>WOVY01009514.1:0-142489 GCA_013436015.1 Rhipicephalus annulatus
TGCACAGTGGCGTAACTAGGGGGGGCAAGGGGGTACAAGTGCCCCGGGCGCCACTAGGGAGGGGGCGCCAAGCCGAGTCCTCGGGTTGGCGCCCCCTGGAAAGGTTGTCAATGTTTTTTTTCCGTAAAACCGCCTGGAAGGGGGGAGGGGCGAGGTTGTAATGTACGACTGGAAGTGGGGATGGTGGTGAAGGAAAGGGTTGCCGCAATGGCTTTTGCATCGGGAAAAGGATCCTCTATTTTCATTTTGCTGCGCTACCTCCGTGCCTTCCCATGACCCTCGGCTAAGCTTTGTTTGTGCTCCGCAGCACTGGGTTAGATGAGTTTTCAGCGAACCCCACCAGCCTCCCAAACCACTTACTGAAAGCTTCCCTGAAACCAACCACGTACGTAAACAAAATAAAATAAAAAAGTTCGAATGCACCTTTTTGAGTAAGAACAGAAAACTCCAACGAAATAGCCGATCGTCCAACGACTAATCGTCCACGCAGCGGCGGAAGGAAGGGCGAATATAATCCGTGACCTCGGCACCAAAGGCTAAACAAAGGCGTTTATTCGCAGAGTTCTCTGGAGGAAAGACGGAGAAAGCGTGACACGACGGCGACGTTTGTTGATTCCCTGCATCGCGGGCGCCAGCAAAGCAATAGAAGGGCGGGGTCAACGTTTCCCACATGCCATCCACCGCCATGGGCAGGTTCATCCTTTGGCCCAAAGAACACGCACCTGCGAAAAAAGCGCAGAGCGTAGTGTACCCGACAGCATGTGCCGACTGCCCCCGCTTCGTACGTTGGAGAAACCAAGAACTTCCCTGAAAGAATGCGGCCGCACAAGGATGACCTCCATCAATGGAACAGCGAACGGAGCGAAACGGCAGAACACTCCGACCAGTTTTAACCCCCATACCAGACCCGAGGGCGCGGTGTCCTAGCTGGTTGCTTTGTTTTGTACTCACCCTGCATTCCTTGGGATGCACAAATAGCGCGAAAGCTTAGGTACGAGAAACTTGGGCCTGGGAAGCGCCCGTGCCGTCAAGCTTTTTGCAGTGTGGACTGGAAGAGAACAATGACGGGTAAGGGACTTCCGGAAGTTTGAATAAAAAAAGAAAAATACTATACAAAAAACGCGGGCGTAGCTCATCGAAATCAGAACTGGTGGCCCTTGGCCTCCGAAATGGCCCGCCGCGCGCCAGTAGGCAATCGCGGAAGCCTACATTAGCGCTTTTAATGGGGGGGGGGGGATAATGAGGGGCGCGGAAATATATTTGCCCTGGGCGCCGTCCTATCTAGTTACGCCACTGATAGGCAACGAGTGTGAATGGCATTATTCATTTGTGAAAAAAGAAAAAAAAAACAAAAAACATAACAGTATGACACGATAAAGATACGCATCATACATATTCCAATTGATGATTTATAATATACAGTTTCATAGATTTTTTCGACATAGTATTAAAATCAAGGGGGCTTAGGTGATTTATTAAATGCGGAACCTGGTAGCCTATATGCTGCCGGCCATAAGCTGTTCGGAACTTCGGTATTACCCTAGTTTCATTGCGTAGAGAATAACGACATTTTGATTGGGGTGATTTAGCTGTGTAGAGCTTGTTCTTTTTTATATGCTGAAATATTCTATAATAGTACATTTGGTTAGCTTTTAGCAAATTGTGTTTAATAAACAAATCATGCGTTCGCAAATCTCGAAGCCTACCTGTGTAGTTTTCAAAGCATCTAAGGACTCTCTTTTGCAATATTATCAATTTCTGATAATTTTTTGAGTATGTTGTACCCCAGACTAGCATGCAATATGTAAGGCGAGAGTAGAACATGGAGTAATATAATACTTTTTAAGCCAAAGCGGTATCAGATCCCGGATTTTATTAAAGCATCCCGTGATTTTACTCAGTTCAGCGGACAATTTTTCCACATGTGTCGTCCAGGACATATCGCCTCTAAACCATATGCCCAGGAATTTATGAGCCTCTACTTGTTCTATTTGCACATTTTGAAACAGTATTGCTAGCTTAAAATTGATCGGCTTGTTAATAGGGGCAAAAATAATGTATTTAGTTTTATTGACATTGAGTTGCAATTGGTTGCTGTGCAACCACGACATAAGTAGTTTTAAGTAATTATTTATTGAAATTTGTAGCATTTGCAGCGACTTTCCAGCAAAAAATACATTTGTGTCATCAGCATACATAATTACACTTTGGGAATATGGTATATAAGCAAGATCGTTTATGTACAAGTTAAACAACAAGGGTCCAAGTATAGATCCCTGCGGGACGCCTTGTAGTATCTTTAATTTCGTAGATTTGGAATTGTTAATAGATACATACTGATACCTGTTTGTAGATAACTTCGAATCAAGTCATGTGCTGTCCCTCTTATCCCACAATCATATATCTTAGTCAACAAAATGGCGTGGCTCACAGAATCAAAAGCTTTTCTTAAATCTAGAAAAAGACCAATGGTGTATAATCTTTGTTCAATGTTATTTATTATTTCATGTTTTATAGAAAGTAATGCTTCTTCACAGGATCTTTTTTTTCGAAACCCATATTGCACGTCAGACATAATAGAGTACTTTTGAACAAAACCATCAACGCGAACGTTTATGACTGTCTCAAAAATCTTTGACATGACTGGTAATACCGATATAGGGCGGTAATTATTAAAAGTGTAGTCTGTGCCACCTTTGTGCACCGGGCACACTCTAGCCAGCTTGAGTGCTTCTGGGAACACACCCTGTTCGAGCATGCAGTTAATGACGTGGGTTAAAGGACTGCAAATTATATCCATTACATATTTCACGGCAGCTGGTTTGATATCGTCGTAGCCTGCAGCTGCATTGTTTTTTAGGTTACGCATGATGTTTGACAGTTCGTGCTCCGTAGCTGGTGCCAGTACAATAGAATTACTTGAACTGGTTTTTTTATACGCATCTACACTTGGATGTTCATAGCGCACAGTCGAACCTAACTCTCCACTACGAATGAATTGGTGGTTTAACATATTAGCGGCTTCGTCATCATTTAGGATGCCTTGATTTGTAGTTACAACTATTGGCGCTGCGTCATTCTTTCTTTGAGCAAGATTGTTAACCGCCTGCCAGAACTTCTTTTTGTCATTTGCTACTTGGGAGAACAAATTCTCATAATAACAGATTTTAGCATATCTAAGTTCTGCATTGAGCTTATTTCGATATTTTTTGAACTCAGCAAACTTTTGTGGGTCACGCGTCTTAACGAAAGAATGATACATGTTATTTTTAGCGGCAATCTTATTTAAAAGTGCCCGCGTAATCCATGGCTTTCTAATCTTTTTCTTCCGGGTACGCTTAGTTGTCTTAATAGGAAAGGCTAGCTCGTAGCATGACATGAAACTGGCATAGAAATTGTTATATGCTTTATTTACATCACTTTGCTGGAAAATCGGTTCCCAGTTTGTCTTTTGGATCAGAGAGCGGAAATGAGCTAAAGAATTCGGGTTTATATTCCGATATGTGCACACGCCCATTTTTATGCTTTTATCATTTGTCATTGGCAAGAAACAAAATATCGGTAAATGATCACTTATGTCCACTGATAAGAGGCCAGCATAGCTACTTGTGCCAGGTGCATTTGTAATGGCGACATCTAGCAACGTCGCGCTATCCGCTGTAATACGAGTGGCTAGATTGATAAAATTTTCACAGCCATAAGCATATAGAGTTCGCTTAAGTTCACGCGCATTAGTGTCATTTCCCAGCATGTTGATATTCAAGTCACCCATTATCAGAAACTTTGAACCAGTGTTAGTTAGATAGTTTAATAGTTCATCAGTGAATTCAAAGAATGGCGTCTTATTTCCGTTTGGGGGCCGATATATGACACATACATAAAAAGATTTCAAACATACCGTAAGACATTCTATATGTTCGTTAGTAGTGGTGAAACTTGAAATCACTTCGTATTGCAGATGTTCTCTAAGATACATAGCCACGCCGCCACCACGCCCATTAGTACGTGTGATGCCTTGGTATGTGTACCCTTCTAATTGAGGCGGCTTTTCACTTTGCGTTAGCCATGTCTCAGTAAACATCAACACATTGAAGCTAATGTCCATATTTTCAAGAAATTCTCGCAGGTCATCTCCTTTGTCTCTAATACTTCGTAGGTTTAAATGCAAGGCTGCCATGAACTTATTTGGATTTAACTTAGAAACAGAAATATTAAACGAGTCATAATCGTGATAAGTACAGCAGTTGAGACCGGAATTAGCCATGTATGTCAGTAATTAGTGCACAAAATTGTGTTCAGCTAGACTGTGTTTCACACTCGTTGTTTGGCTTATAGATGGCGCTGACTGTCACTCCTACTTCTAAATTCACAGATAAACCCAAAAAAGTGGATGGAGGGAGGGCCGCTGTGATAGCTCAGTGGTTAGAGCATCGAACGCGTAATTCGAAGGTCGTAGGTTCGATTCCTGCTCACAGTTGGTAATTTTTTCATCCACTTTTCTTTCTTCTTATTTACATTCCATTGGTTTTATTAACTTCCCCTGTACATTCCTTGGCATTACTGTCTGTTATATCTCATTATTATTGTGTTAAAAACACGAAAAAACGAGCCCTTAGGTATACACTTCTTTCCCTTATTTCATTGAACGAGGGTCTCGTACTGGCAGACTTGGTGTGTTTAGGTTGTATAAGAGGGACAATTAATCAGCTGTCCGCTCATAATAAGTTCACGTGCTACGTGGCGCCAAACATGCGCATAAGAGTGTTTCACACTCGTTGTTTGGCTTATAGTAGGCGCTGACTGTCACTCCTACTTCTAAATTCACAGATAAACCCAAAAAAGTGGATGGAGGGAGGGCCGCTGTGATAGCTCAGTGGTTAAAGCATCGAACGCGTAATTCGAAGGTCGTAGGTTCGATTCCTGCTCACAGTTGGTAATTTTTTCATCCACTTTTCTTCCTTCGTATTTACATTCCATTGGTTTTAATAACTTCCCCTGTACATTCCTTGGCATTACTGTCTGTTATATCTCATTAATATTGTGTTAAAAACACGGAAAAACGAGCCCTTAGGTATACACTTCTTTCCCCTATTTCATTGAACGAGGGTCTCGTACTGGCAGACTTGGTGTGTTTAGGTTGTATAAGAGGGACAATTAATCAGCTGCCCGCTCATAATAAGTTCACGTGCTACGTGGCGCCAAACATGTGCATAAGAGTGTTTCACACTCGTTGTTTGGCTTATAGATGGCGCTGACTGTCACTCCTACTTCTAAATTCACAGATAAACCCAAAAAAGTGGATGGAGGGAGGGCCGCTGTGATAGCTCAGTGGTTAGAGCATCGAACGCGTAATTCGAAGGTCGTAGGTTCGATTCCTGCTCACAGTTGGTAATTTTTTCACCCACTTTTCTTTCTTCTTATTTACATTCCATTGGTTTTAATAACTTCCCCTGTACATTCCTTGGCATTACTGTCTGTTATATCTAATTAATATTGTGTTAAAAACACGGAAAAACGAGCCCTTAGGTATACACTTCTTTCCCTTATTTCATTGAACGAGGGTCTCGTACTGGCAGACTTGGTGTGTTTAGGTTGTATAAGAGGGACAATTAATCAGCTGCCCGCTCATAATAAGTTCACGTGCTACGTGGCGCCAAACATGCGCATAGGAGTTTTTCACACTCGTTGTTTGGCTTATAGATGGCGCTGACTGTCACTCCTACTTCTAAATTCACAGATAAACCCAAAAAAGTGGATGGAGGGAGGGCCGCTGTGATAGCTCAGTGGTTAGAGCATCGAACGCGTAATTCGAAGGTCGTAGGTTCGATTTCTGCTCACAGTTGGTAATTTTTTCATCCACTTTTCTTTCTTCTTATATACATTCCATTGGTTTTAATAACTTCCCCTGTACATTCCTTGGCATTACTGTCTGTTATATCTCATTAATATTGTGTTAAAAACACGGAAAAACGAGCCCTTAGGTATACACTTCTTTCCCTTATTTCATTGAACGAGGGTCTCGTACTGGCAGACTTGGTGTGTTTAGGTTGTATAAGAGGGACAATTAATCAGCTGCCCGCTCATAATAACTTCACGTGCTACGTGGCGCCAAACATGCGCATAAGAGTGTTTCACACTCGTTGTTTGGCTTATAGATGGCGCTGACTGTCACTCCTACTTCTAAATTCACAGATAAACCCAAAAAAGTGGATGGAGGGAGGGCCGCTGTGATAGCTCAGTGGTTAGAGCATCGAACGCGTAATTCGAAGGTCGTTGGTTCAATTCCTGCTCACAGTTGGTAATTTTTTCATCTACTTTTCTTTCTTCTTATTTACATTCCATTGGTTTAATTAACTTCCCCTGTACATTCCTTGGCATTACTGTCTGTTATATCTCATTATTATTGTGTTAAAAACACGGAAAAACGAGCCCTTAGGTATACACTTCTTTCCCTTATTTCATTGAACGAGGGTCTCGTACTGGCAGACTTGGTGTGTTTAGGTTGTATAAGAGGGACAATTAATCAGCTGCCCGCTCTTAATAGGTTCACGTGCTACGTGGCGCCAAACATGCGCATAAGAGTGTTTCACACTCGTTGTTTGGCTTATAGATGGCGCTGACTGTCACTCCTTCTTCTAAATTCACAGATAAACCCAAAAAAGTGGATGGAGGGAGGGCCACTGTGATAGCTCAGTGGTTAGAGCATCGAACGCGTAATTCGAAGGTCGTAGGTTCAATTCCTGCTCACAGTTGGTAATTTTTTCATCTACTTTTCTTTCTTCTTATTTACATTCCATTGGTTTTAATAACTTCCCCTGTACATTCCTTGGCATTACTGTCTGTTATATCTCATTAATATTGTGTTAAAAACACGGAAAAACGAGCCCTTAGGTATACACTTCTTTCCCTTATTTCATTGAACGAGGGTCTCGTACTGGCAGACTTGGTGTGTTTAGGTTGTATAAGAGGGACAATTAATCAGCTGCCCGCTCATAATAAGTTCACGTGCTACGTGGCGCCAAACATGCGCATAAGAGTGTTTCACACTCGTTGTTTGGCTTATAGATGGCGCTGACTGTCACTCCTACTTCTAAATTCACAGATAAACCCAAAAAAGTAGATGGAGGGAGGGCCGCTGTGATAGCTCAGTGGTTAGAGCATCGAACGCGTAATTCGAAGGTCGTTGGTTCGATTCCTGCTCACAGTTGGTAATTTTTTCATCCACTTTTCTTTCTTCTTATTTACATTCCCTTGGTTTTAATAACTTCCCCTGTACATTCCTTGGCATTACTGTCTGTTATATCTCATTAATATTGTGTTAAAAACACGGAAAAACGAGCCCTTAGGTATACACTTCTTTCCCTTATTTCATTGAACGAGGGTCTCGTACTGGCAGACTTGGTGTGTTTAGGTTGTATGAGAGGGACAATTAATCAGCTGCCCGCTCATAATAAGTTCACGTGCTACGTGGCGCCAAACATGCACATAAGAGTGTTTCACACTCGTTGTTTGGCTTATAGATGGCGCTGACTGTCACTCCTACTTCTAAATTCACAGATAAACCCAAAAAAGTGGATGGAGGGAGGGCCGCTGTGATAGCTCAGTGGTTAGAGCATCGAAAGCGTAATTCGAAGGTCGTAGGTTCGATTCCTGCTCACAGTTGGTAATTTTTTCATCCACTTTTCTTTCTTACTAATTACATTCCATTGGTTTTAATAACTTCCCCTGTACATTCCTTGGCATTACTGTTTGTTATATCTCATTAATATTGTGTTAAAAACACGGAAAAACGAGCCCTTAGGTATACACTTCTTTCCCTTATTTTATATATAAATATATATATATATATATTAGTGGGAGTAATAATTCAATGGGCCAGTTAGTCCTCGTGAAGGTATGGGATATGGCACAACGGGAGCGTTGTCAACAAGAATATATATATATATATATATATATATATATATATATATATATATATATATACTTCCTCACGCACGAACGACTTGATTTCGTTGAGCAAGGTTGCGTGGTCAGGAACTGCTGACAAGGCCGAGAGATCAGCATCACGTGGTGGCGGGCGACGGGTCATCAAGCGCTGCTGCCGAAGCTCGTCGTAACTTTGGCATAACATGATGACTTCTGCCACAGTGCAGGGGTTCCTTGCCAGGAGCATGGTGAACGAATCGTCGGCGATGCCTTTTAGAACATGCGTGATTTTGTCAGCCTCTGACATGTTCAGGTCGACTTTCTTGCACAAGTCAAGGATGTCCTCGATATAACTTGTGAAGGACTCACCGGTCTGCTGGGCTCGTTCACGTAAACGCTGTTCAGCTTGCAGCTTACGAACGGCCGGGCGGCCGAACTCGTCGACGACAGCGGTTTTAAAAGCGGACCATGTCGGGAAATCAGATGCGTGGTTGTCGGCCACACCCGCGAGATAGAAAAACAGGTTGCCGAGTTTACCTGCCTCGTCCCAATGGTTGGGGACGCTCACGCGTTCGTACATGGCCAGCCAGTCCTCGACGTCGGTGCCATCCGCTCCGGTGAATACAGGAGGGTCGCGGATGCGGAAGACACCGGGACATGGCGTCGACGTAGGAGGAAGCGTTTGCTGGGCGGCGTCTTGGTACATGGTTGGAGTCACGGTACGGGATCGAAGCTCCAAGGGCATCGAATGCTGACCGAAGGTGTTTGAAGGGCACAGCACTCTCAGCACTCTCCACCAAATAGTTAAGCGGTTTATTGGCGGACACTCAGCGATGATTTACGACAGCGACAGTCAATGCGGGGATCGACTCTCTGCACGAGCTGCTCTTCTTCTTAAGAAAAGCGTGACCCACTAGAAGGCGCTGAAGAGGACGACCCGCTGTTCAAAGGCTTTACCACAATATCATTGTGGTATTACCGTCATTCATTGCGCACCAGCAGTAAGAGAACTCACCCAATTCTCTTCTTTGACGCCGGCCGACAGTCAATCTGCCGCAAGCAAGTTACTCGTCAGAGATGACACCCAAGTGCCTGCAAACTCGTTCCGCGACGGTCTCGGTCTACTGCGCAAGCCTTTCTGACACCGCCGCACTCCTCTCGCCAGCTCATCGTGTTTTCATCAGAAAAGGCTTGCTGGTTCTTTTCGCGACCGTGCAACTCACTCACGGCAGCACCACTATTTTTGCAGTGAACTCATCCCTGTACAGCATTACGTTGGTGCGAGGGGAATGTCTCGGCAGCGTGGAACCCATCGAAGACGAACAAGTTATTGAACAAGTTATGGATCAACCCGATGACATGCACTGCTCAAGTTCCAGTACGCTTAGTGCTGTTCCGACATCTGCTTCATCATCCGATGATGTGTTCGGTCCCTCCGTTCCCGACAACCTTACGCCAGGCCAGCGTTCCCAGCTTCTGGGCCTGTTGGAAGAATTCCGGTCTTCTTTTGATGTCGCCCAACCTTCTCTCGGCCGCACATTCACCATTACGCATCGCATCGACACAGGCACACAGCCACCACTGAGACAGCGTCCATATCGCGTATCTCCCACAGAACGCCGTGTAATCAACGAGCAAGTCGACGACATGCTTCGCCGCGATGTTATTCGCCCCTCTAGCAGCCCCTGGGCATCTCCTTTCGTTCTCGTCACGAAGAAGGACGGTTCTGTGCGGTTCTGTGTGGACTACCGACACCTCAACAAGATCACTCGTAAGGACGTGTACCCACTACCGCGGGTAGATGACGCTATTGACAGCCTGCAAGGAGCAGAACTCTTTTCATCCCTCGATTTGCGCTCAGGGTACTGGCAAGTACCTATGGCTGAGGACGCTCGACCGAAGACCGCTTTTGTCACCCCCGACGGCTTGTACGAATTCAACGTCATGCCGTTTGGGCTGTGCAACGCGCCCGCCACCTTTGAGTGCATGATGGATACCGTTCTGCGTGACCTGAAATGACACACGTGCCTGTGCTACCTCGATGACGTCGTCGTTTTCGCTCCGGAATTCTCGACGCATCTTCAGCGCCTACGGCATGCTTTAACGCGTCTGAGTGACACCAGTCTGCAACTGAACCTAAAGAAGTGCAGATTTGCAGCTCGGCAGCTGACAATACTCGGCTACGTCGTGTCTAAGGACGGAATTCTCCCTGATCCAGCTAAGCTTCAGGCCGTGTCCGAGTTCCCCAAGACGACATCCGTCAAGGAACTGCGCAGTTTCGTAGGGCTGTGTTCCTACTTTCGGCACTTCATTCGAAACTTCGCGACTATCATATCGCCGCTGACGAAGCTCCTTGGAAGTAACGGACCTCTCCATTCGTGGTCATCACAGTGTGACGACGCTTTCACAACGCTCCGTCGTTTGTTGACGTCGCCTCCCATACTCCGCCACTACGACCCTACGGCCCCTACAGAGGTACACACGGATGCCAGTGGTGTCGGCCTTGGCGCTGTCCTTGCGCAGCGCAAACCAGGGTTCCCGGAATATGTCGTGGCGTATGCAAGCCGTACGCTTACTAAGGCCGAGACTAATTACACCGCCACCGAGAAGGAATGTTTGGCAATCATCTGGGCCCTTACGAAGTTCTGACCTTATTTGTATAGTCGCCCATTTGATGTCGTTACCGACCATCACGCACTATGCTGGTTGTCGTCATTGAAAGATCCCTCAGGCCGTCTCGCCCGGTGGGCACTTCGCCTGCAAGACTATGATATCCGCGTGCTGTACCGCAATGGAAGGCAACATGCTGACGCCGACGCCCTGTCACGCTCTCCCTTGCCTGAAGACAACGCCCACAACTCCGCGTCTCACCTTGCCATTTCTTCCATTAGCATTCATACCATTGCTACTGAACAGCGCAAGGATCAATGGATCGCCTCACTGATCGACTTGCTGGCTGATCCATCCACTCCATCCACTCGCGCATTGCGTCGTCAAGCCCACCACTTCACCATTCGCGACGACCTCCTCCACAGGCGCAATTACAACGGTGACAGCCGCCAGTGGCTACTAGTCATACCTCGAAGTATGCGATCTGACGTATGCGAGTTTTTTCATTCCGATCCGCAATGTGCGCACTCTGGGGTATCGAAGACTTACCACCGCATTCGCCAACGGTACTTTTGGCGCGGCATGTACCGCTACGTGCAGAAATTCGTTCGCTCCTGCATAGATTGTCAGCACCGAAAAGCTTCAATGCACCTATCACCGGCAGGTCTGCAACCTCTACCTTGCCCTGCCAGGCCCTTTGGGCGCGTTGGCATCGATTTGTATGGGCTACTTCCACTGACGTCGGCTGGTAACCGCTGGGCCATTGTCGCTGTGGACCACCTCACGCGATACGCCAAAACGGCCGCTCTCCCCGCGGCTACAGCGAGCGATGTGGCCTCCTTCCTGCTCCAACGATTCATTTTGCGACACGGTCCACCCCAGGAACTACTCAGTGACCGAGGCCGCGTCTTCCTGTCTGAAGTCGTTGAAGCCATTCTTAAAGAGTGCAACATTGTTCACCGCAAAACTGCTGCTTACCACCCGCAGACAAATGGCCTCACCGAACGCTTCAACCGTACGCTCGGCGACATGCTCTCCAAGTACGTCGCCGCCGATCACACAAATTGGGGTTCCATTCTACCCTTCGTCACCTACGCATATGATACCGCCCCTCAGAGCACTACTGGCTTTTCACCTTTCTTTTTAATATATGGAAGGCACCCGTTGCACACCATCGACACGATACTTCCGTACAGGCCAGATCCGTCTGAGTGGGTGCCTATTTCTGCTACAGCCAAGCTTGCTGAGAAGTGTCGAGAGCTTGCAAAGACCTTTACTGCGCACTATCAAGAGTGGCAAAAAAGCATTCGCGCTGACGCCAGCACTACTGCGCCCAGGTTCCTCCCTGGAGTATTCGTTTGGCTCTCAATCCCTACCGCTGCAACTGGCCTATCTTCAAAACTATTGCCCAAATACGAAGGCCCCTACCGTGTCGTCAAACGCACTTCTCCTGTCAACTACTTGATTGAACCAATCGAACCATCTTCGGACATGCGCCGTCGAGGACGCGACATTGTTAACGTGGAGCGCCTCAAGGCCTACCATGACCCGCTCATTGTAACTACCTGTTAGGTCGCCAGGCGGCTCCCTTTTCGTACCCGGGGTAGTTGTGGCAAAGCCTTCGAACAGTGGGTCGTCTTCTCGAGTGCCTTCTAGTGGGTCGCCCTTTTCATAAGAAGAATAGGAGCTCGTGCAGAGAGTCGGTCCCCGCATTGACTGTCGCTGTCGTGATTCATCAACGAGTGTCCGCCAATAAACGTCTTAACAATATATATATATATATATATATATATATATATATATATATATATATATATATATATATATATATATATATATATATATATATATATATATATGTATGTGTAACTGATAGGCCTGGCATCTCAGTTTGCTGCTTCCTAACCACACAAGCTTCAATATACAGCCTTCGTACGATGCCGCAAACACGAGTGTGTAGTTTGACCTTGCCGAGAGCAACAGCAGACCGTTTATGCAATACCAAATCACCGGTGAACAGCAGCAAGAATGCTTGTACCAAAATATTTCACTGCACTGCTTATGTGCAGAGCTTACTAAACATGCATGCAATTGTCTTTTATATTTTCCTTATTTGCTGGAGTTAAGCGATTGTAGTTATTATACTCATTAACGCGCCATAAATGTTTCTTCAATACGAGAACATCTGCCCCTCACACATGTATTAGAGCAAATATATTGTCACGTGGTTTGACTATGCAGAAAGCGGCAGTCCCTTTGGCAGAGACGAAACGCTTTACTGGGCTTACTTTTGCGTAGAAAACGAAGCAACTCAATGTGCAAGCAAAGCACGTGGACGCTGACAAGGACAATGAATGTCGTTGGCATTTGGTAGTCTGACCATGAGCTACACGCGTATTGTGTTATACAACAGTGATAGCACCTTCTAGCGTTATTGCTAGGGCTCGCGTAAGCTCCCAAGTGAACTTGAGTGCTCGCGTACTGAGCGTAATTTGAGTATTTGTTAAATTTTACGTCCTAAAACCACGTTATAGTGTGGAGCACGCACTAGTGGGTACTCCGAATTTTCACTACCTGGTTTTAACATGCACATAAATCTAGGTACATACGACCCTAGCACTTCGCCTCCATTGAAATCTCGCCGCCGCTGCTGCAGGGATCGAGCCTAAATGTATCAAAACTATCTCAGTCAATCTTCCAAAATTTGAAACGTTGCGAAACAGCTTGCGCCAAGCGGCGATAGCACTTTTTTTACAGCAAGAGCTTTTATTAGATCACTTTTCAGGTCACGCGCAGTTGCATGTTGTCTACCGCCGCCACTGGTGCCCGTAAGCAAATCGCGCGACAAAAAAAATAACCGCGCGCCAATGGCACAGCGGGGCTTGAACCCGGGTCCTCTGGGGGCCAGCCCAGTATTCTACTACTGAGCTACACCAGTTTTTTTTAAACTGAGCTACACCGGTGCTTGTAATTTGTTGTCAAACTTGCCTTAGGCAGGCTTCATGTCGGGAAAGCAATCGCGTTAATAAGACTTATAAAGTGTTTTACAACAGCGAAAGAACAACCAGTCGTCGCATAATGCAAATAGCATAACGAGTGGGCCATTCAATGCTGCAAGCTATTGCAGAAGTTTGTTCTTGTTTCCCTATTACTGTGGCGCATACCCACTTAAACCATAATTCCTCATCATCGTCAGCCACTGCATGGACAATTGCCACAAAATTCCTTGCAAGTGTTTAGCTGATACCACGCTTCTCAGAACAATGGCGAAAAATAGCATAGGGAATGCCGGCCTGCTACCCAAAAGCCAGGTCTCAACAAAATAAGATAGCGCGCAGTTGTACTGGCAGTACAAGTGCAACACCGCAATTCATGGTATGGCCAAGATGTTTCGGTAATCAGTAATAGTGAAAAATAGAGAGGCAGAAAAAGGCAATATGCTCATAACTGAAATTCAAAATCCGTTGCGTAATAAACTTAAATGGCGAAGAAGTGTAAAACAAGATATTTGTCGCACCACTAATATTATTGACCATTAGACATGAAGTATCTTCAACTTCAGCTTAAATTGAGGACGACGCAGCGAGCAATGGAAAGAAAAATGGTAGGTGTAACCTTAAGAGACAAGAAGAGAGCAGAGTGGATTAGGGTACAAACGGGCGTTAAGGATATCATAGTTGAAATAAAGAAGAGGGAATGGACACGGGCCGGGCATGTAGCGCGTAGACAGGATAACCGCTGGTCAATAAGGGTAACTAATTGGATTCCCAGAGAAGGGAAGCGGGTTAGGTGGAGACAAAAGGTTAGGTGGGCAGATGAGATTAACAAGTTTGCGGGTATAAATTGGTAGCAGCAAGCACAGGACCGGGTTAACTGGCGGAACATGGGAGAGGCCTTTGTCCTGCAGTGGGCGTAGTCAGGCTGATGATGATGATGACCTTCAACTAACTTGTTAAAGTAAGACACTAAAAAATGCACTTCTTATGGAAAATTGCCAGAAGTGGCTCATTGGGGAACTCATGAGAAAAAAACGGATGTTTTTGTACAACAATGTTTCTAAAGTCCTCTTCTTGAGACTTTTACGATTAAATATAAAATTTTAAACTTAAAATGCGAACTTGAATTTTGAATTTTACCAAGCAATAATTAAAATTTTTGTAGTGTATATTCAACGATCACCCACAAAATGACAAATTCGTTTTTCAAATCACCTCGGCTGACGTTCGAATTCAAGTGAACTGCAAATGAATAAACACTTGAGAAAATAAAGAGCAGATCAACTAAGGAAGCACCTTTGCTAAAAACTGTGATTTCAAGAGTTCTGTGTTTAGAGATGTATATTCTCACATATAGTAGACACCAATAACATTTCGAAATAACAGAACAAGTGCAGACACAAAAACGTTTTCTCAGAAAAGCTGGTATACGTGTTTCCATTACATTCTAAACAATTAAACACAGCTAAAACGTGAAAATGTATGAGTAGCACATTTACATGGAATTTATGCCGGAACTGAACAGACATCAGCCTGCCAAAACCCGAAAGGCTGAAAGACAAGCCTCAAGCGTCTCCCAACGCTGAAGTCAAAAAAAAAGGACCAGTGTTGAAGACATTCCTCCTAAACTCAGAAGAGGGGCTCCTCCGGCGGAACAAAGAGCATCTTTGTGTACAACCACTCTTCCAAGATCTGAATGAGAGTGTGACGGCTACGGCTTGCTGCGAACGCTTCGCAGTGCTTGCACAAGAGACAGTAAACACCAGAAACAACTACAAGGCAGGCGAAGCAGCTTCGAGAACAACGCTTTGAAGAAACAAAGCGAATTACTTAAAGACTGTGAAATTCTGCATGGCTGGCTCTCGAGAAAACACGAGAAATGGCGCATTGCCTCAAAACCTCGGGAAACAGCAGCGCTTCGAGATAGGTAATAGTGCACTTCAAGTTGCAAAAGACTATGTCTACTTAGGGCAGGTAATAACCGCGGAGCCGAACCACGAGATTGAAGTAACTAGAAGAATAAGAATGGGGTGGAGCACATTTGGCAAGCACTCTCAAAATATGACAGGCAGATTGCCACTATCCCTCAAGAGGAACGTATATAACAGCTGTATCTTGCCAGTACTTAGCTATGGAGCAGAAACCTGGAGACTTACATAGAGGGTTCAGCTTAAATTGAGGACGACGCAGCGAGCAATGGAAAGAAAAATGGTAGGTGTAACCTTAAGAGACAAGAAGAGAGCATAGTGGATTAGGGAACAAACGGGGGTTAAGGATATCATAGCTGAAATTAAGAAGAAAAAATGGACATGGGCCGGGCATGTAGCGCGTAGACAGGATAACCGCTGGTCGTTAAGGGCAACTAACTGAATTTCCAGAGAAGGCAAGCGGGTTAGGGGGCGAAAAAAAGTTAGGTGGGCAGATGAGATTAAGAAGTTTGCGGGTATAAATTGGCTGCAGCAAGCACAGGACCGGGTTAACTGGCGGAACAATGGAGAGGCCTTTGTCCTGCAGTGGACGTAGTCAGGCTGATCATGATGAATGTTGATGATGCCTATGAACATGATGATTTGTTTCCTGTAGAGAGCAGTTCAGGCAAGTTGCTGACCTGACCATTCTCCACCTTTTGAGGCGGCCAAAGATAGAATGTGCGATGAAGTACTTGTAAAGTGCTTACAACATATATATTGTCACAGCGAGCTGTGATAAGATGGTTTTATATACAGGAGGTGAACGATGGTCGTTTGCGGCAGCACACTGCGGTCGTGCCAAGACTCTTCACCTTTCTCTGCTTCTCTTCTCTACCTTTTTCTAGTATGTTACATTCCCCCGCAAGCAGACGAAGCCGGTAGGGCGAGTTATAATGCACAAGGAGGGTAGAAAGGTTTCAGGCGAGCAACGTGAGTGAGCGGCGTTCTGTTCGATCATCGACCATTGGTCAAAAGACGAGCTACTACGTAAGTGAGGTGGCTTACACGCTCCAAAACTACAAATGGACCTGAATGTCGTGACAGAAGCTTTTGACACAATCCACGCTTGCGTTGCGGTGTCCAATGTAACACCAAGTCACCTTTTTCGAATAAAACCGGTTCGTGACGGTCGTCGTATTGTTCCTTCGAACGACGTTGAGAGGCCAGAGTACGAAGACGAGCGATTCGACGGGCTTCTTCCGCGAGGCACAGGGTGTTTGATACAGAGTCATCATTGTGTAGAATGAAGGGTAAGAAAGTGTCTAGAGGGCTTAGTGAAAACCTGGCGTACAACAGATAAAATGGGCTGAAGTTCGTTGTTTTATGCTTTGCCGTGTTGTACGCGTACGTGATAAAAGGCAGCACTTCATCCCAGTTCTTGTGATTGGAAGAAACGTACATGGCAAGCATGTTGATCAGCGTTCTGTTTTTCCATTCAACGAGGCCATTCGTCTGCGGGTGATACGGTGCTGAATGACGGAACTGTGTTGTGCACATGCGTAGTAATTTTTCAACGGCATCGGCAGTGAACTGGCGGCCACGGTCGCTGATAATAACACGCGGTGGGCCATGGCGAAGGACCACGGAGTGAAGCAAGAAGTCCGCCACGGATGCAGTGGTAGAAGAGGAAATATCTGCGGTTTCGGCATACCACGTAAGATAATCTACGCAGACGATTATCCAACGCTTCTTATTGTTAGATAACGGAAATGGACCCATAATGTCGATTCCTACTTGTTCAAAAGGTGAGCTGGGTGGCGTTAACGGCTGAAGGGGACCTGGTGTAGCGGTGGCCGGGCGCTTGTGACGTTGGCACGTCTCGCAGCTAGCGACGTAACGCTTCGTCGTTTCGTACATCTTGGGCCAGTAAAAGCGTTCCTGCGTGCGGTTTAGCGTTCTTATGAAGCCGAAATGACCGGACGTCGCATCGTCATGCATGGCACGTAGAACATCGGAGCGAAGGCTCTCGGGGACAACAAAAAGAAAACTTGCTCCAGGTCTGGAGTAGTTAGTGTTATAGAGCAACTTGTTTCGGATAGTAAAGCGACCGCTGTATGGGGAGGCACGTGCGGCGGCAAAAAGAGGATCCAAGTTGAGATCTCTGCGTTGCTCTCTCTGGAAATCAGCCGCGTTGGGGAACGTTCTTGTAACAGCAGCAAGGCAGTCGTCAAAATTCTTAGCATCGCAGTCAGTAGTCGCAAGAGGAATCCGGGAGAGGCAGTCTGCGTCAGCGTGACGACGGCCACTCTTGTAGGACACCGTAAAGTCGTATTCCTGAAGTTGCAGCGCCCAACGTGCGAGGCGGTCAGAGGGGTCACGCAAACCGACCAGCCAGCATAACGAATGGTGATCGGTAATTATCTTAAATGGCCTCCCGTAAAGATAACAACGAAACTTCTGTACGACGAAAACAGCTGCCAGACATTCCTGTTCCGTAACTGTGTAATTGCGTTCTGATTTGTTCAGGCAACGGCTGGCATATGCCACGACATGCTCTGCGCCTTTGTGACGTTGTACAAGCACCGCACCTACACCGATACCACTAGCGTCCGTGTGGACCTCAGTCGGGCAAGATTGATTGAAGTGACGCAACAGTGGTGTGGACGTTAGTGCAAACTTAAGTTGTGAGATAGCGGCGTCACACTCTGGTGTCCAGTTGAAGGTTGCATCCTGTCGCAAGAGGTTTGTCAGCGGATACACGATCTCCGTAAATCGTGGAACAAAACGACGAAAATATGAGTATAGGCCGACAAATGAGCAAAGTTCTCGTGCGGACTGCGGTGATTTCAAAGAGCTCACTGCTTCTATCTTGCGAGGATCGGGTCTGACGCCATCCTTGTCGACCAAGTGCACCAGCACGAGAGTTTGACGTTCGCCAAAGCGACATTCTTTAGAATTCAGAACCAGTCAAGCTTTTTCAATGCAGTCGAGAACAAGACTGAGACGGTTGTTATGTTCCTCAAACATATGACCAAAGATCACAACATCGTCAAGGTAGCACATGCATATCTCCAATTTTAGACCACGTAATACTGTGCCCATAAATCTTTCAAAGGTGGCTGGAGCCTAACAAAGGCCAAAAGGCATGACATTAAATTAAAATAAGCCGTCCGGAGTTAGGAAAGCAGTCTTTTCTTTGTCGCCGGGTTCCATAGGTATTTGCCAATAACCTGAGCGCAAATTAAGCGTTGAAAAATAGGAAGTGGCATGCAAGCAATCTATGACGTCATCAATCCGTGGTAAGGGATATACATCTTTCTTCGTTACAGTGTTTAGACGCCTGTTCTACGCAGAATCTCCAGGAACCATCCTTTTTCCTGACAAGAATGACCGGGGTTGCCCACGGGCTGGTCGACCCTTGCACGACCCCTTTGTTCAGCATGTCCTTTACTTGTTCGGCGATAACTTTGCACTCAGAGGATGACACTCGGTAGGGCTTTTGGCGGATGGGATGTGCAGAGCCAGTGTCTATTCTGTGAGGAGCGCGGGACGAGGGTAACTGAAGGGGTGCATCTCTATGTTTGAAGTCGAAAGCAGCAACATGCCGAGAAAGGACCTGCACCAGCGCTTGCCGTTTCGTTGTACTGAGAGTCTTGCTGATCATAGCGAGCATTAGATCTTCATTATGGCGAATATCACAAGCAGAGGAAGAGGTGGGGAGGTCCTTAGCTATTGCTGCTATCGAGTTGCATGAGGCTTCATCAAAGAGAGCTATCTTCATTCCACGAGGAAGCACAACCGGCGTGGCAGAACAGTTCAGCGCCCACAATGTTGCTACTCCTTTTCTCATGCACACAACAGAACAAGACACAAGTATGTCCTTCTTAAAACAGTTCTTGCGTAGAGGCCCCACTACGAGGTCAACACAAGCATCATCAACCGCTGTAGAAGAGACTCGAATGGGTGTCAGGCACCAAGATGGTGCTATCACTTCATCAATCACACTAAGTGTGTTCCTGTCTTCACCACGGTAGTCTTATTCAGAAAGCGACGGTATAAACAAATAGTTTAGTGATATTTCTCCACTACCACAGTCAACGGAAGCACCGCATTGCTCCAGGAAATCGATACCAAGAATGACATCGTGCGAACAACGAGATAGAACCAGAAATTCCGATACAAATACTTTTCCAGCCATTGAAACACTGACAACACATATACCAAGAGAATAACGCTACTCGCCTCCTACACCACGAAAGGTGATTGTATCATGAAAATATAACTTTGCGACCTAAGCGGTTTATGAAGGCGAGGCTCATCACAGACACAGTCGCCCCAGTGTCAACTAACGCCATCGTCGGTATTCCATCAATCAACACATTCACTTTGTTTTTATCATAACAATAGGCAGAGGTATATCTTGAAAAGACCGTCCGGCGACCTCACCTCCGATGGCCGCGGATGCTAGTTTCCCGGCGGCGGAAAAGAACGACGCACAGGAGACGGCGAGCGACGAGAACGGTTGGATGGTGGTGTCAAACTCCGCTCGGATGCTGGCGAATCACTGCGTCTGGTCTCGCGCGAAAAACGGTCTCTTGGAAACAAGTCGGTTGTCCACAGGTCATATCAGAGTCCTTCAATGCTTTACTAGTCACGAAACTTCGGCGCTAGTTTCATATAGGGTCCGCGGGCGCCACTACTGGCGCCACCGTCGCACTGAGGGGATCCAGCCGCCGCGCGTGCGGCATATTTGCCAGCTTTTGGCATGAAAACGCTCGCTGCTTCTGTTCTCTGCGCGCTGGGTTTCTTTTTTTCTTTTCGTAGTTGTTAGCGATGAATCATCCAATTATTGTGTATACCACCTGCCTCCAATGGGGTTTTATTTTTCGAATAAATCGCCGCAGACCTCGGCTACGAACGGCAACTGCTTTCGCGTCTTTGGGCGGAAGCGCTGCGCTATGTTTACCGATTTTAAAATATCTTTTGTTTGTTTCCTTCAAGAAAACTTTGTAACCACAATACATACGGTAGCTCCGTAGCTGCGGACTGCTGCGGGCCTATCAATAATGCAACGAAATAAAAAAACTGAAAAGAAGCAGGTACGCGTCCTTCAGAGTAGGCTTTTAATGAATCTGTTGAGTGCTCTGGAATGCGCTGAGCATCCAGATACCCCAGTAATATTTTCTTTTCGATGAGGTGGTACAGTAACATTTAAAAGCGCCGCATAAAGGGAAAGGATCAAAACACGAAATGATGTATGTTGCACTGTGTGTCTTTCCGCGAAACCGCTTTTCAATCCTTGCAAAAAAGGAAGCGCAAACTTTTATTACATGCTACAAAAATAAATTTCAATATTATGAAGGGAGACAAAAGAGCGTGGTGCAGCGTACAAAAATTTATTTTTTGCGCTTTGATGTGTAGCACACGGACGAAACAGAATATTGCCACGCAACAAAGACAAACGTAAAGTTCTACTGAACGAAGTTTATAAAAGCGAACTCATGCTCTGCAAAAGACTAGAAGGAAACGCAAACGTCAAAGAGGCAGTCCGCAGCGTGGCCTGCACAGAAGACATCGATAAAGTGAGTCACGCGGCATTTGCTATGCATGAATTGCTCTCGGGACGTCATTAATTTTCGATCCATGAAAATAGGGTCGAGAATATTTTCGAGCAAACAAAAAATCAAGTTAGTGACAAGGTGACAACCTTTCCATATCAACAATATTGCCCGACGCGACTTACAAAAAAAAAGAGCAAACGGGCGCTTCAGTTGAAACACCAGATAAAAAACCGGAAGCGGCCACGCATGGTTACAAAACAAAAAATGATTCCTGAGTGATAGTTCGTGGAAATATTAAAAGTGAAAGCACAAAGACACCAGAAAGGTTTTTTTGCATGCGAGCCTGACCATAAGGTTATAAAGTTTGCAAACAAGTAAGGAAACACAGCTACTATTTTACTGATCAAACAAAAATTCGCCTATAAGTCCAGGAGGCTCACAAAGGGCTGTTTTGCTTTTACACTACTCCTTCAGTTTGGCTTTCTCCCTCCACCAGCTGGGCATGTTGCTCGCTTTGTCACACGTGACTGCTTATTTTTTTCGCGTGTGAAAAAATGCAGGCGGCACCGAAGAAAAAGGTGTAGAACTTCAGCAGTCGTGGGGTAAACAGAACAAGGAAACTTTTTCTGTTCTGCCCTTGTACCCGGAACGACATCCCGGGACACAACACGTGTTCGGCATCGTCACTGCACTAACGCCGTATCACAACAGCACGATATGCACGTTTCCCACACAAAGCAAACAACTCGTAGCGTCGTTCGAGCCAGCGCAACGCCGCCGGCCAGCCCGACGAATCCCCTCAGTGAGATGGTGGCGCCACCGCGCGGCAACCCAACGCATCATATGAAGCTCTCCCATTGAGTTACGGAGCAGTTTCGTGACCAGTAAAATTGAAGGACTCTGGTCATATGAAGCACCGGGTCTTGGTGGCGAGGACATGGCCGGTGTCCTTCGTGATTGGCGGCGTTGTTGGCGGCAATACCGAGCGATATGCCCAGTGAAACCACAGTTGTAGACACACGGGAGGATCACGGTTTATACTATATTCAATGGAACGAATCCTCGGCCGCTGCTGCCGGCGAGGAAGTTCGTTATCACGCAAAGAATGGGTTTCTGCCACTCTCTGGAATTCATTGTATTCGTCGTAAGTTACATCTTGGTAGTAGCGTTGGTACTGTCCTTGCCGCAGCGGGACGTAGTCTCGCTGAGAGCCCTGAGTATAAGAATGTGGCTGTGCTCGTCGTGATCGTGCGTCATAGGCTGGGCCTCTATCGTATAGACATGGCTGATACTGAGGTGTGGCATCAGAATCCTCAAAGCCCTCCGCCACTCGGTGCGAGGAGAATGAAGCAACGTTTCGCTCGAACTCTGGTGGCTGATAGGGGGGATGAGTGCTTGGGCGGCTTGCCACTTGCGCGTACAGGCCGAGTTCTTCACGTACTATCTGCCGTATTGTTGTTGCAAGATCAAGCGCCTGGTTGCTGTCTATGCTCGCGATGGTCGTCACATTGGGTAGCCTGCCGAACTTCGGCGTGATGCGTCTCCTCTTTAGTTGTTCCAAAGTGCGGCAATGACGAATGACATCGGTGACAGATGTCAAGTTGTCTTTCGCGATGAGGAATTTGTAAACATCCTCGGCGATTCCTTTTAGAATGTGCCCGACTTTGTCTTCCTCAGACATTCTGGAGTCAATGGTCCTACATAGCTTTATGACTTCCTCAATGTAGGTCGTGCAAGATTCACCTGGCACTTGAGCACGTTGCATTAGCGTCTGTTCTGCTCTTTTCTTTATCGTTGTTGGCTCGCCGAAGCGCTCTTTGATTTCAGAAACAAATCTGTCCCACGTCGTTAGCGTTTCCTCCCGATTCTTGTACCACAATAATGCAGTATCCGTCAGAAAGAACACGACGTACAAAAGCTGAGAAGCGGCATCCCATTTGTTAGCGGCGCTCACCCGTTTGTAATGAATGAGCCAAGCCTCGACGTCTTCATCTGGTCTGCGCGCAAAGGGACGAGCATCTCTCAGTTGTAAAGCCAAACTGGTCGGCGCAGTAGTCGAGAGGGGTCGTTGTTCATTTTCGTTGTGGGACATGTCCAGACCAGATGGATTGGGTGGAAGTCCAGCAATGCGACGGCTCCGTCGAAGAACTTGCGGTTCACCTTCCGTCTTCGGGTGTCGATTACCCAGCACGTCCACCACAACTGTAACAGCGAGCTGTGATAAGATGGTTTTATTTACAGGAGGTGAACGATGGTCGTTTGCGGCAGCACACTGCGGTCGTGCCAAGACTCTTCGTCTTCCTCTGCTTCTCTTCTCTACCTTTTTCTAGTATGTTACAGGGTCCCAGCTGTAACGACGTCGCCACTCCCACCAGCGAGGCCTTACAACACCAGGCGGACGAATGCGGCGAAGACCAAGGCGGCGGCTTCCAAATGACACGAGGAAACAAAAGGTACGGGCAGTCTTAAACACGCATGGTCCCACTCATTTCTATCGATTAGGAAAATCATTGAAAAGCGGGTGCAATACGAAAAACACGCAGAACAACTAAACAAATATCTATCTCAAGAAATTGCACCTAAGGGTCTCCGCCTAGCCTGCAACCCCTCAATGTCTACACTTAGTGAAGCAGAAAGGGGGAAGTGGGAAAAAATATTACTAGAAGCGTCCTTGCAATTGACTCGGGTCATTGCGGACCATTGTGAGCGTAAGGCCGCCGAACACAGTGTCACAGAGGCCACGCAGAAATCGGTATCTAATCTCGGAGAGCATGAGGCAAGAGAACTGGAAAGATATGAACTAAAGAAGAGAGGCGAAATTTCAGTAGTAAAAGATAAAAAATTCAAGCGGGACTGCAGTAGCTCCACTGCTCTGCAACAGGAAAATAGGAATGAGGCCGTACAAGAACACCAGGGACCACCCGTACCACAACCTAACTTTGAGGAGAAAAATGGGAACTCAGAACCACAGTGCAATCCTAATCAAAACATCCTTACTCTCGAATATAACGCTGACACTTCCGTGCCACGTGATAGCCAAGAGCAGCCGAAAACTTATGAGGAAAATGTCCTCAATCTGTCAAACACAACACTCACACCCGCTCAGCTTCAACTTTTGTCGAGAGGCTTGACCTTTTGTCCATCATCCGGTAGATTCAATGAATTTGAACTGTACCAAGACCTCGATAACTTTGCGCGTAACCTCCGCCTCCGTGAATACTTTCATGATCGCAAGGACTGTACGAACGAGAATAGAGTGATTGGTGGTGACAGATCATGGTGTCCGGGTGAGCAGAGGGACAAACACCTCGATATGTATATATCAGCAGTTCAAAAAGATATCATCAGAGCGTATGGAAAAAATCGGCCATTTCGAAACAACATATCAAAGTCAGAACGAAGGGCACTCGATGAACTACAAAAAAACACTGGAATTACTATCAAACCGGCTGATAAAGGAGGCTACATAGTAATCTAAATACGTCGGACTACTTAAAGGAAGGGGAACGACAGCTATCAGACACAAAATTCTACAAAGAACTTCCAACGGACCCGACTCCCGAATTTGAAAGGGAGATAAAAGTAACCCTAAACAATCTCCGCCGGGACGAGAAAATTACCGGCAAAATGTTAAAAGCAATGTTACCGGCCCACTCTGTTCCCGGTCGATTCTATTTGCTCCCCAAAATACACAAGGCAGGTAATCCGGGACGTCCGATAGTATCCAGTAACAGCACATCAACAGAAAATATATCAGAATTCATCAATTCCTTAATAAAAAACATCCCCCCAAATTTTCCCTATTACCTAAAGGACACAAACCACTTCATCTGCGAAACTTCAAGTCTCGACATCCCAGGCGGCAGTTTTCTGGTGACCATGGACGTCTGCTCACTGTACACCAACATACCCCACCATGACGGAATAGCGGCTATGGTTTCTGAATATGTAAAATCTGACTCATCAACTAGTGTAAGTGGCGAGGTACTGTTTACACTTCTTGAACTTGTACTAAATTATAACCATTTTGAGTTCAATGGCAAGCATTTCCTTCAGGTCAGTGGCACTGCAATGGGCACGAAAATGGCCCCAAACTTCGCGAGCACCTTTATGGCTTCACTTGAAATCCCATTCATTGAGGGACGCACCTTGAAACCTTTCTACTACAGAAGATACTTAGACGATATTTTTATGATATGGAACCATGATGAGGGAAGTCTTTTCCGCTTCATAGAGGATTTTAACAAATGCCACCCGTCAATAAAATTCACGCACAAAATTTCCAAAACTAGCATTAACTTTTTGGACGTTACTGTCACGGTCGAAAATGACCGCTTGTCAACAAACCTTTACAAAAAGCCTACAGACCGTCAAATGTACCTACATTTCAACAGCAGCCACCCAAAGCATTGCAAAACGGGTATTCCATATTCTCAGGCCTACCGGTACCGAAGAATATGCACCAATATGCGGGAATTTGACAGACACGCGGAAAACCTAAAGCATTCCTTATTGAAACAAAATTATCCGGAAGACATTATTGACGATGCCATACTACGTGCTCGCAACGTGAACAGGAATGATATAATTAAGGAACCAAACAGAGTACCTAAAACGACTTCCCAAACGAACCTTGTACTAACTTACTCCTCATCAGCGCCACGAATCAACAACATACTTTCCCGCCATTTCAACATAATCAGGCAAAGCAAACGACTAACTTCTATTTTCGCGAAGCCACCTCACGTGGTGTACCGCCGGGATAAAATTCTGAAGGACATTCTTGTCAGAGCAAAAACAAACACCCCCAAAATTCAATCAGGGTGCCATCCCTGCGGAAAATCTCGATGCAAGGTATGCCCACAGATGCTCACAACACGTGAATCCAAAGCGAACTTCTCGGATTTCAAATTCTGCATAACTGAAAGCCTTAATTGTGACTCCAGTAACGTAATATACATGCTACATTGCAACATCTGCGGACAAGAATATATCGGCCAAACAGACACGCCATTTCGGCTGCGGTTCAATAATCACCGGTACCACGCCACTTCACTGCCGAAGCTACCTTTATCTAGACATCTGCGCCTGCCAAACCACAGTTTTGAAAATATTAGCGTAACTCTTTTGCAGTCCGGTTTTTCAAACAGACGCGAGCGCGAACAGCGTGAGGCATATTTTATTTTCAAATTTCGTACATTAGCAGCCGGTATCAACGAGGACCCCGGAAAACTCAACTGCCTCCGAGAAGTAAGCCAGGAGAAAATTGGTGACAAAGATTGATAGCTGGAGACCATGCTTTTTTCTGACTGACTCGTACGTGTACACTGTCCTTTCCTTTTTTTTCCACATGCACATACAAAGTGTTTACATTCGCCTACCACTTCATGACCGTTGAAGGGAAACGGACGAAGATTAAAGGTAAATAGCCGACCAACCCATTAACGAGAAACCTTTCCTTTACACACACCGCCCGCCGAACAACTAATTACGGGGAAACCCCTTTCTTTAGGCACGCCGTCCCGGACCCTCCCGGCACCGCGGCGACAATCTTGGGTGGCCCGACACACGCCAAGAACTGAACAGCACGTGATATGAACCGCAGGTGGATGTAGACGGACAGTTGGCTTCGTTCTCAATGCTGCCAGTGGTTCTTCCTCTTTTTTACTTTCTTTCTTTTCTTTCTTTTGTCGTCTTTTTTCTCCCCCCTTTTTTTCTTTTTTTTTTCTTCTTCCAGTTCCCTCTCAGTCTCGCAAATGTGTTTCAAGGCGAGAGGGACGCGGCAGCAAGGAAGTTTGGAAGCTCATGTCAGTATAACTCATCCCCTGATGAAGGGAGGTCCCCTCCCGAAACTGTTGGGAAATAAATATATTTATCCTTGTTGACAACGCTCCCGTTGTGCCATATCCCATACCTATATATATATATATATATATATATATATATATATATATATATATATATATATATATATGACGTAAGAAGGCAGGGATGGTTAGGAGAAGTAGTTGATGAAGAAGTGCAATAGAATAAACATGGCGTATGAGCCAGGCCACGTCATCCATTCATCGTAGCGCCACATATATATATATATATATATATATAAATATATATATATATTGTGGGCATTTAGTATACGCATCCTCTTCACCGGTACATTATCATCATTATCATGTGTGGCTCATGCATCCCCATCGTTGTCGCGTAGCATCATCATCTTGGTCCGATCATCTCAGCTGTTGGCTGCCGGTTCTTCGGGCCTAATAAAGGTCTTCCAAACCAAGACTCCATACGTGGTGGAGGTGCTGTTGGATCCCCCGCCATCCTCTCGACCACTCTACCCCCTGGAGCTACGTTCAGGTCGCCACTTGGGCCAGGTGTCCGGAAATATGTCGCACCAAGAAGAGGTCGGTGCTGCAGCCGTTCCCACTCCGCCACCGCGTGCCGCGCCTTTTCACGTCATTAACAGCCTCCAGCGCGAGCCCCATCCCTTCGCTGGTATGCGCGGGGAAGATGTGGAGGAATGGCTGGACGATTTCGAACGGGTCGGCGCTGCTAACCGGTGGGATAACACCTACAAACTCGCTTACGTGTCATTCTACCTCACGGGTGTCGCGAAGACGTGGTTCCTCAACCACTTCATGGACATCCCCGACTGGTCAGCCTTCAAAGATCAGCTTCGCCATGTCTTTGGCACACCGGCTGTCCGTTCAGCTCTCGCAAGGAAAGCTCTTGCGACTCGGAAACAGCACATCGGGGAGTCGTATACATCCTACATCGAGGATGTCCTTTCACTTTGCCGCCGGGTTGACACCCCAATGACAGAGTCAGACAAGGTACGCCAGCTTCTTAAGGGCATTGGACCCGTCGCATTCAATGCCCTTGCAATCCAGAATCCGGCTACCGTTGCTGACGTTGCGACAACCTGTCAGCGCCTCGAAGAACTCGAGTCGATGCGCCTACAACCGGACAGTGACGCGGCCCGTATTACGACTGATCCAAACCTACGAGAAACGACAAGGGTGATAATACGCGAAGAATTAGAATCAATGGGATTCACACTACCATCAGTATCTACCATTCAGCCTTCTTCAACGTGATTGCGGGATGTCATCAGGGAAGAGCTCACGTCCATGACCCACAAGGCCAACCTGCAGCCCATTGTCTCTCGTACTCTACCATCGTTCCCGCACACCGCTGCCGCACCACCAGGCACCGTCAGCTCGACGTCCCCGCCACGAACGTACGCGTCGGTTGCTGCCGCACCTCCCACAAGCTTTCCCACGAGCTTTTCATCACCACCGCGTGAGCCGTCACCTGTCCCTCTGACTTCTCTCTCTCCTGGTGCAGTTAGCGCAAGCTACTACCCTCCTCATCGATCAACTCGGCCTACGTGCTATTATTGCGGCTATCGTGGTCACATTGCACGCTTTTGCCGCAAGCGCCAGCAAGACGAGCGCCGAGGGTATGACATACGCGAACGGGACTATACCGCAGGAGCCTTGTACCAGGGTCGCCGTTATTCGTCACCGCGGCGTCGGTCTCCATCTCCGCCAGCATCGGGTGAACTGCGCAGTAGTCACCGATCAACCCGACGCCGTTCACCGTCGCCTTACCGTCGCTCTTCTTCTCCTCTTCAGCCCGCTTCCCTTACTTCTGATCGGCGTCCGGAAAACTAAGCGATGCAGTTTTTGGAGGACAAACTGCATTCCAACACAAGACTCCAATTCCTCCAGCGCGCCCCTACAATATGATTGCGGTCACAGTTGAGGGAGTGGACGTTGATGCTTTGGTGGACACTGGGGCTGCGTTTTCTGTTATTCGTGCTGATTTGTGTGCCCGTCTTCAAAAAGTCACGACGCCTTATGATGGACCGACACTGGTTACAGCCCAGGGAGCAATGATTCGCCCTTCCGCTCTCTGTACTGCCCGTGTACTAATCGACGAAATTCTTCATCATATAGAATTTGCTGTGCTATCCCCGTGCTCCCATGAACTCATTTTAGGCTGGGACTTTCTTTCCTCTGCTTCTGCGGCTATTTGCTGTGCACAACGTGTAGTCCATCTTACTGACACGGACCACTTGCTCAACGACGAAACCTACAGGCCACTTCGACTCATCGCTGCAGTAGACATCGAGTTACCACCAAACGAACATCAATTAGTGACAGTTTTGTCCAACGACGTCGACTCTGGTGACATTTTGGTCACTCCGTCACCGTATTGCCTTAATAAAGGCATAGCTCTGGCATCAGGTGTGGCTCGCTTTAACGCTGGATCAGCTGTCCTTGCTGCTACGAACACCACACCAGATAAAATTTTACTGCCGCGGGGCACTACTGTCGCCTGCGTTGCCGATCTGGAGCCTGTGTGCGTCGTGCCTCTTACCCCTGCCTCCTCTAAAGGCCATCCTGGAGATCATGCTGCTTCCTCGGCCTTTACAGCAGCCATCAACAAGGACTTGACAGACTTGCAGAAGCAGCAGCTGCTTGATTTGTTGCAAAAGCATGCAAACTCTTTTGACGTTCATTCATCCAGCCTGGGTCAGACAACTGCTACAGCACATCGTATTCAGACCGACGGAACATCCATTGTGCATCGTCGTCCGTACCGCGTCTCCCTAGCCGAACGAAAAATCATTGAGGAAAACGTAGACGATATGCTGCAACGGGAGATAATCCGACCCTCAACCAGTCCTTGGTCGTCTCCAGTGGTTTTGGTGCGTAAAAAAGACGGTTCCGTACGATTTTGCGTCGATTACCGAGCACTCAATAAGATCACTAGAAAGGACGTATACCCCATGCCACGCATCGACGACGCCCTAGATTCCTTACAGGGTGCTGAATACTTTTCGAGCCTCGACTTGCGTTCAGGCTATTGGCAAATCCCCATGCACGAAGATGATAAAGAAAAAACTGCGTTTGCAACGCCGGACGGCCTATACGAATTCAATGTTATGCCGTTCGGTCTATGCAATGCGCCCGCAACTTTTGAGCGCATGATTGACACCGTGCTGCGTGGCCTGAAATGGAAGACTTGCCTATGTTACCTCGATGACATTGTTGTCTTCTCATCGACGTTTTCTCAACATCTGCAACGCTTGGACGAGGTCCTGACTTGTCTTGCGGGCGCTGGTCTTCAAATTAACACCAAAAAGTGCCATTTTGCCAGCAGATCTATCAAGGTACTCGGTCATATTGTGAGCAAGGACGGAATTCGCCCAGACCCTGATAAAACTGCTGCAGTGCTTCGCTTCCCTCGCCCTGACAAACCAAAAGATTTGCGAAGTTTCCTTGGTCTCGCCTCTTACTTTCGGCGATTCATACAAAACTTTGCCTCCATAGCCGCACCACTTCATAAGCTACTTGCTTCCGGTATGCCCTTTCAGTGGTCTCAGGAATGTGAATCAGCTTTCGACAGGTTGAAGAGTGCCCTCACGACCGACCCTGTACTTGCTCATTTTCACGATGATGCACCGACCTTCCTGCACACAGACGCTAGCGGCCGCGGTTTAGGAGCCGCTACAGAGGTCGTCCATGTCTCCCGTATGAAGCCCTTCATGCGACGTTCTTTGTCCCCTTGACTTGCCGCGGCCAGGCTGGCCGCTTTCACGTGGGGGGAATTGATGTGGGCATTTAGTATACGCATCCTCTTCACCGGTACATTATCATCATTATCATGTGTGGCTCATGCATCCCCATCGTTGTCGCGTAGCATCATCATCTTGGTCCGATCATCTCAGCTGTTGGCTGCCGGTTCTTCGGGCCTAATAAAGGTCTTCCAAACCAAGACTCCATAATATATATATATATATTTCTACATGCATGTATATTTATATTCTAGGAGAGGACACGCGTGTGTGCCTGACAAGGAAGAGGAAGGGTTGCCCCAGCTTCATCGATACGGCGTCTCTTCTTTTCTGTAACATATTTGATGCAGGTGGAACGCTCGCCTTCTTCACCACGAAGCTTCGCAGTGGCCACATCGTTCAGTCTCCGGCCATGGCTACCAATGACAACAACCCCTCAGCGTCTCCATCTGTAGCTCCAGCTACTACATACCTGACGATGCCCACCCTCCGTGATCCGGTATATTTTCCGCAAAACCTGGGCTTGACGTTGACTATGGCCTCCGTAAAAACGAGTGTGTTAGCCATGGTAGACACACCGATGGGGCTTACCATGATGCTCGACAACATAATATTTTACTTGGACGGCACCCCACTTGTCTGGTTCGACGCCCACGAGGCCGAGCTAACCAGCTGGGATACCTTCAAGGAGATACTACGCGACATCTCTGGCTACCCATCTGGTTGCCATATGAAAGCGCGAAAAGAACTCGCCACTCGTGTGCAGTCCTCAACTAAGCCGTATGTCTCGTACATACAGGACGTGCTCACGTTGCGCTGAAAGGTGTACGAGGAAATGACAGAGAGTGACAAGGTGGGCCACGTACTCAAGGACGTCGTGGACGACACCTTCAACTTGCTCGTGAACACCGACGTCAGCACCGTAGATATGATCATCAAGGAATGCTGCTGTTTCGAAATGGCTAAAAGCCACCGGGTTCTGTCTCAATTTACGCGACTACTAAACACAGCTGTTACATCAATCTGCACCGATCTCGGTGCCACACCACCCATGCAGGGCAGCGTGACACGAATAGTTCGACGGGAGGTTGCGGCGTCAAGTCAGGCACCACATCCGCTCTATCATGGTGCCGCACAAAGACCTCCGGCGGTCGCTGTTATTCAAGCCGTCGTAAGGCAGGAAATTGCAAAGCTTGGTTTTCCTGTCGTCTGCTCTGTCTCCCGACCTACCTCTCGACCAATGACAATAAATGCACCACGCCATGACTCACACTTTCTTCCGCGATCCCGCAATCCGGCGGAATGGAAAGCTGCAGACGACAAACCAATCTGCTTCCGCTGCCACCAAGTTGGTCATATCTCCCACTACTGCCGAAGTACTTGGACGTCCCCAAACTGGAGCCCATTTTCCTCATCTCGCCCATACGAGAACTGCTGTCGGTTTTCGTCTAGTCGTGTGTACCCTTCTTCCGACGTCCCTAACAGCCGCTCCACCGCTCGATTCCTGTCACCTCAACGCCACCGTTCCCCATCGCCCCAACCACGCCATTATCCGTCGACGGTAAACTATGGATCCTCTCGGACGGAAAACTAGACCATGCAGCTCTGGGAGGTAGCGCTGCATCAATTGCGACTGATCCAAATTATCCGTTGAAGCTCCCCACTAATAAGAACTTGATTGAGGTGTATGTTCACGGTATTTTTTGATGACGTTAGTGGATACCGGAGCTCAAGTGTCCATAATGAGTGTGTACCTGCGTCGCCTACTCAAAAAAGTCTTCACGCCTGCAGCGAATAAAGCCCTCCGTGTAGCTGATGGTGAAACTGTGGCCATCACTGGAATGTGTACTGCTCGGGTTAGCATTGCCAGCTGCCATGTCCCCATTTCACTTACGGTGCTTGAAAATTGCCCTCACGACATAATCTTCGCCATGGACTTCCTAATGACGCATTCTGCCGTGATCGATTGTGCCACCGGTACTCTCTGCCTAGAACTTCCTCTTCTTCTGGATTCTCACTCCGAACTCCCGAACAGCCTGTGAATCACTGAGTTCTTCCGGATACCGCATAAAGCTTTCACATTCGTTGAATTGGCAACACCTTCTCCCGTAATCGACGGTGATTATATCGTGACGCCAATTACTGATGTTCTCTTGGCGCGTGAAATTACTGTTCCACGCTCCTTCGTAACCATGGCCTCTAACCGAACATATTTACCTGGTATCAATCTCGGTTTCATGAAACAAGTTTCACCTCAAGGACTTTCGGTCGCCGTGCTAAGACACTTAATTGACGACCACGTCACCTGTTTACGGCAGAAATATGTCCCGAGAACCCACATCACTCGTAGGATGCCACATCCCTCGATGTGACCTTACGCTCCAAGACCGCCTCAGACGTCGAACCTGAGTTGTCAGCCGCGCTATTCCGCCTTCTGGCTTCATACCGCGACTTATCCGACGACAGCCACCCACTCGGCCAGACTTCGCTCGGCAAGCACCGCATTAACACAGGTGCTTCTCATTCCATTCATCGGCGACCGCACCGGGTGTCTGCCACCGAACGCAATGTAATTCAACAAGAAGTCACCAAAATGCTAGCCAAAAGATGTATTGAACCCTCTTCGAGTCCTTGGGCGTCCCCTCTGGTGCTCGTTAAAAAGAAATATGGCACGTGGCGCTTCGTGAATTATGCCATCTGAATATAATCACCGAAAATGACGTTTACTAATTACCCCGCGTCGATGAAGCTCTCGATTGTCTCCACGGCGCCCGATACTTTTCTTCAACAGACCTACGTTCCGGCTACTGCCAGATTGCTGTTGACGAAAAATACCAAGAGAAGACTGCGTTTTTAACTCCAGATGACCTTATCAGTTCAAGGTTATGCCGTTTGGGCTATGCGATGCCCCAGCCACGTTCGACCGCATGATGGACTATCTGCTACAAGAGTTCAAATGGTCAACATGTCTTTGGTATCGCCCCGCCGCGGTAGTCTAGTGGCTAAGGTACGCGACTGCTGACCCAAAGGTCAGGGGATTGAATCCCAGCTGCGGCTGCTGCATTTCCGATGGAGGCGGAAATGTTGTAGGCCCGTGTGGTTAGATTTGGGTGCATGTTAAAAAAACCCAGGTGGTCTAAATTTCCGGAGCCCTCCTCTACGACAACTCTCATTATATAATGAAGGTTTGGAAACGTTAATCTCCAAATATAAATTAATCAATCAATCAATGTCTTTATTATGCTGACAATTTCGTTATAAATTCCCTAAGATTTCAGACCCAATTTCAGCGTTTGTCAGCTATTCTCGACATATTCCGCACTGCAGGCCTTCAATTATTCTCGACAAATTGTAACTTCAGACGCCAGCAAATAACAGTGTTGGGCCACCTTGTAGACGCCTCTGGTGTGCAGCCGGACCCCGAGAAAGTTTGTGCAGTCACCAGTTTTCCTGTAGCCCAGTCAGTCAAAGACACCGGAGTTTTGTAGGACTTTGTTCCTGTTTCAAAATGTTTGTGAAAAATTTTGCAATCATCACTCGACACCTCAAAGAGCTTCTAAAGAAAGGTGTCATGTTTACGTGGTGTACCAACCAAGCTGCTGTTTTTTCTCACCTAATCACACATCTGACGAATCCACTTATATTAGCTCACTTTAACCCATCCGCTCCGACAGAAGTTCGAACCGATGCTAGTGGTCACGATATCGGAGCCGTATTAGCCCAACGCCAACGAGGACACAACCGAGTTCTCGCCTACGCTAGACGCCTCCTCACAGTTGCTGAGCGCAACTATTCCATTACAGAGCGTGAATGTCTTAATCTTGTTTGGGCAGTCTCAAATTTCCGCCCATATTTATATGACACAAATTTCTCTGTGACAACTGACCATGTGCTTTTGGCTTACGTCACTAAAGGATCCTATTGACCGGCTCGGGCACAGGGCTCTGCGACTGCAAGGGAATACCTACACGTTGACGTACAAGTCCGGACGCCATATAAGTGCGCAGACTGCCTGCCCTGCTACGCGGTTGCTGAGTCGAACACTATGCCTGACACCGACACCGAGCCTTGCGTTTTTTCCCTTTCGCAAATGACATGCATCGGTGACGAGCAGTGCCATGATGCGTCCTTGCGTGCTAACATTGAGCGCCTCGAATCATCATCTTCAAATTAGTCCCATCGCTTATTCATGCTGCACGATGGTGTATTATACCACCAAAGTTTTGATCCGGATGGACCTGTCCTGTTGTTTGTCATTCTGAAACACCTTCACTCGGGAGTTATCATGAACTTCATGACCTTCCCAGTGCTGGTCATCTTGGTGTGTCACTTAAGACCGAATACGTCACCGCTTCTTTTGGCCAGGGTTTGCACGCGCAGTCAGAAGATACGTTGCGGCTTGTGAGAAAAGTCAGCGCCGCAAAACACCATCGACACTTCCCGCCGGACGTCTTCAACCACTTGAAATTTGGTCCTTCCGCGTTGGATTGGACCTACTTGAACCCCTTGTCTTCCTCGGGTAACAAGTCGATAGCCGTGGCCCCCTACTACGCCACGCGTTATGCCATCACACGAACTCTTCCAACAACGTGCGCCACAGATGTCGCCGACTTCCTCCTCAAGAACGTGATTTTGCAACATGGAGCCCCACAGCAGCTGCTTACAGACCGTGGCCACACCTTTTTTATAAGGTCATAGCCGACGTTTCGCAGTCCCGTAATACGAGACACAAGCTGACTGCGTCATACCACCCGCAAACCAATGGTCTCACGGAGCGTCTAAATCGAACTCTTACAGACATGCTAGCTAAGTTTGTTTCTACCAACCACACAGACTGGGATCTCGCGTTGCCGTACGTCACATTTGCCTACATTTCTTCGCGCCTTGACACTGCCGCTTACTCTCCACTTTTGCTGCTGCTTGGCCGAGAACCAACAGTGCCTGTAGACATCGTCATACCGTCCCCTGCAGCGCCGACCAGTGAATATGCCATGGACGCTATCACTCGAGCCCCTCTCGCACGCGAAATCGCCCAAACTCACCTTCTCACCTCTCAAGAGAAGCAACGGCGTTTGTATGACCAACAAAACCGCGACGTAGACATTCCGCACGGTTTTTTGGTCCTACTCTGATGAAGTTGGCTATTTGTCAAAATTGATTACTCGCTACAGAGGTCCATATTACCGAGTCCTTTGTGTAGTTACTCCTGTAACATATGAAATTGGTCCTGCCACCCCGTCGGATTCATGTGCCTAACAGGTTGCCGATATTGTACCTTGTTCTGCGCTTGAAGCCCTACAACTCTTATAGTGAAGTTGACAATTAAATGCAACGAGACGGCATTTGTGCATATATATATATATATATATATATATATATATATATATATATATATATATATATATATATATATATATATATATATATATATAGTGGGAGTAATAATTCAATGGGCCAGTTAGTCTTCGTGAAGGTATGGGATATGGCACAACGGGAGCGTTGTCAACAAGGATAAATATATTTATTTCCCAACAGTTTCGGGAGGGGACCTCCCTTCATCAGGGGATGAGTTATACTGACATGAGCTTCCAAACTTCCTTGCTGCCGCGTCCCTCTCGCCTTGAAACACGTTTGCGAGAGTGAGAGGGAACTGAAAAAAGGAAAAAAGGGGGGGGAGAAAAAAGACGACAAAAGAAAGAAAAGAAAGAAAGTAAAAAAGAGGAAGAACCACTGGCAGCACTGAGAACGAAGCCAACTGTCCGTCTACATCCACCTACGGTTCATATCACGTGCTGTTCAGTTCTTGGCGTGTGTCGGGCCACCCAAGATTGTCGCCGCGGTGCCGGGAGGGTCCGGGACGGCGTGCCTAAAGAAAGGGGTTTCCCCGTAATTGGTCGTTCGGCGGGCGGTGTGTGTAAAGCAAAGGTTTCTCGTTAATGGGTCGGTCAACTATTTACCTTTAATCTTCGTCCGTTTCCCTTCAACGGTCATGAAGTGATAGGCGAACGTAAACACTTTGTATGTGCATGTGGAAAAAAAAAGGAAAGGACAGTGTACACGTACGAGTCAGTCAGAAAAAAGCATGGTCTCCAGCTATCAATCTTTGTCACCAATTTTCTCCTGGCTTACTTCTCGGAGGCAGTTGAGTTTTCCGGGGTCATCGTTGATACCGGCTGCTAATGTACGAAATTTGAAAATAAAATATGCCTCACGCTGTTCGCGCTCGCGTCTGTTTGAAAAACCGGACTGCGTCTGTTTTCAAACAGACGCGAGCGCGAACAGCGTGAGGCATATTTTATTTTCAAATTTCGTACATTAGCAGCCGGTATCAACGAGGACCCCGGAAAACTCAACTGCCTCCGAGAAGTAAGCCAGGAGAAAATTGGTGACAAAGATTGATAGCTGGAGACCATGCTTTTTTCTGACTGACTCGTACGTGTACACTGTTCTTTCCTTTTTTTTCCACATGCACATACAAAGTGTTTACGTTCGCCTACCACTTCATGACCGTTGAAGGGAAACGGACGAAGATTAAAGGTAAATAGTTGACCGACCCATTAACGAGAAACCTTTGCTTTACACACACCGCCCGCCGAACGACCAATTACGGGGAAACCCCTTTCTTTAGGCACGCCGTCCCGGACCCTCCCGGCACCGCGGCGACAATCTTGGGTGGCCCGACACACGCCAAGAACTGAACAGCACGTGATATGAACCGTAGGTGGATGTAGACGGACAGTTGGCTTCGTTCTCAGTGCTGCCAGTGGTTCTTCCTCTTTTTTACTTTCTTTCTTTTCTTTATTTTGTCGTCTTTTTTCTCCCCCCCCCTTTTTTTCCTTCTTCCAGTTCCCTCTCACTCTCGCAAACGTGTTTCAAGGCGAGAGGGACGCGGCAGCAAGGAAGTTTGGAAGCTCATGTCAGTATAACTCATCCCCTGATGAAGGGAGGTCCCCTCCCGAAACTGTTGGGAAATAAATATATTTATCCTTGTTGACAACGCTCCCGTTGTGCCATATCCTATATATATATATATATATATATATATATATATATATATATATATATATATATATATATATATATATTGTGGGCATTCGTTACGCACATCTACCTTCACACATGTTCATCATCATGCGTGTTTGTTGTTTTCATCCGTTGTGGGAAGTCGTCGGCTATAGCTGGTGATTTCTGCCTTGTGTGTGGTCTCTCATTGTGCCTTCGGGGTATAATACAGGTCGCTTTAACCGTGATATTACAAGTGGTGGAGGCTGCTCATCGATCTTCCCTCTTCTCACCGCAAGTTTTACCTCCTGGAGCTCTGCTCGTGTCACCATCATTGAGAGGTGTCCGGTAACATGTCTCAGGACGAGCCAACCAGTGCTCCTGCATCTACCTCCACAGCCCCAGCTACCACGGCCTATCCACCGAGGATTAACACTAAATACCATCGTGATCCGCCCACGTTCGCCGGCGTTTGAGGTAAAGATGTGGAAGATTGGATGCATCAATACAACCAAGCCAGTGCAACTACAACTGACTGATCCGGTTAAGCTAACCCGCGTTTGTTTCCACCTGAAAGGCGCCGCTAAAACGTAGTTTTTAACAATTAACCTGAATTAATGAATGGGAAAAAAATCAAGCAGCAGCTCCGCGAAATTTTCGGCACCCCTGCGGTTCGTTCATCTCCCGCAAAGAAGACCCTAGATATTCGAAAGCAACAACGCGGCAAATCTTACACCTCATATACAGAGGATGAGCTTGCTCTTTGCCCCGTTCCAACTCTTTCATTATGGAATCATAGAGGGTTCGCTTTCTACTGTAAGGCATTGGCACGGTAGCTTAGATTGCGCTGGCCATCAAAAACCCGTCACCAGTCACCGACGTTGTTTCTACGTGCCAAAGCCTAGATGAACTAGAGTCCCAATGGTTACCGCCAAATATCCCCGAAAACACCCAACCACCGATCCCTAATTACGTGCTATGATACGGGTCATCATAAAGGAAACGCTGCCATCTTTTGGCCTCTCTATGGCCCTGAGTCTTCCTAGACCCTCCAGCACACTTCTGCGCGACGTCATCAAGAAGTAGCCGACGTCCTTGGCCAATCCAGCATATGCGGACCCTCCGGCTCTTGGACTCTAGCCTACATACACCCAAGTCCTCACTGGTTCACCAGCCATCGTATAATCAATGTCCACACACTCGACGCCTGTCCACTTGGCTTCGATAACTCCGAATTTGTCTAGCCAACCCATTTGCCTACCATGTCGATCACCTTGTCCGGTATGTTGCAGCTGCGGGTATCGAGGCCACATTGCACGCTTTTGTGGGAAGCATCAGCAGGTTGAGTGTCATGGATTCTGCACCTACGAGCGGGATGACGGGGAAGCCGGGGCCACTTTTCAATGCCGTCTTTATAATGTGTCGTCACATTGCTCTCCATCGCGAACTGCGACTTGTGCAATAGAACCTCTTTACCGCCCTACTAGCTCCAATTCCTAAGACTGTCATGCGCAATCAATAGGTAGTTACAGCTGTCGACGATTTAACACGCTACACCGAAAAAGCTTCGTTGCCTTCTGCATCAGCATGCACGAGACTTTATTCTACGAGCAATGTTCCTTCGTCACGGTACTCCTCGTGTCATCCTGAGCGACCGTGGAAAAGTTTTCTTTTCCCAACTCGTCAACAAAGTGCTCAAGGCCTCTGGCGCCACCCACAAAACAAGCTCCAGCTACCACCAGCAAACGAACGGGCTGACAGAGTGTTTTTGTCGCACGCTGTCAAACATGATAGCCAAGTATATTGACGCGGTCCACAGAAACTGGGACGCCGTAGTGTTTCTTTTGCGTACAATACTTCCGTTCAGAGCACAACCAGTTTCTCGCCGTTTTGCCTCGTCTACGGTCTCCCCCTCTACTTTCCTCGACGTTTCGTTCTTCTCTGTGCCTGTAAAACTATCTACATTCTCCAGTGAAAATATGTGCCTCGTTTGCTTCATTTCCGCCTGCTAGCTCACATGACACTGAAGCAAACAACAGGATTGCAAGGTTGACAATAGCGCATCTTATTGTAAAGTGTCCTTCAGCCTTGGCGATGAAGTGGTGCTTCCTACACCCATTCGCACTGCTGGCCTGTGGAAACAATTTGAAACGCTTCGTTGGCCCCTGCACTGTCTTGGAGCAAACGTCTGTGGTAAATTATAGCGTGGCTTTCACTATTCTTCTAATGGTCTGTTGCTGCCGGGCCACGGAGATTGTCCACGTATCACGCATAAAGCCTTTTACAACGCGTTCTTTTTCACTTTAAACCGCTTTCACGTGCAAAAGTTAGTGTGGCCATTTAATAAGCTCATCTATCTTCTCATTATCATGAGTCTTCCTTGTCTTCAACGGTTGTGAGAACTCGGCTTGCTGATCTGTGCCTTGAGTGTGGGTCCTTCATCTTGCCTTCAGGACCTAATAAAGGTCACTTTACAGTGAAAATAAAATAAACCTATGGTATAGTCATTTTGTGATATGAACTGTACCCTGATGTAACCGAGGAGCGGGACACAGGCGTTCACACAGGTGTCGAAGAAGAACTCTTCCAAGGCTTCTTTCTCACACAAAGAACACCACATATTTACACATTCACAGGTGTTCTAGTGAATAGGCGTCGAGATGCGCCTTTACACGAGACACGACAAGCCGGAGCATAGGCCGGAGAAAGCCCCCAGCGAACACGTGAGGAGCACTTTATATCATTAGTCCGTGCACGCACTTCTCTTCAAATGCAGGCTGTCAGTCGTAGAAACGATGATGCGTGTTCACTGCAGTGCACCAGGGCACCTCTTACGTTTCTGCTGGACGTGTACCACGTTTGGCAGGTATAGTGACGAGCGTTCGTCAGACTCGTTCTTTTCACGGCTGGTCATGACAGCACGTCTGCCGCCCGAAGAGCCCACGTAAGGCTGCAGTGTCACTCCTTCCTGAAGTGGCCGCAGTACATCTCATTGGGCGTCACACTCATGTCCACCACAACCCATAGCCACACGCCACACAGGGTCTTACGGTAGGCACACAAGAGCCTTGGCGTCGCAACCCCTCACAGCAAACAAATACGCTTCGTCACAGGAGGCGTCGTCCACAGCAACAAAAGGAACCACTGCTTGGTTGTTGCCTGGTTCACTGCGGAATGAAGCGGCGCACCCAACCCAACACCGATGCTTAGAACCCTGAGCTCTCCCGAGATCCACTAAGTGTACTCGTCTGCATAGAGAGAGAGAGAGAGAGAGAGACGAAATCTTTATTATTTATATATATACAGGAAGTAGGATGGAGATATCTCGATGTGGGCCGCCCCTCAAACACACAAAGTGGGCTCCTCGGTACCGAGCTCGAGTCGCATTGACTCGACTCGAGCTCGGTTGACCAGGGCTTTCCGGCTCGCCAGGTCGGAACAGCTGAGCAGGGCTGCCTCCCGGTCTTCCTGGGATGGCTTTGGTATTGGGGTGAGGTGCGTAATTGACTGGCATGCTCACACCATGTGGAAGATGCCAGAGGACCTCTCCGCCCAGTGCGGGCATTTTCCTGTACACGCAGCATTAAGATATTTGAAAACTGCCGGGCATAGCAGCGTTTTGGTGTAAAGAAGGAGGAGTAAGCGTTCCTCTGCGTTTGTAAGACCCTTACAGGGTTTATGATAAATCGCGTGGCCGAATTCATCGAATTCAGTAATTTCTCCAAATGTTAAGAGCCACTTACATAGATAAAAACACAAAATATTTGAATATAGCGAGATTTACTGACGCTGCACCATATCAGGCAAATGCGAAGAACATGGTGGCCGTGGTCACAGACCGAAAAGGAAACGTCACAAGTTTTGCCTCCATAGCCCAAGCCTCTACCACAGAAGTGGAGGAGATAGCGATCGCGCTGGCAATCAAGAAGGGCAGGGAGCGAAAAGCCCCAATGACAATAATCACAGATTCGAAGGCTGCATGTTGAAATTACGATAAATGTAGAATATGTATGAAGGCCTTCCAAATTCTAACCAAAGCTCATAAAGACTTTTCAATTGAATACACCTGAAACATTATCTGTTTCACACTACGTGCAAGTGTACGCATCACAATGAAGATCACTACAACATGAACAACACGAACAATGGCAGGTGCTGCTGTCCAGCTTGGTCATTGTTGAACTGCGCTGGCTGGTCGAACAGGTAGAGATGATGGCTAGGGCCAGCGGAGCCCTGGAATAGGTGCCCGACCATTTGGAATGCTCCGCGTTATGCGCAAATAAAGTTTTTTGTCTATCTCTCTCTCTCGAAATGGTAAGGCCGGAAAGGGTTTGGAATTCATTCCGGAAAGGTCTCAAGGCATTACCCGGAGAAGGAGCGCACAGGCAGCGGCGTCTGTGGTTTCATTGCCTTCGAGGCCAGTGTGAGCTGGCGCCCATATGATGCTACAGAGATGGGGGCCCCGACGTAATTACTATTTTTTAAGATGTGGTACGCCAGGTATGGAACGTATACACATTGAATATTTCTGCAGGCCCCTTTTGAGTCCGTAACGTTGACGTGCCAGTCCTGGCCGGCGGCAGCTAGAGCAATGACGACTTCCTCCGCACACTTTATGTCCTGTGTTCTGAATGTGAGACCATTCACCACGATGTTTAGGTGGACGACCGCAGCCGTGTACCACCCCCCATGGTGAGGGCCGGAGGCGTCCTCACACAATATGCCGTGTTTTTTCCTACAGTGGCGCGCTGGTGGCTCCGCCCGCGCAAGGCGCCTGCCTTTGTGGTCATCACGTGTCATGTTGGCCGTAAGAGGGCGCACGTGCAAGGCGTATCTCCATACTTCTTGGATGCATGCGTGCTCTTCCGTCTCTGTTGAGCCGTGCATGTGTAAACGGGCTAAGAGGCGCCGACCCGATGGAGTGTTCGGAAGTCTCGTGTATTTATTGGTCAAGTGTACCTCCCAGAGCTCTGTGAAAGTGTTTACGATCCCCAGACGCATAGGTCGCTGGTGGGACGTGGTTATTGGATACCGAGGGCCCGCTTGTACATCTTCCTGAGAATCACCTCAAGGGCGTTCTCGTCAAACTTCCGCAGGAGGAGGTAAGGAGCCTAGTAGAGAACTCGACTGGTTACGAATGCATGCGCCAGCCGCAAGGCATCTTTGCAACGTAACTCCCTCCCCACGCTTGTTGGAAACCTAGCAGACCTTACGGCCCACCTGGTCCTCCACCTTACTCGGCGATGTTTATGAATAAAGAGACCCAGTTCTCTCATCTCTTCGTGTTCTGGGATGGGTCCACTTCATAAGGACAATTAAATTTTGGCAGTTCACTTCGCCGAGAGGTGTATGTGGACAAATTATGGTTTGGTCGGGGAGCATTGGAGGCCGCCGCGGCGGGCGTAGGCGTCCACGACCTCCACAACTTGCTGCAGGTTGGCTTCTATGTCTCCTACCAATACGGGTTTATCCCTAATAGTAATATCAGTGGCATGCAGCGCGTGCTGCATGCCTTCAACATAATCTAGCTGAGCCGGGAGTTTCATCATAGCCAGATAATACAATAGGCGTGAGAGGACCGCACTCTGTGGGGGGCCTCTCATACCTAATTGAAAGGCACCTTAATCTTCACCTTGTATTGGGATGTATGGCTGTCGATCAGAGATGAATTTTCGAATGTATTGAAACATGTTGTGTCCACAGTTCGTTTGGGAAAGGACATTCAGTATTTTGTCGTGTGTGACGTTGTCAAAGGCTATCTTCAAATCAAGGGCGAGTACTGCCTTATCATTTGGAAGGTATTTGACGGGATTTAGAATTTCGCGATCTGAATGAAGCAGGACATCCTGTGCGGACCGGTGTGGGCGGAGCCTCAGAATTGTGTCTGCAAATATGTGTTGATTTTCCAAAAACTTCGACATGCCATCTCGCAGCACAGTCTACATCAGCTTTCCCGCGCAAGACGTGAGAAAAGAGATGAGAAGAAAGTTGTCCATGTTTATGGCTTTGCCGGATTTTGGAATGAAATTGACAAGAGCAGTCTTGCATTTGATTGGAAGGGGTGTCTCACCAAGTCAGATTGAGTTAATGTACCCGACGAGCGCGTCGTATGCCACGTCGGGAAGGTTGGCAAGTAATTCCACTGTTACTTTGTCTCTCCCCGGTGCCGTTCCCCACTTCATTTTAGTTAGGGCCGCCTTCAGGTCATGGAACTGGAATGGCTAATCCAGTTCCGTGTTCTCGGAACCTGCATACAGGTGCGCTGGCCTCTGGATGTCATGTCGGACCCTGAGGTACTGATTGCGTAGTTTGCATGCTCATTTCGTCGTGTTTTCGTCGAAGGCATGCATTGCCCGTTGGAGATGTTTTTGTGTCTTGGCTTTGGTTTGACTCAGATCAATCAAGGCGCGAAAGCGACGCCAATTGTTCCGGCTGTAGATTTGTTTAGCAGCCGTGTTGCATCGGGCTACCCCATTCAAGTCGGTGAGCTGGGCCACGTACGCTGCCGCTCGTTGGGTTAGCTCGGCAATGCAAATTTGGAGTTTTCAATTGTGTTTTTTGTGGTGCTGCCTGTGTACAAGGCTGTGCCGTGCCTCCCAGAGGTGAAGGAGGCGATTGTTCACTCCCGGCGTAGTCTAAGAGAATTGAACTTCAGTTTCCGTTGAACAAAAGTGTGTGATCAATTCTTGGGACTATGCGCTGTAACCTGTTTGGAGAATAGGGGCCAGATTAGGGTAGGTTTTTCGAAACTTTGTCCAGTCGGGTATGTGGGCTTGGGCATAGAATTTTGCCATTGGTTTCGTTCTGATGGCAGTGTTCAGTATGCTGTTGTCACTGTCGATGGTTTTTTTTTGAGTTGGCCTCGTCTGCATGTCTAATGTCTGTCGTGAAGGTAAGATCCGGAGATGGGTACCGAGCCATGGAGTTTCCTACCCGCGTTAGATGTTCAGGGTCAGTGTGAAGAGTGAGTCCCAGCGTGGACACAAGTTCCGTCAGCTTGCGCCCACGCTTCTCATCACGCACATATCCCCATTGTGTGCTTTGAGCGTCCAAATCACCCAAGATAACCAGAGGATCCCTGCTGGCAGCATTGAGGGCGCGACTGAAGAGTGCTGCGAACGTTACATTTTTAAGCCTGGTTCAACAAGATATGCTAAGTACGTGGAATGTCACATCTCGTTTCTTGTGGGGAAGAAGTTTCACCACCGCGTAGTAATACACAGTTTGAAGTTCAGAGTCGACAAGGCTAGCTGTGTAATTTTTATCCACACAGATTCCGGAAAAGGGTCCTGCTGGAAAGTGATGTAATTTTAAGGGTGGCGCCACTCCCAGGCTCCTAAAGATCAGCCACCGCCGTAAGTGAGTCAAGGGTTGATAAGAAAAGTCGGAGCTGCACCTGTTTTGTGCGGGACCGAATGCCTCGACAATTCCACTGAAGAATGTTAATGGGCATGGCGAAAAGGTTTTCGGGAATTGCATGACCTTAGGGCTGCTCGCCATTGGGAGTTAGACTGAAGTGAGAATGTTGTGGAGCTGCTGCAGAACCTGCATTCGCAGTGAGAGATGGGTCCTCAACACTGGAGAGCGAGCAGCTGTCATCATCATCTATGCTGTGTTACGTCTAGCAGTTTTAACTGAGCGGCCAGAAACGTCCTTGCAGAGACAGCCAATCCAGCGCGAGGGGCGCGATAATTGCAAAAATTGCTGGTGCTGGGCTGTGATTGCGGGGATCGTGTCCTGCAATTCAGGCATGGCGGTGACCATTAATGATATTTGGTTTTCATGGTGGCGAAAGGGGTGTTTATGGCTCGGATACGGGCCTTGAAACGCGCCTCGAATACGGCGTTCACGCTTGTTGCCGCCTCTGGGTCCACGAGCACACTTTCCACTACCTCAGCCACAGGGCAGCAGGGGGGAGAAGGAAGCTGGTTGATTTTGGGTTCTAGCAGCGTAATTTTCTTCAGTAGTATTTTGTTTTGGGTCCTGAGTGCTACTATTTCATTTTGTTCCATAATCCGCGCCAATGGGACGGGAGTAAGAAGGGAGGCACGAGAGGCGGCCCCACCCGGACCGCTCACCTGTAGCCTATTTGAAACGGAGTTAACCCAGGCCCCGGTCTTGCCGTACGCCTCCGTTGCTCGTTTCTCAGGGTCGCCGTGTGGTTGAGACTCCATTGACGGACGCATTCCAGCAGCCCCAGAAGGTGGTACTGGCTTGTCAATTTTCGAGTTATTCAGGCGAGGCTGGTCGCTGGGTAACCCATGATGGCTGTTTGTCTTTTTTGGCGCCGGTTTCTTTTTGCCACCTTTCGGTGAGGTCATCTTCAGGGTTCGGAATTTCGCCACACATTTGCGAGAATTGGTGGCTTGGGTGCCACCACACGCCGGACACTTAAGAAGCCATACGCGAGGAGCCCACACCCCCTCCACTAGCGGAACCTGCCATGGAGTCCGCAAAGTTCACATGTGTTCGGCTGCAGATTTGGGCATGCATCCGCGCGATGCCCGACTGCTCCACCGCGCTGCAGGCCGGGATAGTTTTGTGGTAGTTCTAGTTCTGTGGCAGCACAGAGATGACCATATTGTCATAGTGCACGTAACGAGGCTTCTCTTTACACGCGAAGGTGATGCGTGCCTTATTGGATGTTGCATATTTTCGGATTTTTATGACGGTTTTCGAATGTTAGGATTGGCATGCCAGAAGACTCGATCTTGAAGAGTTTCCATGGTGTCCGTGTTGCAGACCACAATCACTCTGTGGCAGATGTAGCCGCCATCTTGCCTTAGGTAACCTTGAAGCAGGACTAACCCTTTCTCCGAATTCACTGCAAAGTCTTCAATGAGCAGGTCCGCTGCCTCGATATCCGGAGTATGCACGACAATGATGTTTTGGTGTCGTGATAGGAGCACGGAGACTCCGTGGTCCCGCTCTGACTCGAGGCATGCCGAGATGGCGGTGCCGTAGCCGAAAAAAAAGCGTTGCGAAGCGTGAAAGCGTGAAAGCGTTGTGAAAAAAAACGCGTTGTCTGGGTTTGATTACTATAACGCAGTCTTTGGTAGCAGGTTTCAGCTTAGGACGCGGCTTCCACTTCGTGTATGTCTTGCCCTTGCGTCCTGTACCACGCGTCGCTGGAGAGTTCGTGTTGTCAACCGATGAGCCGGTGGCCAAAGCGGCATCAGACGTGGTCGTCTTGGCTTTGTTCTGGGAGTGGCGTTTTGATGCTTGAATCAAGTCAAGTCAAGTATATTACATATTTCACATTCGGTTACATGGTAAAAATGGTACAGTAGGAGGTCCCAAAGTTTCATAGAAACTGACGGGGGGACCTCCTATGGTCACATGAATAGGGTAATTAAAAAGTACAGCAAAAGGTGCGAATTTTTGAGCAAAGACTAATGAACATAATTAACAGGAACAATACAATTATTGCACACCATGATGGTACTCTTACCAATAAAATTACACATAAATTTAGTAACAGCAGGGGTTAAAACAAGAACAAAGCAAAAAGAAACTGTACATGACAAAGGCAACTACTTTTTTGTCAGTTATTATGTTGCAGAAAGCAAATGCTAAGTTAAAACTAACACTGAATTGTTGAAAGCTACCAACAGTTCAATACATGAATCAGTTGATTCCATTGATTTCTTGAGAAAATGTTTTTTTTTGCTACGCGAGGTGAAAATATGAAGGTTGTGCGATGACTTTTTTTTGAAGGGCAATGAATTCCAAATTACTTTGCTAGAAATTAAGGTTGTGAACTTGCCGTAGTTCCTCTTACGGCTGCTAAAAGAGGAATATTCCTCTGGGAAAACCTGGTAATATTGCTGTTAGTTAAGTGGTGAGATCATTGCATGCAATGGCCATATCATGCGTGATGAGCCTACAGGCTACCATGGAGAATTTGTCGTGAAATAATTGTCCAAATGAAAGTATATTCGGCATTAGAAATAATGAGCTACAAGAGTGATAAAATGGTTTAAAAGTCATTAGTCTTACCGCTTGATTTTGCAGTAACTGCAATCGTTCAATGTGCGCGATGTAAGTGTTAGCCGAAGATGATACGCAATAGGAAATATGACTGTGAATATAGGAAAATACAAGGAACGTGTGACGTGAGGTGGAAAGTACGTACGTATCTTGATGATAACATAAATTCCAAATATACACTTATTATAGAGTGAAGCAGCATGTTTATGAAATCTTAGTTCATTATGTAAGATGACGCCAAGAAATCGTGCTTCAGGGTAAATGTTCATGACGTTAATACCGATGTGGAGAGATGTTGGTATATCAAGTGAAATCCGCGGAGAACGAAACACCATAAAGACGGCTTTGGTTGCAATTATCTGCAAGTGATTTCTGTGGCACCAGAGTTATGTAATCTAAATCTTGGTTGACGTCAGTATGAAGCGTAGAAACTGATTTAGATGATGTAAAGATGGTTGTATCGTTAGCGTAGAGAATTCACTTGGTCCTAGTAAAAATGCTAGGCAGGTCATTATTAACATCAAAAATAATAGTGCGTCTAAAATTGATTCCTGTGGCACACCTGCGTTAATGAGCGTGTGTGATGACATATGACCGTTTACATGTATCATTTGAGACCGATTAGTGAGGTAGCTTTTATTAAGGCTTAGAGAAGGGCCAGAAAGTCCGAAAGATTCAAGTTTTTCAATAGTATGTGATAATTTATTCTGTCGAAAGCCTTCGTCAAATCAATAAAAACAGACCCAACGAGCAGTCCTCTGTAAATAGCTTGTTTAATTTTTTCAGTTCAGGTGATTATTGCCAGCTCAGTCAATTATCCTGGATGAAATCCGAATTGTTGTTGAGACAAGAGGTTACAACTTTTATATAATTCATTTATATTATGTGGAATAATTTTTCGATTACTTTACGAAAAAAGGGAGGACACAGATAGGCCCATAGCCTTGAACAGAAGCCTTTTCGCCCTTCTTAAAAACGCGAACTATTTTACCAACCTTAAGAAAGCTCGGAAACACACCTGTAAAAACAGCTCATTGATAAGAAGTGACAAAGGTTGGGTTATTATGCCTGAGACTAATTTCATTTTAAAAGGATCAATATTGTTTAAACCAGCACCAGTGGTCTTCAATGATACGATGACCTGAAATGCTTCATCTGCGGATGTCAAATGTAGATAAAATGAATGACTACACCATGGGATATCAGATAAATGACTTGCTGACTGCTGCAGATGCGCAGATGCGCAGAAGTGCCCACTAAACGCAGTAGCCCCTTTTCTTGGATCGGTATACATTTCTTCTAATGTTTTATTTCTATTGTGGTTGCTAAGCACTCCTTTTTGTTCGAAAATTTTTTAATGGTTCACCAGCAACGTTTTGTGGTACCCGTATATGTTTAAAAATTATATCCTGGTAGTAGTTTTCTAAGCAGGCCTAAATAAAAAAGATAAAATTGATGAATACTTCTGGTAGTGGGATTTTAGTGCAAGTTGAAAAGCTGAGACTTTATTTTTTGACAAGAATATTCTGTTTATTATTAGACTTCAACAATGAGTTAGTTATTCATGTATTTCTAGCTAAACGATACCACTTCATTACAGTAGTCAATTTGGTAAATGCCTCTATACTTTCAGCAGTTACTTCTGAGAAAGACTCAAAAGCCTTTTCTGCGCAGGCCTCACAAGTCACCGGAGTCCAGTCGACTGCACTAATTATTTGCCTAAAGTTATCTGAATCGAATCGGCGTTTAGTGAAAACCTTACTAGCTTTGGTATAATTGAAAACCAAAATGAAAAAAAAATTATTGATTGATTGATTGATTGATTGATATGTAGGGTTTAACATCCCAAAACCACCATTTGATTATGAGAGATACCGTGATGGAGGGCTCCGAAAATTTCGACCACCTGGTGTTTGTTAATGTGCGCCGAAATCTGAGCACACGGGCCTAAAGCAATTCCACTTTCATTGGAAATGCAGCCGCCACAGCCGGGATTCGATCCCGCGACCTGCGGGTCAGCAGCCGAGTACCATAGCCACTAAAACACCGCGGCGGGGCCCCGATATGAAAAAAAAAAACAGAATTATGATCTGTAGTACTATGATCTAGCACACCAGCAGTTTACTCACTTGAAATATTTGAGATTATGTGATTTATTAATGTATTCGAACGTAGGAGATTGGTTCTAGTTGGTGCGGAAATATGCGAAGTAAAGCCAGTGTTGTATAAATATTGCATATACACCCAGGCACGATGCGCTTTTAGGATCAATGATATTTGTGTTTAAATCGCCCCATAACACAACGTTTTTGTTTTCTTTCGCTAGGTTGTTAAGAACGCTGTTTAACTAAAAAAAGTCGAAATATTATGAAGAAGGTGACCTCTAAATGGAAGCTATGATAGTGCTATGGCTATTGACTGATATAAAATAATGGCTAAATTCAAGCCAGGCCGATTAAAAGATTATTGTTGAACAAAATGTCAAGGCGGCATGTGTATGTTAGGGATGAATTGACAAGTATTTCACTGCCCCCACTACAACCAAACTCTCGATTACAATATTCAGAATATTCATCTGGCAATCCATACAAGTTACCGTCATTGTCAGATATCCAATTCTCTGATAAGCATATGACAGAAAATGAACCATCAAGCAATGAGAACGATGCAACAAGATCATCCTGATGGTTTCTAAGACTGCGAATACTTAAATGCAGTAGTGATAGCACTGCTCACTTTTCGTGTAGCGATTCAGATGTTTGCTGGCATGAAAATGCAGCCGTGTATAACCAAGGCTGATTTAAATTGAGAAGTGATAGGATATCTAACAGCATATGCAAAGATCTTCTGTGCACGCAATTCGAAATACGCGAATTTCGTCCGCTTTCCTGGCTTTAACTGTGCAGGTGTCGGTTCAAAGGTACTCCCATTGATTTGTTTTTTAAAGCAAGAGCTTGCGTGAACAGACGTTTTCGCTCAGGTGTGAGGTGATCATTGGCAAACACTGGTTTATGGCCTGTGCTTTGAGGATATCCAATATCTACGATTGACAGCCGCGCCTTCCTGCCCTTGTTTGCAAATTTAACCTTCTTATTTTTCGAACAAAATTGCGCAACAGTGTTGCTTTCATTCTTTGCAGGCACACGATGCGCAGTGTCAATGTCGGTATCATCAAATGGACAACCAATCTTCTCACCGACAACTTGGACAACTGTCAGGCAGTTCTCGCCCTTTGTGTCAGGAATTCCTTTCAGCTCAACAATATTAAGCCGCGAATATTGTCCAAGATCACACATCATTTTACTCTGTTGCTTATTCTCATCTCTCAGGACCTTGTTTTCTTTGGTCAGTGCCTCACTGTCATTCTTTGTATGTTCGTACAGCTAATTTAACGTCCCAAGGCTTGTTCTGACCTTTACAACCTCCAGCCGAAGACCCTGTAGTTCCTTTGCTGATTTCGTGCAAGTCGACAATTTCAGGATAAGCAATGAAGAGAGGAAACCCAAATACAAAGCATGCAATAAACAATATATGTAAAGGGCTACAGTGGAAGCGGAGAAAAAAACGCAAAATAGAAAGAGGTGTCAACACGCAACGAACCTGGAAGGAGTGAAGACAAGAGTCAATGTTTGCACACAGCCGCAACCACTGCTGGTAAAATTACGAGCAATGGTGGATGGTGGAGTATTTGTAGGGTTTTTCCTCCTGTACATGGCGAACGTAGTGTCTGAAGTTCAGGGACGTAGTTGCACGTGTCGAGGAAACAGCAGCAACAACTAAGCAGTGCTGTCCAGAGATCCACGCATATAATATTCACTACCTGGACGGAGTTCGTCTCTCATAATCATATAGTGGTTTTGGGACGTTAAACCCCACATATCAATTAATACCTGGGCGGAGTGAAGACAAGGGTCAATGCTTGCACACAGCCGCAACCACTGCTGCCAAAAATGACCCTCTTGCAAGGCTATGCTCCAAATTTTCGGCAAAACTGTCGAACTTGGGTCACTGTTGGTGGAGATTGAGGTCCTCGACATCGCCTGGAGTATATATCCGCGTAGTTGGAGCGCGAAATTAGCCACGTTTCAGCCAATGGGCCTATTCCACCGGGACGAGCGCCGGCATCGATGACCACGGCACCTCCGTGGTTGGTAGACCAACGGCCGAACTCTCTGATGAAAATGACCCACCTGGACGCAGTGGGTATCCAGTTGCGCCGCTTGATGTTCAGGATCGCACGATGCCGGTTTTTTCCGGGTGTGATAATTCGGGCCGCGGCCCCCGCCGGAAATTGGCGGAGCCGATACACTTAAATTTCACGTTCGCTCACATCGCGCGCTTGCAGCGCGCTCCTCTAGCATAGCACCTTTCTTAATCTTTTTTGAAAGCCTACATTCTGGGCTAACCAAGTGAACTTTACAATTTTGGGACAGCGTTCCGAGTCAACCTTTTCACACGCTCAAGCAACTCTGCACAGAATGCCTCTTTGAAGCGCGTTCTTTGAGACGCCTGTCTGAAAATTCGCGTTTCACCACCGGGATGCTTCCCGGAATTTCTCTCCGTGTTGCAGCAAAGACAGGACTTGAACCAAACGTTTGTTTTCGTGCACGCTGAAAGAGGAGCGTTTGAACGACCCCCGTCTGCATCCTAACGTTTCATCTGGCTCATCTCTGGCAGCCTAATTATGTTGAGTAAGAGCCCTCTGCAAGCGCAGAAGCCACAGAAAATGCCGCAGCCTTTTCGCCGCTGAAGAAGCATTGTACTGGCAATCGGTTACTTCCTTTGTCTTTCTCTAGATCTTTAGCATCTTAAGCCACACTGCTTACAGTTCTCGTTTGGCTATCCACCATCCACGTCTTTGTCTACTGACAATATAGCACGTCTGGCCGTATGATTCCTGGTTTGATGAGTTTGTCTGCACACTCTTCCTGCTCAGTCGAAGATACCACGTCTGCTCCAAGCCGAGAAAAATCTTTCTTCACGACAGAGTCATCTTGAAATTTTGTCATGCTTGGGACACCTGCGGTGCAATTTATACGCAATTGAAATCCGGAAGGAGGCGTTTTCTTTCACCAAAACTCGTGATTGGCTCATTTGAGCCGTGAGGAGTGCCATGAAATTTCATGTCACGCGAGCTGAATTTGGAGAGAGGTGTTCCGTTCCATAAAGTCACACGCGACTTGCCCGTTTGAGTCGGGACGAATGCCGGGATGTTTTACGTCACGTGAGCCAAGGTGTGACGAGTCTGATTTCGTGCGTTTTTAAGACGGAGGCAAAGGAATGGTCGGAAAGACAGTCAGAAACAAAACGAATGGATTGAAGCAGCTGCGAGGAGGCATAAATTGAATTGAAATGTAAGGCCTTCGCACCTTTCTAGTATCAGAGTATTCGAGACCATGGCGTCGCAGCGGGCTCCATGCACTTACGTTGTTTCTCAATCTTCCACTGTAGCCTTCGCGTCTGTCTGTCCGTTTTCGTAGACAGACAGACAGACAGACAGACAGACAGAAAGACAGACAGACAGACAGACAGACAGACAGGAAGACAGACAGACAGACAGACAGACAGACAGACAGACAGACAGACAGACAGACAGACAGACAGACAGACAGACGGATGGACGGACGGATGGACGGACAAACACACAGAAAGACAGATAAACAGACAGATGGACTGATGGACAAACAGACAGACGGACAGAGAGACAGACAGACAAACGCCCAGGCGGTGAAACAGGCGTACAAACAAATGGACAGACAGACAGACGAAAAGACGGACAGGCAGACAGACGGACTTATATATAGATGGACGGATGGATTTTCACGGTTTATCAATAAAGCTCTTTCAAGCTTTGCACCACTCATCATCATTCACTGTGTGGTGTTACGATTTTGCTTGCGCCACTTGCAGAGCCACTAAGCACGCCCCTCACCGATACTTGGCGCGTCCTTCGCAAACACTATACTCGGCGACAACTTTCTGTGGCAGCACAGTCAAACATACGTCGGCCTAGCTGCTGCGCCTTGGTTACCACGCCAAATGACCCTTTTTCGTGACATTTCGGTTTTGGCTTTGAGAGCGCATCCAACATGTACTCTTTCGCAGGACCACCACGCAATGAATCTCATATGGGTTTTGAAGGAAATAAATAAAATGTTCATTTTTAAGTAAAAAGCAGGAAGCTTCTTTGAGCATCAAGACTTATTTCAGAAAAAAGAAAGGTATGGCCGAGCAGGTACTGGGCGATTGGAACAACGCGAAGCGAAAAAATCATTTCCTAAATTGCAGTGCATACTTGGTCGGCATTATTGTTTTCTTTCTTTTGTTTTCCTTCATTATTTTTATTGCTTTCCTTCTTTAAGAGACGCTAGAACTTGCTGGAGGGGCTCACATTATTTTTAAAGGACGTGAAGGCAGCGATAAAAAGCACAAATTTTGACACCGATCGGTCATTTCATTTCATTTCATTTATTTTCTCTCAATGCACAAGGCGTTACAGAGATGAGTGGTGAAAAAAAAAACAAACAAACTGTACAAACAAATGGAGCATGTTTAAAAAGGGTATGCGTTTAAGGTATTCTTGAAGTTGGTCGGGTCAGTGATGGATGCGATGGAAGCGGGAAGGTGATTCCAGTCCGTGCTTGTTTTGGGCACGAATGAATTAAAATGGAGGTTTGTACGGCTGCTTGGAATTCCAACTTTGAAGTGGTGATCGCTGCGGGATGAAATGTAGGATGGCGGCAAAAAAAGCGAGTTACTCAGTGAGTGCATGGTATGGTACAACTTGTGGAAGAGGCACAAGCGCGAGATTTTGCGGCGAAATGATAGGCTGGGTAGATTTAAGGTTGACTTCATATGGGTTACGCTTGCTGTACGGGAAAAGTTCGACAAAATGAAACGAGTGGCGCGATTTTGAATTGCTTCGATGCTACTGATATGGATGTTTACGTGGGGATCCCATACAGATGATGAATATTCTAGCTTTGGTCGGACTAATGTTTTAAGAGCAGAAGTTTCAGTTGCATCGGGGCAAGGGAGAAGTTACGGCGTAAATAACCAAGTGTGCGGTTAGCATTGTTTTTAATAATGTCAATGTGAGACTGCCAGGAAAGGTTGTCAGAAATTGTAATGCCAAGGTACATGTATGAGCTAACTTTAGTAAGGAGAGAATTATTAAGTACATAGTTAGTAGAAATATTACATGTTCGACGTGAAACTCTCATTACTTTGCATTTAGTAACATTAAGCTTCATTAGCCAAGTATCGCACCAAGATGAAACATTGTCTATGTCACACTGAAGGGCAAGGTGGTCGGAAGGGGTTTTAATTTCTCGGTAAATAACACAGTCATCGGCGAAAAGTTTAATAGAAGAAGAGATGTTATGTGGCAAATCGTTAATGTAAATCAGGAAGAGTAGTGGGCCAAGAACGGATCCTTGGGGGACGCCAGAGGTTACGGGTGAGAGGGGAGAGTTGCATTCATTCGCAGTTACAAATTGGGAGCGGTCTATTAAAAAGCATTCAATCCATTTTAATATGTTAGCATCAAGATTAAGTTTGCTTAGTTTTAGCAGTAGCAGTTTATGGCATACAGTGTCAAAAGCTTTAGCAAAGTCGAGAAAAATACAGTCAACAAGGGAAGAAGCGTCAATGGCAAGAAAAAGGTCATTAGTAAGGCAGAGAAGTTGGGTCTCGCATGAGTACTGTTTCCGGAATCCATGCTGGTTATCACTAAGGAACGAGTTGTTTTCTAAGAAAGTGATTATGTGGGAGTAGATGACGTGTTCCATGAGCTTACACGGTATACTTGTTAACGATATGGGCCAGTAATTGCGGGGGTTATGAACGTCACCTGATTTGTGAAGAGGAACCACCTTTCCCGCTTTCCAGTCGCCCGGGAGGCAATGACATTCCAAAGACTGTGTGAAAAGCTTACATAAAATGACAGATGAGTAAACAGAGGTATTATGCAAAAACTTTGCACAGATACCGTCTTCACCTGGAGCACTGGCTAATTTCAAGTTTTCTATCAATTTTTGTATGCCGACACAGTCAAATAAAAGGGGTTCCATGGCAACAAAGTTGTGGGGGGGGGGGTATCGGGAAAGGAAAGCGCTGTAGGTTTAACAAAGCACGATGAAAACACAGAGCTTAAAATGACACAACACTCTTCTTTTGGTACACGGCTGTTATCATCATGGATTAATTCTATCGCCTTTTTTTCATTTCCCCTAATCATCTGCCAAAATTTCTGAGGGTTAGTTGCAAGCAGAGAGGGAAGCGTTTGTTGATAATAATTTTCTTTTGCGACGGATAATGCGCGAGTGGACTCGTCAGCTGCGTGATGATAAGCGGACCACCTTTCCGCGTTGTTAGTTAGCTTTGCCCTTCGAAAAATTCGTTTCTTCTTATTCAGTAGTCGTTTTAGCGTAAGCGTGAAAGAAGGGGACTTTGCGCTTTGCCTAATTCTGCGGAGCGGAATAAAACGATTGGTAAGTTCTGCTACCTTCTGCTTAAACAAATTCCAGTTTTGTTGCACGGACCTTTCCAGAAATTGCGAAAGGTAATCGTTTAGGAAAAGCTGAAGCTCATTATTAATTGAAACATAGTCGGCTCTTTTGTAGTCCCTAAAAACTTTTGAGCTATCATTTCTTTTAGTTGTTTTAGTCATGTTAAAATGAATAGCTAGATGGTCGCTTATGCCCGGAATAACTGATAGGGGTTTAATTAGGTCGGGATGCGTGGTCAGCACCAAGTCTAGAACTGAGGAGGTGGACGAGGTAATGCGGGTTGGAGCGTTAACCAGCTGGGTAAGGTTAAAGTCTGAACACACATCAAGAAAGGTAGCACTGTCAGCAGAAGTTGATGAAATTATTGGGAAAGGGGGAGACCACGAAACATCAGGGAAGTTAAAGTCCTCTAGGAGAAACATAGGCGCAGCCAGAAACCTTACTTGCAACTTATTTAGTACATCGTGTAATTCATTTGCGAAACCGGTAGTAAGGCTAGGAGGCCGGTAGCAGCCACAAACAACGATATCTTTGTGGTTAATGCGAACACACGCGACAACAATTTCCAGCGGTGAAACAACAGGCACGCTGAACGAGCTATTCTCGTCGCTAATGGCAATCAATACGCCGCCCCCGCGCCTCGTACCCCGGTCACAGCGGTAGAATTTAAACTTTTTTGAACAGTTAAATATTTCGTTATTTTCAATTTCCGCGGACAGCCAAGTTTCAGTTACTACGACGACATCAGCTAGACATGTATCTATTAGCGCAGATAGGGCATCACGCTTGTTAGTAACACTTCGAGAATTACATAGCAAAAAAGAAAATTCATGAGCTCGAAAATGCTTATCTAGCTATCGATGTGAAGGGGGAGCGCTGGCCCCTGCGCATTCTGCATTGCTTACTTCGGGAGCAACGTGGACGGGGTTATCATAAATAGGTCCTGCCTCGGTTACACGATCGGTGACCGGACAATAAACGTAGGCTTTCTTGTTGATTAGTATCTTGTTATACTTCAAGTAATATGGCTGCCCAGTGCTTTTCGCGAAATTTAAAAGCTTTTTCTGCACGTGGCGCGTGGCCTTGCAGAAATCTTCACTAACTGACACGGGGGTGCTGCGAAGCATCGATTTCTTAGTAAAGACACTTTCTCTTGTTTTAAACGAACTGAAGCGAACAATAACAGGTCGACATTTGTTCTGTACATATGTTCCAAGCCTGTGTGCACGGGAGATGGCTTCATTAGGAAGTTCCAGTTTAAGAGACGCAGACAGGATTTCACGAATTTTCAGCTCCGACTCGGCGCAGGTTTCTGAGGCAGAATCCAATATCCCATAAAAAATTAGGTTCTCCCTACGAGAGCGATCCTCGAAGTCATCAAGCCGTGAACTGAGAGCGACACTTTCGTGTCGCACGGCAGCCGTTACAAGACCTTGTATCTGTGCATTGTCGGGAACGCTCTCGAGGGTAAGAACCTTCTGTTCAAGTACAGTTAGTCGGGTGGTTAAATCTGTTACTTTGGCATCAAGTAGCAACTGGTTTTCTTTAACTTCGTTAATAGTCTTCTGCAAGTTGTCATGACGCTCATCCAAGTGTGCGGTTAGTTTGCTGATGGCGGCTAATACTTCGCTATTCGGACCAGGATTCTGTTCAATATCCCCGCAAAGAAGAAGTTCCTTTATAACAACAAAACACTCTGCGACTATATCAAGCAACACATGTGGGCATGGAAGGAGCAGCAGACAATAGTTGCTAGATCGCTTAGCGCTATAATCTTGGAAGGGACCAACCTGTACAAAAAGCAAAAAGTGGTTGGATGAGACCATGGTGGCGGCCGCTCCGTTCCACTGCCCACTGAGGCGCGCGGTGCAAAGCTGGCTGTATTTGTAGTTTTCTGGGTGGCTTGACGATGTCGATGCGGTTGGCTTGGTGGCAGCGTAAGGGGTTACCGGAACGGGAGGTTGAAGTGGCTCCGGGCAACAACGGCTCGGTTCGGGCTGGGGAGGGCACGTGCCGTTTGGCGTGCCAGGCGCATGTGGTTCCACGCAGTCTGGCGAGCTCGTGCTGATGACTGCGAACAACTGTACAAAAAGCAAAAAGTGGTTGGATGAGACCATGGTGGCGGCAGCTCCGTTCCACTGCCCACTGAGGCGCGCGGTGCAAGGCTGGCTGTATTTGTAGTTTTCTGGGTGGCTTGACGATGTCGATGCGGTTGGCTTGGTGGCAGCGTAAGGGGTTACCGGAACGGGAGGTTGAAGTGGCTCCGGGCAACAACGGCTCGGTTCGGGCTGGGGAGGGCACGTGCCGTTTGGCGTGCCAGGCGCATGTGGTTCCACGCAGTCTGGCGAGCTCGTGCTGATGACTGCGAACAACTGTACAAAAAGCAAAAAGTGGTTGGATGAGACCATGGTGGCGGCCGCTCCGTTCCACTGCCCACTCAAACATGCGCGAGCGTCTGACGTTCGTAAATGCAAGTTGGTGGACGCAATTTTTACTCGACCAAGAACGCAGTTTTTTTTTTCACCGTCAACAGTGTAATACACATGATTGCAACTGTTACCCAGGCAAAGCGCAAGGAACGACTTCCTACGCAGCATACCAAATTAAGCACTCGTGGACTACATGCAGAAGTGCACTAAGAAAGTTCGTGCTAGGGCTTCGTAGCCTTGGCTGTGGTGCCACAGAAAAATGTCGCCGAGTATAGTTGCGTCTAGCTGAGCAACGCCTCCTTTATTCAGATGTTTGCCGCATGAGACGAAACACAGCAGCCACATCCTTTCCCTCCTTCATTTTAGAATGTTCTCAGTCGCTAGCGTCACCTGTGGCGAACGATGCAAGAACGCAACACTTTGCATAGCCTCCGAAATAGTGGTGTACCGTTGCAGGTCTCGAACAACTCTCGACTGACGCGCCCCTATGGGCCACAGATAATAAACGCTTAGCTGGTACCGCCCGCCGCCGTGATGATGGTGTCGGTTGCAAACGCCACCGCAGGGCGCTTGTTTGAAACAGAAGGCAGGACAACTCCGCTGGGAGTGCGAGCCATTCCTCGGGCATCTTTCTAGAGGAGGCGTTGGTCTGAGATGCGGGCCGCGTCCCACAGAGACGCTGGACGTGTAAATTTTTAACTGCGCTCAATTAGTCCTCAAGCTCACGTCAAAATTGTAAAACAGACTCTTGAGACCATGTCCATCTTTCCTGTCTTCTCCTTATTTTTGTATGTGGGTATCTCTCTCCCCGCCCTATCTCTACCTCTATCCCTGAAATCCCCCTATCCCTTTTGATTTCTTCTAACCCCAATCGCTAGTGAGCCACTGTTGAGGTCTCTCACTATGATGCAGACAGTTATGGCGCTCACGGTTATCTTCTTTTCTCTCATTTAAGAACCACTTACACTTACAACCAAAGGCATTCACCCAGGTGCCGGGGAAGGAGAACTCTTTTAAGGTTTCTTGCTCACAAAAAGAGCACACGATTAGTTTAGATTTGTACAGCTGTTCAATGGACAAGGCGTCGAGACACGCCTTTACGCGAGACTCGACCGCCACGAGCAGCCGTAACAAAAACCTGGAGAGAGAGAGCTCTGTGAGAACACGCGATGGCTTTTTATACCCTTTGTCCGAGTATATGCGGACTCTCTGTCCCAGCTATGCTGATGCGCGTTCCATGCCGCACACGCGGACACCTCTTGCGTGTCTGCTGGTTGCGTACCACGTTTGGAAGGTACACCGATGAGCTTCCATTGAACACTGCGTCTTTGCACTGATGGTCATAACAAACCAATCATGTTTGACCATCTATGATCTTCGTGACAAAACTTTGGTACATGTACATGTGAATGTACTTGCCGTTATTGAATGTGCTTCGGTCGTTTTGAGGCTTCATACTTCTGAAAACAGTTGTGTGTTGTCTATATATGTCAAGTGGTTTCTTGGTCATGTCGCTACGACTTATGCCTAGAAGGTGCTTCAAACTTTGGACACCCAAGTGAAACTGTGTCGCACTAAATAAAGTATATCATGATAGTGGTTTGCGCAACTAATAAAACACAATTTTTTCTTTCATTTCAAGGTGCGTATGATATATGACTATGTCTACTTAGGGCAGGTAATAGCCGCAGAGCCGAACCACGAGATTGAAGTAACTAGAAGCATAGAAATGGGGTGGAGCACGTTCGGCAAGCGCTCTCAAATTATGACAGGTAGATTGCCACTATCCCTCAAGAGGAAGGTGTATAACAGCTGTATCTTGCCGGTACTTAGCTATGGAGCAGATACCTGGAGACTTTGAAAGAGGGTTAAGCTTAAATTGAGGACAACGCACTGAGCAATGGAAAGAAAATTGGTAGGTGTAACTTTAAGAGACAAGAAGAGAGCAGAGTGGATTAGGAGACAAACGGGGGTTAAGGATATCATAGTTGAAATAAAGAAGAGTAAATGGGCATGGGCCAGGCATGTAGCGCGTAGACAGCATAAGCGCTGGTCAATCGGGTAACTAACTGGCTTCCCAAAGAAGGAAAGTGGGTTAGGGGGAGACAGAAGGTTAGGTGGACAGATGAGATTAAGAAGTTGGCGGGTATAAATTGATAGCAGCATGTACAGGACCGGGTTAACTGGCGGAACATGGGAGAGGCCTTTGTCCTGCAGTGGACGTAGTCAGGCTGATGATGATGATGATGATGATTACTTATGACTATGATAGTTTGTTCATTTTTTATCATTCTTTGTTTTTCGGCTTGGCGAAAAGTTGCTATGCTCCGCATGTTTACTAATATAAAAAAACAAAAAATTCCGGTATTTTATTCACAGTTTCTGTTTTACAGATTGCAATATATTAAAATTGTAAAGTTTTTCAGAAGCAAACAAAGCGTGAATAGGGCCCGAAAATTGTCACCAATTCAGAAAATAACCACTTTGACTCATATTCCCGTATATATTTCGCAGTGTAATAAAGATTGGGTTTATCTTTTGTTGCATAGCATGCTTTTTTAGTAACACATGAAGAAATCTCCAGAACAGTACTTTATAACTTAAGGGAACAAATGATCCCTCTGAACAACCACAAGTAGTCAAGCTTATCTTCGCCTCACCTTCACTGCATGGCAAACCAGCGGGATTTTTTTCGGCAGCGAATGATTAATGTCATACCACTGTTTTCACTTGTTTTAGTAATGCTGCTGTATTACTGTACAGCATCGTATAAATAAAATGGACTTGTTTTGAGAAATATGACGCCTGTAGAGCTACTTCTCGTATTCACATATACGTATGGGGCTTTTTTTCAGCACGATCAAAGATGGTCGAAAGTTTACTGGGTACTATATTGATGTTTTGTTTATGTGATTGATACAAACACTACTTCGTGTCCAGGTGCCATTCAATTTAGTTAGAACCTCACATTGACACTGACACTTCTACGAAATAGTTTTCTTATCACAAATGATTTACAGTGCTTGAGCAAAATCAGAGTGCAATCTCATAATAATGGTTTGCTCACCAACACAGAAAACCGACTTCGTCTCCTCCCAAGTGCAGGTACTGTTCAGGAAAGACACGTGCCACTTCCGCGAAGAAGTGGGCCAGGAAAGCGTATGTCTGGTTACGTGTCGGGTCTATTGGACCCAGTCGACCATTTGGCACGCCACCTTCATAGCACGTGGTGAGCAGCTCCGGATACGCCTCACCCCACGACCGCGTGTGACCTGCCATTGAAGCACAAAGCACAACCACCACACAAGATAAAATATATTACACTCAAAAGCGAAAGTAAGCAAAACAGAAAAAATGTTTCCGCATCTGCACTGATTAAACCATAACGAGGGGCAAAGCTCTGCGTATCACATGTCTGAGTAACCCTATGTTGCCCCATATAATGTAAATTGAGTAAAATAAAGTGACATGAAGAGTCTAAGTCTAAGATAGGTCCTAAGGTCTGTTATTTCTACGTGGAAGTCGCCGACTAACATGAAGATTTTGTGTGTTGTCTTGTCATCACTGGAATTGTTGTTCGTCTATTGTAAGCCTTTTTATTCACATACACACGTAAGTTTTGACTAAAGCAGCAATTTTTTATACGCCATGACAGTGCACAGAGGGATGCCCCGTCCTTATTTCCCTGATGCGTACGATGAAGTAAGTCGGTGACAAGTATAAAGAGTGCGCTTTTAAGTGTTATATATAGCTCTATCACAATTACTATTGATATTAGTCTAAATATAAACGTTTTTTTCTCACACTCACACATATTCTCGTGACGGACACCACAGACGGTAAGACCCATAAATGAGACTTAAAGCGTTTCGCCTATAGAAGAGTTTTCACAGAGAGCAGCCTCTGCTTCAAGCTCTGTGAGTTTTGTAATTCCTTTGCCAAGATTTATCAATAATCGACACACCTCGGAGGGACATTCCCCCTTTGAAGGGGGGATAAAACCCCATCCAGTCACCGGGACCGGGCCGACCACATTATAAGCGTCTGACGCAAGTTCTCACCCCAGCCGAAGCGTGGTCAACGTTTGCAATTCTGGCGAATTCTCCGTTGAAGATATGGCTTCGGGCAGCGACTACATCGTCGTACCAAGCAAACGCCTGTAGAGGAAAATCAGCCGGACATCGCCGACTGGCCGGCAAGCACAGACCAAGGTGAGTAGCATGCGGTCATACACCATTTCGTATGTGCCGACATCAAAGACAGGCATCTTGAACTCTCTGAATAGGCAGAACCTGTCGGAGTACTTTGAGCTCATCGCTCCAGGGAAAGTCGTAGAAATCCGCATAAATACTCGAAAGAACATACTGTCCGTAGACGTCCCTACGAAGGCGTCAGTGGACAAGCTAAAAGCGATTGTTCAATTAGGAAACATTCTGGTTCGCGTAGTGTTCGCGTACGACGAAGGAACGACAACAGGAGTTATATACGATGTGGATGAGGAGATAGCAGACTCAAGTCTCGAGAAACTGCTGTCATCATCGGCTCCCGTGCTTGGTTTCCACCGATTTAGACGCACGCGATGTGTTAAAGTAGGGTTTCAGTCGAAGACGTTACCCACACATGTAAAACTTGGGTACGTCAGGCACTCGGTACGTCCTTACGCACCAAAACCTTTGCAATGTCATTAATGCATGAAATTTGGGCACATTAGTGCAGTTTGCAAGGGTGCTGTAACCTGCAAGCATTGTGGTGGCCTTCATGATGGTGATAACTGCAAAGCCGTGGCCAAATGCCCAAACTGCTCAGGCGCCCACGACGCAACATCGAAAGAATGTCCCAAAATGAGGAATAAAATTAGTATCCTGAAGAAGATGGTTCGAGACCACTCCACAAACAGAGAAGCTGCAGGGGCTGTACGGCGCCGTAAACATCGTTCGCGGCACCGACGCAAACGAAGCAGCAGTGCTCAAAGCTTTTCGAATTTGACACACAAAACTGTGCCCACACAACCTCCTAGCCTACTCTTGTCGGCCAGAAAGGAGGATACAGATGCTCAAATGCCAATACACTTCACGCAAGTACAATGTAACCAGTCATTGGCTCTCACCACGTCGCAGACTCAGTGGCCTTCACTACCGTCAAGAGCTACGATAGCGCCATCATCACATAGTGCCCCTACCCCCAATGAAGAAAACAGGAAGATGGACAACGCAGATGTCAATGCCATGCTTAAAAATTTGATGGGATTGATGCGTAAGACCCTCATCAGCCTAAACATTCCCGCTGCTAAGGCGGCTGTGCAGCTACTTGAGGTTTTGGAGCCTCTTCTACTGGTTCTTCAGTAAGTGAACATGGCATTGATGTTCAAAGAACGCATGCGCCAGTCGCTTGTTATGCAATGGAATGCTCGTGGCCTACGTGGCCGTCTGTCAGACGTCCGACAATGGGTTTTTAAATATCGATTTCCTGTTATCGTTATATGTGAACCGAACATGGTTTCAACTTTTTGTATATCTGAATTTATCCAGATTTGGTCCCGCAGTGATCAACGTACGAGCAAAGTTCTCGTTTGTATACGCCGTGATTTGACCTTCTTGAGACATGAAGTCGCGTCGAATACCAGCAATGAATACGTGAGCCTGAATAAAACACATGAAAAGCGGACATTCTCAGTAATAGGAGGATACATACACCGAAGGGCACAGATGAACTGCATCCACCTGGGGACCATTCTTCAAGCAGCACAAAGGCCACTCATTGTGATTGGCGATTTTAATGCACATCATCTTTTCTGGGGTAGCACTACAATGAATTATCGTGGAACAGATTTGACCAATTTTATATGCAACTATGAACTAAGCGTACTCAACGACGGATCACCTACATTAGTTCGTGGCACCTTCTACAGCAGCTGCCTCGACTTCTGTTTCGTTTCCAGATGCATTCTGTTTTCCGCATATTGGTGCACAGATTTTGACACTCGCGGTAGTGACCACCTTCCAACCTATGTTCAGTTCAGGTGGTTTCGCCGCACGCACACACGCTACATCCGTCAAACCGACTGGACACTGTTCAAGGCATCTGTCAAGTCTGGCTGTGAGCGCACGACTGATCCATCCGAGGTAGAGAACATCATTGCTTCTTCACTGCGTGACACAACCAAACAGGTTACTCTACCGATGCAGAGATCAGCAGTGGACTCCCAATACGAGGTCCTTCATGCAAACCGTCGCCGTGCCGAGCGCCGATAGAGACGAATGAAGTCGCCTTTAGACCTTTCCGCCTGTCGTCGAGCTCAACGACATCTTCTTCGGCATCTTGACTAGATTGAAAGGCAATTCTGTGGATCTCTGGACCCCAGGCAACCTCTATCTAAGATCTGGCGGATGGTACGAAGTTTGCAGACAACCCCCTAACAAAGCCCACCATTTGAAGCTGTTGCTCTACTACAGGGGCAGACAGAAGTTGAGATAGCCAGTGACTACTGTAGCCTCATTGCGGACACCACTAATGGTATTGCCACTAATTAGCCTCTTACTACCATTGCGCCTCCATCGTCTGACGAATGCCTTGATGTACGTTTTACCGTGCATATGCTTGACGCTGCGATTTATGCCTCCCGTCGATCATCGGCACCAGTACCTGACGGAATCACGTATGCTGCACTCGACCATCTTGATACAGAAGCACGACGTATCCTGTTATCTCATTATAACACCTCATGGGATTCAGGAGAAGACCCAGCTAATTGGAAATGCAGTTGCAATATTGCATTGCTTAAGCCGCGGAAGTGTCCTTATGCACTTTTTGCCTACAGACCAATCGCCTTAGCCAGCTGCATCGGGAAAGTAATGGAAAGAATGGTACTGTCAAGATAAGAGTAGCTTCTAGACAGCAACAACTCCTTTTCTGCATTTATGAACGGCTTCAGAAGAGGCCGATCTGCCATCGATGGTGTGGTCGACTTTATCACCATCGTTGAAGAGGAAAAAAGCCGACGCAGACTAGTGGCGGTGGTCTTCCTAGACATTAGGGGGCCTACGATAATGTGCTGCATTATGGGATTCTTGACGCACTGGAAGATTTCGACATCGGTGGACGACTGCTTGCTTGGATTTTTAGCTACGTTAGGAAACGCACCATTTACATGACAACAAATAACGGAGACACCGATCGATATAAGGTTCATCGTGGTGTTCCCCATGGAGGAGTTCTTAGCCCGATCCTATTTAATGTCAGAATGATCAGTCTAGCAGCAGAACTTCCCAGCACGGTGAAGATCAGTGCATACGCTGATGCAATATGCTTATGGGCATCCGAAACTTTTCGCCCGCAATAGCGAGCTCGACTACAGCGTGCAATGAAGATCACATACAAATATCTACGACGTCAGAGGCTCACTCTTTCAATCGGTGCACAGATTTTGACACTCGCGGCAGTGACCACTGTTGGGAATCCCACCGCTGATCACCAGTTGTTGGGAATCCCGGCGCTGATGACCCGTGTTGCTGGGGATCCCGGGGTGCTGTGGTAGCGTGGTGTAGCTTCGGGTTGAGGAAACGAACGCTTACGAGATGGGGATACGAAAAACAAACAGGTTTATGGCACTATTTACAAGTATTTACAGCATGAGGTTAAGAGTTCGCAAACCACGAACGTGGTGGTTGAACCGCTACACAGTTCAGAGCCATCACAAACTACGAACGTGGTGGTTGAACCTTTACTTGGTCCAGAGCAACGTCCCGCACTCGGCGGCGTCCTTATAAGCCCTGTCGGGCTCCTCCTTCTTGCGGGGAACACCAATCACACACACACAACAGGTGAAAGGTACGAGCAGGCACGGCGCACGTGAACATCCAATTTCGAGTCAAGATCACTGCACTTAAAGGTGGCGCCAGAGAGGCTCTTGCTCGTCGTGTATGTCGCTGGTCGAGGGGTCCCAAGCTTCGGACAGCAGACATCAAACGGTCCGCCAAACGGTCCGCTCAATTAGCAGGGCACTTTGTGGCGGCGGTCGCCGTTTCTTCAAAGGAATACGCGGTCTTTGTTGCCCCCTCTGGAACGACTTACAGCTTCGTGACGACATGACATCTCATCCGCCGGCTAGCAGGGACAATAGCTGGCGGGCATAGGCATTCGGCGAATCGGCTACTTGTTTGAGGTATAAAAGAGCGCCGCTCCCCCGTCAGCCCTCGACGCTGGTTCCAAGAAAACCTGGGTTCCGGGCGTGGGAACGCGGCCCGGCTACGCTTCTCAGCGACAGCATGGCGCCTACCGATGGCGGTCATAACAGCTTCCCCCTCGCCAGATGAGTCACGGAGGGCAGCGGTCAACACTGCTGCTCGCAGGGACGACGAAAGGGTCCGTAGTCGAATCCCAAGAACTGGCCTTCGCTTGTGGCATGGTCTGAGTAAAGGCCGAATCTTCGACACCGTTTCTGAAACTGGACCACATGCACAAGCAAGCACTCGGCCCCCTTCGAACAAACCAAGCCAAAAGAGGGATGACAAACCAATTTTAATTACTAGCTTTAACAAAAGCTCACTCTCAGAACTCTCAGGACTCACTTGAGCTGAAAAACCAGGCGTGCTACCTTATAAATTTACTTAAGATGCACGAAAAAACTAAAATATCAATTTTGTGACATCAAGAGCACTCCAGAATGGTTTAAAAAGAGTGGCTGATCGCGTCAACGTTTTCATTCAATTAGCCCTTTACCCAATGCCAAAATTATATTTTCGAAGAATCAAGCTCTGCCTCACAAGGCGACTGTTCTTTTATGTCACGGTTTGCAGCCAAGAAGGGGGAAAATGGTCTGTCCCTACTTTAAATTTAGCACCTCTGAAATAACACTGCAACTGATGAATGGCCTACGCAAGGCAAGCGCATTCATTTCCTGAAGCGCAGTATGTTATCTCACCAGAGCCCAAATTCTGGCTCAAGTAGAACGCATCACACTCGTTGCCACTGTCGTCGAGAAATATAACGGCAGCCTCCTTCTTTTTGTCGCTGACTACTTACACGGTTCTGTCCCGCTGAGAGCATCGGTCCGGAACTCGAATTCAGTGAGCGCTAATTTTGTCCGAACGTCCGTCTTTGTTTACGGCCGCCCATAATTGTCTACCACTGAGACATAAAGCTCACCAGCCTCCCGAAACCTTAAACTACACTGTGACCTAACGGTCTACCTCAAAGTTTAGGGAAAGCTTGATAATCTGCTCATGATCACTAGATCAATCATTCTTTAAAGAAGACAATGACAAAAAATGTAACAAACACTGCCTTCTAGAAGGTTTGTTCAGTTAGTTACCTGCCTTTGCTAACGCGAGTTCTTCTGAGCATGTTCAATCAACCTTATTCACTCAGCGCTGCAAAATGCACGGCACTACTAACCAAATGCTTTAGCCTTCAAAGTTGATCTAATTACTTATTCTTACGTTACGTTGTAACACACAGTGAACAACACAAAAGTAATCCTAGGTGCGATACTCATCAAAAGCACCTCACAATAATGCACAAGTTTTATGCTAAAATCCGGCCCCAATGACCTTCATTTCTCAATGCGCGCAACAACTCCACTGTGTCGCGCCAAAGTTAATCGATTAATGAAATCATTCGGTTTATGTTAATATCTTCTTCCTTAAATGCCAATTCACGCCATATCCACATGACAGTGAAAGCATGCGACATAACACTAAACCTATAAACACTAGAAAAATAACACATTTTCTTGGTTTTTACCTTTACGCAAATTTTCGCACAATGATTAAATTAATTCGATGCTGACTTTCAGCCTTTGGCTCGGCGGTTTTCCTTCTGAAAATTTTCCACCGCATCACGTAACTTACCAAATTTAAACTAGTTGAAATCTGAATCTCCAATGCAATACTGGGTGGTCATAATTATACCGCCTGTGCAAAAGTTACTCATATTGACCGCCCCCTTTTCTCACGGTTCCTTTAACCGTACACGATGGGGTCGCGGTCCTGGCGGTTTTCGTGCACGCCAGAGGCTACAAAATGCACAAACTCTAAGTAGTGCGCTTCCGTCACACCTCATTTTCCACTTTGGCCTGTTCCCCTCAGGAATTTGAAAGGGATGCCAGTAGCTCGGAGGGAGCCTGTGCCATTTTCTCTTTGTATTCACCCCTGCGCGGTATTTAGCCACTCTGCCCTTTCGACTTTGACCCTTTGGGCAAGGCCGCTTTTCCGAAGTCGTCGAGCTGAACCGCGCGCTTCGTTGGGGTGACGCACCTCCCTTTCTCCCTCCACACCTGGCTCGCCGCTTGTGCCTCCAGGAACAGCCCCATTGACGTTTTCTTAAACGGATTAGTGGCCTACCCTTTCGTCTTTCGCGGGACGGTGTGGGACTAGTCCTATGCTTAGGCAGTGCCGAACGCTTTCGCTTCTTCCTTTTTCTGCGATGTTTGCAAACCTGCTCGGTGTTATCGCTGCACAGCTGAAGCGTGGCGTTCTTGCCCTCATCAGCCACTGCGCTAACCATGCCTAAATTTGACAATGTCGAAAGGTCCCCCTGAGGCACGAAGAAGGTTTCCAGCCTCTTACTGGGCCCATTAGGGCTGCTGGCACCCTCTTCATCCACGCAAGGAGCGTCTTTCGACATCGTCCCCACCTCCAGACCGGCCACGGCCTCGTTCTCTACATCATTTACACAGACGCATTCGAGAATATGAGGGCCCTTCTCTGGCGCAATCTGTTCCTGTCGCGCTTTATGAGGCGCCTCAACTTCCGGCGCTTTGCGACGCGCCTGCCTTTCAGACTCTGGTCTGATTCTTTCTTTCTTTTTGATAACAGAAGTTCCGAATCTTCTGATTAGCTCTGCTTTAACAAATTCGTAGTTGTTCGCGTGCTGCTCACTGAGTCGCGCAACAACATCCGCTGCCTCGCAGGGCAGAACCGTGCGTAGCTTCTGAGACCAGGTGTCTCGCTCACACTTCAGTTCACTACACTTTCGTTCAAAGAGTCTAAGATACAGGCCCATATCCCATGATACCTCATATGGCTGCATGTACCTAGACATCTCGAACTCTGCCTCATTTTCGAGAAGTACTACTCCTCGTTGAGGTCCCAGCCTCATACTCAATTCGTAGTCTTGTTTGAAAAATTTTAGCTTGAGGCTTTCTCTTTCATCTTCACTCTTTCCCTCCATCTTAGCTGCTCTTAGTTTTCTTTCGATGATGAGGTCCCATTCTTCACTTAGTTCCTCATCATCAGCCCCCAAATCATTAATCGCTTGAATGATTATGGGTTTTCGTGCCAAACCCTTTGTATCGATCCCCAATTCCTCACACAACAGCAACAAGTCTGACTTCTGCAGCTCCCGTAAGTCCATGATCGTACTGAGTGCTCGCTACTTCCAAAATTAACTTTCCGAAACGGCGAAACTGAGTCTTTCGGCAAAGTTAACTACCAGTTCTAAAATTTAACCCTCTTTTAGAACCTGGTTCACTCAAAGGAAAGGCCAAGCACTCACCCATACGTGATCCATGTCTCGAGCCAGCTGCTTCTCCTGGGCCGACTGTTGTTGTCACTTGTAGCTTCGAATCCCACCTCTGCCAACCAGTTGTTGTGACTCGGGGTGCTGAGTCGTATCTCACCTCCGACGACCAGTTGTTGCGGTCGAAAGGAAGGTCGCTGGAGGATACGAAAACAAAACCCGGTCTCTTGTGGTAGCGTGGTGTAGCCTCGGGTTGAGGAAACGAACGCTTACGAGATGGGGATACGAAAAACAAACAGGTTTATGGCACTATTTACAAGTATTTACAGCATGAGGTTAAGAGTTCACAAACCACGAACGTGGTGGTTGAACCGCTACACAGTTCAGAGCCATCACAAACTACGAACGTGGTGGTTGAACCTTTACTTGGTCCAGAGCGACGTCCCGCACTCGGCGGCGTCCTTATAAGCCCTGTCGGGCTCCTCCTTCTTGCGGGGAACACCAATCACACACACACAACAGGTGAAAGGTACGAGCAGGCACGGCGCACGTGAACATCCAATTTCGAGTCAAGATCACTGCACTTAAAGGTGGCGCCAGAGAGGCTCTTGCTCGTCGTGTATGTCGCTGGTCAAGGGGTCCCAAGCTTCGGACAGCAGACATCAAACGGTCCGCCAAACGGTCCGCTCAATTAGCAGGGCACTTTGTGGCGGCGGTCGCCGTTTCTTCAAAGGAATACGCGGTCTTTGTTGCCCCCTCTGGAACGACTTACAGCTTCGTGGCGACATGACGTCTCATCCGCCGGCTAGCAGGGACAATAGCTGGCGGGCATAGGCCTTCGGCGAATCGGCTACTTGTTTGAGGTATAAAAGAGCGCCGCTCCCCCGTCAGCCCTCGACGCTGGTTCCAAGAAAACCTGGGTTCCGGGCGTGGGAACACGGCCCGGCTACGCTTCTCAGCGACAGCATGGCGCCTACCGATGGCGGTCATAACACCACCTTCAAACCTATGTTCAGTTCAGGTGGTTTCGCCGCACGCACACACGCTACATCCGTCAAACCGACTGGACACTGTTCAAGGCATCTGTCAAGTCTGGCTGTGAGCGCACGACTGATCCATCCGAGGTAGAGAACATCATTGCTTCTTCACTGCGTGACACAACCAAACAGGTTAACCTACCGATGCAGAGATCAGCAGTGGACTCCCAATACGAGGTCCTTCATGCAAACCGTCGCCGCGCCGAGTGCCGATACAGACAAATGATGAACTGACAAATGCGTAGTGCTTGCGTTCACGCGCAAGCATATGTCGAAATACCCGATAATCATTAATGCGACAGCGATACCTGCTGTAACGCACCACAAGTTGCTTGGGGTTGTCGTGCACGCAGATCTATTGTGGACGAGGCATGTCGCAGTACTTGAATCTAAATAAAGAGATTTGCTCTCGTTCTTCGCCACGTGGCATGAGCAAGATGAGGCCCATCAGAATCATCGCTACTTCAATTGTACAGTGCTCTATTTGTGGGATACATTCAATACAGTATGCCGGTGCTCTCCAATATGAGACCTAGTTGGGCGAAGACGCTAGAGAGTGTTCATGCTCAATGCTTACGAAGATGCTTGGGTCTACCGCGCTGTACGTCAACAAATTGTGTCCCCCAGCCTTACACCCTTCTTGATTGGTATTATGTTGCTTGCTTCATAAAGAAAGCAACAGAATACCAATCAAGAAGGGTGTAAGGCAGGGGACACAATTTTCCCAATTCTATTTACCGCGTGCTTACAGGAGGTTTTCAGAAGCCTACAATGGGAACAGTTAGGGATAAGAGTCAATGGAGAATACCTTAGTAACCTGCGCTTCGCCAATGACATTGCATTGCTGAGTAGCTCGGGGGACGAATTGCAACTCATGATTACGGAGTTAGACAAGGAGAGCAGAAACGTGGGTCTTAAAATTAATCTGCAGACAACGAAAGTAAAGTACAACAACCTCGGCAAAGATTAGCGCTTCGAGATAGGTAATAGTGCACTTGAAGTTGTAAAAGACTATGTCTACTTAGGGCAGGTAATAACCGCGGAGCCGAACCACGAGATTGAAGTAACTAGAAGAATAAGAATGGGGTGGAGCACATTTGGCAAGCACTCTCAAAATATGACAGGTAGATTGCCACTATCCCTCAAGAGGAACGTATATAACAGCTGTATCGTGCCAGTACTTAGCTATGGAGCAGAACCCTGGAGACTTACATAGAGGGTTCAGCTTAAATTGAGGACGACGCAGCGAGCAATGGAAAGAAAAATGGTAGGTGTAACCTTAAGAGACAAGAAGAGAGCAGAGTGGATTAGGGAACAAACGGGGGTTAAGGATATCATAGCTGAAATTAAGAAGAATAAATGGACATGGGCCGGGCATGTAGCGCGTAGACAGGATAACCGCTGGTCGTTAAGGGTAACTAACTGAATTCCCAGAGAAGGCAAGCGGGTTAGGGGGCGAAAAAAGGTTAGGTGGGCAGATGAGATTAGGAAGTTTGCGGGTATAAATTGGCAGCAGCATGCACAGGACCGGGTTAACTGGCGGAACATGGGAGAGGCCTTTGTCCTGCAGTGGACGTAGTCAGGCTGATGATGATGATGATGATGATGATGACGTCAACAAATGGGACCATCGCAGTGGCTCGGGCTTGTACTATCAGTGTATACATGCTCTGCGAGTCACTTAGAGTTCACCTCCGATTGCTGAGCAGACACAGACAGTACCTACTGTCAGTACTACCAGCCACTCACCCAGATTGCAGTTTCTCAAGAGTAATATCGTGGCATGAAAATATTATATCATCAAGGTTTTCCCCGCCAAATGCCCCTGCAGTGCCTCCCTGGGGCCTTCCTAAACCACCTGTTTATTTTACGATACCTGGAATTACGAACAAGTCACATTTTCATCTGTTGGCCTCAGACAACTCACCCTATATCACAATTATACAACGTACAGTGATTGTCTGCACGTGTACACCGATTGGTCCACCCCACTAAACACCTCCGCCACAGCCTTTGTCATCCCAGACATAAATATCGCTTGAGGATTCAAAGTGGACCATAAAAGCACATCAACTTTCGCAGAGCTTGTCGCTATCCGGGAGGTAATAAGATTTATTTCCGGAGAGCGACCTCGAGCCTGCACGATTTTCTGTGATGCCGAACCCGCTTTGCAAACCATTAATTGCATCATGAAGCAAAGGTCCGTGTTACAGCTTGGCAATAGAAATTACAGAACTTATTCAGGTTGCTTCAACAAATGGCCGTTTTATCACTTTTCTGTGGATTCCCGCTCATTGCAGTGTGATGGGAAACGAAGAGGCAGATGCTGAAGCTAAAGATGCCTTAAGCAGTGCCCCTGAAGTACGAAATGCGTTTTCACGAGCTGACACAAACGCCCTGCTTGACTGCATGATGCGCAGCTACACACTTCAGCACTGGACAAAAGCAGAACGGCTACACCAGCGACTTCACAAACAGGATCCGGAAATGAGGTTCCACATGCCCCCTAAATTAAAACGACAACTCACAAATATGATCCACCGCAATTGTCTTGGTGTGGAGTACACCAGACGTTACGCACATATAATCGGTCGCAGTGACACCGGTCCTAATTGTGAACGCTGTGATGTGCCAGAAACACTTGTGCACATATTTTAGGGGCGAAGCTCCTTATGGCGTGGCTTGGGCGTCCCTCGTATGTAACCACCAGTGGCACATACCCGAAATAGGTATAACAGTTGACCTCCAAGGTGATGCCAGTGAGAGATTTCTTCTGTGCGTTGTTTAACAATAAAAAATAGTGCTCAATGTACATGCCAATGGCTGCTAATGGGGAATGAGAGACATGAGCATTCGGCTTTTAGTCAATGCGCATGCTGCGATCCCCATTAGCAGCCATTGGCATGTACATTGAGCACTATCGGACAAGAAAGGGATGCTACATTATACTCGCTGGGTGTAACCTCCTTAGCTTTAGAAAAGTTTAGCGAACGTTGAGCCGCAGTGCCATGAATACAATGAACTTGTATATACCATGAATGAACTCAAGGTGGTTAAAAATGGGAAGTAGATACGAAGCGCAAGCCGTAAGAAAGTAAAAGCCGAATTCTCCTGTCTCTCATTTCTCATTAGCAGCCATTGGCATGTAAATTGAGCCCTATCTGACAGGGAAAGGTTGCTACGTTATACTCGCTGGGCGTAACCTCCTTGGTTTTCGAAAGGTTTAGCGAGCGTTTGGTCACAGTGCCATGAATACAGTGAACTAGAATATACCATGAACTCGAGGCGGTTAAAGGTGGGAAGTGGACCCAAAGCGCAGGCCGTAAGAAAGTGTGCGTGTGCCACCTCTCGTTTAGTCCTTGGAATGTCCGCTGGATGGCGGTGCTTCTATATGTTCCACCAAAAAGTTGGTGGAACAAGGAAATCCGGGAGGCGATCGAGAAGCGACGCGAAGCATCACGGGAGCATAGAAAGGCAAAAAAGGAGAAGCGGCCGCAGGACGAAGTCAAAAAAATATGGGAAATATATTTAGAGAAAAAATCCCTTGTACAGAAATTGGTAGAGGCAAAAATTAAAGGTGAAAGTGAACGCTGGATGACAAAGATACACGAAAAAAAGGAGGCCGCGCCTAGGATTTTTTAGAGCCACATAAAGGCGCTAGGTAGGAAGTCTGTCACAACGCAACAACATATTCTAGATGAAGGAGGAAATCAATTGGAAGGGTACGAAGCGCTAGGTTACATCCAAAAGGTAACAGCCGATTCGTTTCAAAAGAGCGTCCAGGGGATCTCCCCGGTGAGTAAAAGTGTGGCGGAGAAAGCAACAGAGGAAGAGCTAGTACTTGATAATTTCAACTGGAAAAAGGCCGAAGGAAAAATTCCAAAACGCACTGCCGCGGGTTTAGATGGGATTCCCGTTAGCCTCATTAACGAACTAGGACATAACACTAAAGAAGCATTGTTAAAAGCAGTAGAAAAAAGCTTAAAGGACGGACAAATACCGGACAGTTGGCGACAAAGTAGAATGAACTTAATCTATAAAGGCAAGGGAGAAAAGGACAAGACTCGCTCGTATAGACCACTAACCATTACATCGGTACTATACAGGTTGGCGATGCAAGCAGTAAAAATGAAAATAGAAACATGGGCCGAACATAACGATATTTTGGGAGAACTTCAAAACGGATTTCGAGTCGACAGGCGGTTAGACGATAACCTGTTTGTACTCACTCAGTGTATAGAAATATCTAAAATAGAGAATAGGCCCTTGTACGTGGCTTTTCTAGACATTACTGGGGCATACGACAACGTTAATCAGGAAATTTTGTGGGATATATTGAAAGGAATGGGCATGGGCGACGACTGTATACAGCTTTTGAGGGAGATATACCGAGAAAATACAGTTTGCATAGAGTGGGAAGGAATGCGTAGCAAAGAGAACGTTGAGGTTAGCAAGGGTCTGAGACAGGGATGTCCTTTGTCCCCGCTGTTATTCATGCTGTACATGGTGAGTATGGAAAAAGCGCTAGAAGGTAGCAACATTAGTTTTAATCTGTCACACAAACAGGGCGGCATGATGATTGAGCAGAAGCTTCCAGGTTTATTTTATGCGGACGATATCGTCTTATTTGCGGACAGTCGAGATGATATACAGCAGCTGGCGAATACATGCGGAAGGGAAGGTGAAGCTCTTGGACTAGGATTCAGTGTAACGAAGTGTGGATTGATGGTATTCAATGATCCCTGTGATCAGACGGTGTCCATACAAGGCCAAGAAATACCGAGGGTAAGTGAATACAAGTACCTTGGAGTATGGGTAAATGAGAGTGATAGATACATGGAGGTACAGGAAAAAGCCTCGGCAGCAAAAGGAAAGAGGAATGCGGCAATAATGAAGCACAGAGCGTTGTGGGGATACAATAGGTATGAGGTGCTTCGAGGTCTGTGGAAGGGTGTAATGGTTCCAGGGCTTACTTTTGGGAACTCAGTGGTGTGCATGAGGGCAGAGGTGCAATCGGGAATGGATGTAAATCAAAGGACTGTGGGACGCCTCGCGGTGGGTGCTCACGGGAAGACGACAAACGAGGCTGTAAAGGGCGATATGGGGTGGGCAGGTTTTGAGGCGAGGGAAGCGCAGAGCAAAATAAGGTTCGAAGAAAGGCTAAGAAATATGAAGGAGAGTAGATGGGCAGAGAAGGTGTTCCGTTATTTGTATAGGAAGAGCGTGGACACACAGTGGAGAAAAAGAACTAGAAGACTCACTAGTAAATATACGGCTGGTATTGTAAGCCATATGTCAACAAAGAGCGTTAAGGCGGCGGTCTCACTCCGGCGGCACGAACACATCGTTTTTGCCACTTTTCCAACTGACGTGGCGGCTGTTCTTCTTGTCTTATATAGTTGGTTTATGTGTCATTGAAAAGCTTAATTTTTGTACATCTTAAACATATCTATTAAAAATAAGTACGCTTTTAGCATTTGGGTAGGGAGAGCCAAGAATAAGCGCTAGTTACATGGTTTGGTCTGACTGTGTGTCAGCAGTGACCATTTTCTGAAAAATCTGCTGCAGTTACAGCACTGTTCTTTGCGCAGAACATTTAAGACATATTTATCTATTTCCTCAACGTAGCAAAGTATTCTAGCACTTTTACTGTATTGCTGATTAGCTTTTGAAAAGAGCCAAATTTAGTAAATGTCGAGGCGGACTATCCGGCACCTATTCGCTAGAGAAAATTCATTTTCTGGGTGTACATAGAAGATGGCATTTTCCGTTTGAGTGCTCAATTTTATTTATGTACGCCCGCTCACTTTTTAATTATATTGATCTAAATTGGGCAATATTTTGATTAGATAGACCTACCGTGGCCCATTTTTGCGGAGAACTACTGAAGTTCGTTTGCTGAATTTGCACGTAGATAAACTAGAACCCCTGATCTATTTCCTCAACGTAGCGTTTTTCAATAAAGTAAACAGAAATGCGAAACAAAGCTCGCGAATTGTCTTAATTTATCGTGCCGTAAACATCAACAAAGTCGTTGTTATCTTGAAATAGCAATAAAATCTAAGCATGCATAGCCTAAACTATAACAGTTACGGTCTCCTGGTATACTTATGCACACGAATCGCACACAATAACTGCAGGAATATTGCGAAATTCACATTATTCCTATCACTACAACGAAAATCTTCCCCTAGCGCCACCTAAACAGAAATAAGGAAAGCGCTGAATTTGAAGGTTCCCTGTCTCCCCGAATGCGGCGTGCAAAAACATTTTGCCTCAGGAGTAAACGTCTTTTCTAACTTCAAACCATGCACCGTCATCTGTAAGCCTTCCTCCCCTCAGAGTCTCATAAGGCTGCGCGGTACCGCGGGAGAGCGTGAAAACAGGTCGGCAGTATCCTCCGAGAGGGTGGGGTGAGCGTCTTCACGGGAAAAGAAAGGCCGAATTCTTGGAAAGTCCCTCTTTTGTGTGTGCACGTCTTTGTCACCCTCCTCACCCCCCACGGACTATAGCGAAAAGCGAGGGCTGTGCGACGACAGTCAGAAGAAAGCAGAAAAACGAACGACAAACGAGCGATACGAGCGAACTGAGCAGACGTGCGTGAGTAAGGTATTTGTGAATATCTTTTTTTTTTACCGTGAAATACACGGAGCTTCAGACGTGCTGCGCTTGTTCGTATGAACCCATCACAACAAACAGCACAAACACGAAACGAGGCACACCTACAGGAATGAGATGAAGTCTGTTTTGTACTTTCTGCGTGTTTATTTCATTTATTTACTCTGGGGAAAACTACGGTGCGGCAGGAGTTGAGGACGCGTGTTCGCTTTCCGCCTTTATATACGACAAGCGCACTTTTCCATAGCGCCGAAATGCGCGAACACCAATGTTCTGAAGTACCCCATGACGGCGTTCCTCATAATCACTGCAAACTCGCTCTAAGGGGACGCGGGCGCTTGGAAACTCTTCTCTCGGAGTCAGCTGTGAATATCCGTCATCGTTTTCAATAAACCACAAAACCGAGCAATATTTATTCCGTTGCTCACTGCATAAACTGGCTAAAATCATGCTACTGCCTGAAAATCTTGCAGATTTTTCAGCCAGTAACAACGAAGCGAAGTGGCATGAAATTTGCTGAATGCACGGCGTGGTGTAAGAAAGTACTTCGGTACGGGGACAGCAATGAGGCACCAGGGCTCTTGTTTTTTTTCTGCTTTGAAGCACCCGCGACAAGTGAGGTCCTTCAGGGAGGCAGAAAGGCGGATAACTTTTGACTATGCTCCCACTGAGCAGGTCTGGTGGGGGAGCGGCAGTGGTGAAGCCCATCTATATTTCCTATGCACTGAGGGTTTATGCCACTCAATCTAAGGATTGCAACGTCGAGTAGGGAACTTGTTGGTTTTCTTCGGTGCCAGTGTATAGCACCATGCGAGAAGGCACCTTGCCGACGCTTTCGCCTGAAGGAGAGAGAGAGAGAGAAAGGCAAAGGAAAGGCCTATATGATACCCTACACGGGGAGGGGGAAGGGGAGAAAAAGAATAGAGAAAAATGTCAAGGGCATGCGGCACCTGCTGACAATTCGTCATTAGGAAGTCTGCTGTGCGGAGAACTGTCAATGCGTCAAGATAGCAGCTTCTTGACTCGTTAGCGTGAGTCATAAGGCTGACGAGTAGAAATAGCCGATCTTGGACTTACGCCTAGTAGCTCGAAAAGAACAGAAACGTTTCTGAAAGGGGTAAGTTTATAAGAAAGTGTGGTGACATCGGTGTGCATAAAACACCTTTACATGAGTGCGAAACATGCGCTTCGCATTCATGTAAGCAATGGAAGGCGCATTGCACTAATGCGTAGGAAATGGGCAGTTTTGCGAGTTCCGGTCGATTCACGGGCCGTAAATCACGATGAGGGGAATGGTGGCCCCCCGTTGTGCGAACTTCGTGCGTCCCTCTTTCGCTATAAGGAATTTATTAATATTAGCTCAAGAAAACAAAAACACTCGAGAAAGAAGTGGGACGAAGCAGAAATGTCGGGAGCTGAGATATTCCTGCCTCCTGCCACTCCTTTCTCAAGTCATTGTTATTTTGCTCGCGCTATTATGTACCTATTTATATAGTGGTTGATGACGCAGAAAATTGTGCGAATTTCTGTTTCCCATGCTCGAGGCACGACTAAGCTAATGAGTTATTTTCTTTAGTTCTTTTACATAAACCAACTCGCCCAGCTACAAGTCGCTGTAATCCGATACTCGCTCACTGTAATCCGATACTCGCTCGCTGTAATCCGACACCACATGGTAGCTGCGGCGTACAGAAGACGAGAGGTCCTGCAAACGGCGTCGCATCACCTTTCCGAAACTTATCAAGGACGAGAAGGGAAATCTGGGCTAGTTGATAATAGTTAATTTTCAATAACTCACAGCGCAACAAAGACGCAGACGAAGTATAGAATAACACGAGCGCTGACTCTCAAATAAAGATTTATTCAGGGAAACGAACGAGTATATACAGACGTTAGCCCACTTCGACAGAGCAACTACGCATGTGCAGCAGTGTCATTCACGTGATAGCAAATTTTCAGGACACCTGGAGCATCTACACGCGTCAAAAAACGAAAAAAACACATATACTTATTACATGCTATACTAAAAAAAAACGGACTTGTGCAGCATCCTAAGATAGGTGGCACTTCAGAAATTGCAGTTCCTTTTTGCTACGGGCAACAGACGGATGGCTTATGTACCGTTTACCTTGTCTGTCGATGGAGCAGGCCTTCATTATTTCCGTTGTATTCTGATGCTTATGGTGGAGCAAAATATTTTCTTCCCTCACAATCGGCTGACAAGAACATTATCTGCAGTGCGATTGGCTGGTGCGAACCACCCGTAGCACTCAGCGATGCCAAATGCACTCTCAATTTAATGTGTACACATCGTCCGGTTTGACTCCTTTATACGCACCTGCATGACAACGGAAACATGTACACAACACCTGACTTGCATATAATGTATCTATCTTTCTGTTTTTCTGAACATGAACCGCAAGATTTACCAACGTCGGATTGTTTTCTATGCAAACGAGAGAAAATGTTGGCAAGTTTGTTTGGGGCGGATAAAGCCTTGCGCACCCGATATCGGCTTTCTATATTCCTCTGGCAGTGCGAAAGCTTATGTACGCAAGGCACGACCATCAGCCTCTTTTTATTTCGCCCATGCTCTGTTGTATTTTTGCCTTATTAGCACCCTTAACTCACTTGGCCTTCTTATGGCAGGCTCTCACAATTTCCATTTTCGGGTGTGCAGCCGTCTGTAGTTTTTAAACTGTTTTTGAAAACTTTCTTTCAGATAATGTGTGCAGCTTTTTTGAAGGACACCGCTTAAGGTCGCGCTCATAATACCGATTTTCAACGTCTTAGAACTTATGCTCAGACTGCATAGACAGACATTGACCACGACGGTTGATATCGGGATGGGAATGAACGCCCCTCTTCCTGCAGAACAAGACGCATTTGCTCTTTTGAGCGTTAAACGCCTTTCTCATCTGCCCATTGAGAAACCTTGTTCAGCCTAATTGAACCTGCGATTCACAAATTCAGAGGTTGTAAGATTTGAAACAAACCTGTACATCATCAACGTATGTACAGTAAAAAAATTTGCGCGGGATAGCGAGGCGTTCATTTGGACTGTAAAGAGTGAAGCTCTAAACACTTCCTTGCGGCACTCCTGCTTCCTGGACAAATGTTCGCTACAATATAGTGCCTAATAGAACACGAATTGTCCAATTGGTCAAGAAGCTTTCGATTATGTTCAACATTGTACACCGTAAATTGAAGTGTGAAAGGTCTCTCTATATTGAAGTGTCACATAGTATCATAGGTCTTCTCCATATTGAGGAACACAAAGAGCCAAACTTGATTACGAGAAAAAGCATCATAGATTTGTACCTCGATACGAACATGGTGCTCAATGGTAAACGTAGCTTCTCGAAACCCGCACTGGTACGGGAAGTAGGTCATTAGTGTCAAGAATGTGTATAAGTCGCCTGTTTATCACTTTTTGAAGGACCTTACAAAGACAAGTTTTTAAAGCGATTGGCCAATAATTTGAAACTGAGGACGGATCCTTGCCTTTTTTAGGATAGGAATAACTATGGCTTCTTTCCAGTTCGAGAGGACCTCGCCAGAAAACCATATAGCGTTATGCAGGGAGAAAGTAGCTTTCTGAGTTTTGATGGGCAAGTGTTTCAGCATTTTATATGACACATGGTCGGAGCCACCAGCTGACTTATTGCAGCAGTTAAGTGAGGCCTGTAGCTCAGCTAAACAGAAAGGTGTATTGTATGCCTCGGAAGTGGTGGACTTGGGCAGTAGGTTTTTTGTTATTCTCGCTTTATATTGTTGAAATCCTGCGGTATGGTGTGACCAACTAGAATCCTCCTCGAAAAGTGCGGCAATGAAGTTGTCACAGTCTTCAAAGCTTCTGCCGTGTGTGTTTACAAGTGGAAGTGAATGTGCTTGCCTTTCTGCTATTTTGCTAACCATACTTTAAAATTTACCTTCACCTGTATACAAATCCACGCCTGTTCAAATTTCTGCCAGCTCTCCCATGTTGCCTGTCGGCGCCCTATTTTTTAGACTTAATCTTCTTTAAACTATCCAGATTTGAGGCAGTGGGTGAGTCACGAAGCAACTTCGATGCTTTAGTTTGTCCATTACGCCAAATTGACACTCGCAATTCTACCAAGTGACGTGCCGTTTTGTGCCAAGTCTCGTTTGTGGAATACGCTTTGTGGCAGCGTCAATTAAAAAAGCTGCCAATCTAAGCTTAGGTACATCTAAGCTTAGATGAACAGGTTCATCAAAGCTTAAGCCACACATAATAGACCAACTTAGGTTGGTAGCATTCCGAAACTTTTCCCAGTTTGCTTTGTCAATCTGCCATCTGGGAGCCTATGAATGACCTATATTATTTATTAGTGTAGTCAAACTTGAAGAAAATTGGTCACATTATTCTGAATTATTTATGTCTTCCCTGTGTGAGAAAAGGTAGGAGCGATGGAGAGACAATGCTGAGGTCTATCGATGAGTAGGTGTTGTTAGCGAGGCTATGGCATTTCGGGTCCTTTTGATTGAGAAGACAAGGGCCAGAAAAAAGGAGATGGTCATTTAAACGGCCTCGCGCATCGCAGCGAGAGTCACCCCATAAACTACTGTGTGCATTAAAAATACGGCTCTCAAAGTTCATCAAATAGTGACGGGAATTTGCGTTTGTTCAGTTGATTGCCCGTAGGTTTTCATATACCGCAAATTGGTACCGGTTTCTTGAAAATGATGGCTGGGACAACTTCTGCTTCAAGAGATGCTTGAAGCGATAAATGTGTACAGGCTGTGCTTTGACCAGCTGTTATGGCGACAACACCGGATGAGGTGACAGCATCATTTCGGCTTTTTCGAAAGATAACGTAATGGTGTAGAAAGTTAGTGTGTTTCGATTTTAAGTGTTTCTCTTGCACACACAGCCCCTTTGGTGATTGTTTCTGTAAAAGTTCCTGGATATGTTGAGGCTCCTCAGCAGTCCTTCGATATTCCGCTGTAGTATTTGTGTCATTTTATGGTTGCGTGGTGCTTTGTGTGTTTCTCTTGCACACACAGCCCTTTTGGTGATTGTTTCTGTAAAAGTTCCTGGATATCGCTGAGGCTCCTCAGCAGTCTTTTGATGTTCCGCTCTATTATTTGTGTCACTTTATTGTTTTGTGGTGCTGTGTGTACAAAATTGTTGCCTTAGCTTACAGGGCGTTTCAGGGGCTCTGTAATTTAGGGTTTTTCTTTCCTAGCGCTCTCCAAAGAGTTGCGCCTATCCTTCGGCGTCTGAGGTGCCGTAGGAGTGGGCCTTGTATCCAACATTTCTTGTGAGGTGGTGGATGGTGTGTGGTCGTCAGGCACATTCACAGAACTGTCGGACCTAACTGCTCTTGCAGTGCTCCGAGGTCCACCAGACACGACGGTTCCCCGACACTGTTTGTCATGTGGCGGAGCAGTACAGGCTGCTCCAGCCGGAGGTGCTGGTGGCACTACCACAGCCACGCTCTGTGTAACAGTCGCGGGTGCAGAAACGTGTGGCGCGGCACCCGGTGCGTCACATCCGCGAAGGAGGCAAACTATGAGTTGTGTATGGCGAAACGTTTACGTGGCTTTTAAAATGACAGATTGGATTTGACCTAGAGTTCTTATATTTGTGTCTGTTTTTTTCCACGCGGGACATAGTCGTGAGTAGGCAGGGTGATTTCTGTCACACTTCAGACAATGAACTTCTGAAGTTCGGTTGTCGGATATGTGTTGAATGAATGCACATTTTGCCCAGGTAGCAAGCCCCGGTAAAACTCTTCGATCTAAGCCCTTAATGTTGACATTTGAAACGTCGACGAGGACTGTGAATGTATGGTCTTACAGGGGGCTTACATTAGCTGGTTTTGAATAATTTTGGCGCATCATTGGATCCAAAGGTAATTATTATGTGTTTTGTATGGGTCCGCTTATTGACGCGCCTTATTGGTATTCGTTGGAAGTTGACCACCACGTTCCGGTGCTGCAAACCTTCGAGCAGTTATCTTTCAAATAATTAAACAAGATCCTCAACGGAACTCACGCAATGGACAGTGTTCATTGACCTAAGTGGGTCCACCAAAACAGGAGTTTCCCCAAACGCTTCAAGTTTCAAAAGCTTCTGATACTTACCTTTGCCACAAACTTCCACGAAAAACAGCCACTTTCCATCTCTGTCACTTTATAGCCTGTACCATTGCTTCTGTGAGAGTTTTGGACACGACACAACGGGAAATCGCTAGGACTGTCTACTTTGTTCTGACTGAGGATAACATAATTTTTGGAAACGGCGGATTTGGTGTGTTGAGTAGAAAAGGGTCCTCTGTGCGCCACCTTATTAAGAAACAATCATGAAGACAGATAATCGTTTGCCATAAAAAAAACTATGAAGTTCATCGATGATGGTGGCCACCCAGCGCCAAGCCCAACAAGAGTACGCAGCAAGGTTGAATAGCAAGCACTTGAAGACGCCGGCCATACATCGCTCCTATAACCTGCTATAGTTACTCTAGGTTGAATAGCTACACCAGGTTGACCCTCGCCACCAGAAAATTTGAAAGTAAACAGAAATGAGAAGATGGCAGGACAGACAAAACGTGTGAAAGAAAGACGATTATGCGGGGAGAGAAAGAGACAGAAAAGGCGACTGCCAATTTAAACTGAGTGGGTCTGCTCAGGGCTGCCGTCTACAAGAAGCTGGGGCCAAAGGGTGTATTGCCTCAAACAGGGAGCCTTAAGGGGAGACGCTCCTCGAAAGCACTTTTTTTTGTTATTCAACTTAGAGCTTCAGAAATTGGACCACTGATGCAGTTTTTCCTCCTGATTCCAAATCTGTAATCAGTTTTTACATAAGTGCAATAGTTTGGGAGTTGTGTTTCAAGTAATGGTGAAACTTGATAAGTTTTCCGGGAACTTTCGCGCATACTAAATGTTCATGCAGAGAGTTGTTCAATGGCTCCTTTTGCTCCCTATTAGCCATAGAGTGCCGATATCTAGCTAGAAATTGTGCTCCAACTTTGAAACTATGAAAAAAACATCTGTGTAGCAAAGTACCCTTTTTTTCCACTCGACCACCATTAAATTTATTAATAGATATTTACAGCTGATAGGTTGTGCTGATTCAAGTAGATATCGGCACCCTACGCACTCTCCTCAATGTGTGTGCCAAATTTCGTCGTCGTATGACCATTCTAAGTGCCCGAAACACTTCCCGCAAAAAATGCAAATTGGCCAAAATTGCGAAATGAGAAAAACGCGTTTGAAAGTTTGAAAGTCTGTATTTACAAAAATGAAAAACGCAGTAGCACGAAACTTGTGCTGAACACATACACACATGTCCAGAGGGAATATCAGTTGTCTAAAACTCTCCAGCACCGTAGGTTTTCCCTTCCCGGCTGGTGCGGCAGGACTCTTCCACCCGGGCCTTCTTGGCTGCACTGCGACGGTGTGCCCTCGCCTCAGCGGTCTGACGCACATTCATCTTGTGCATGCGCATGCTGTCTCGGCGGTCGCTGAGGGTAACCAGGGCCTCCGAAGGAAGCACCCCAAGCTCTTTCAGCACCTTTTCAAAGCTCGCGTGGCCCCGGTTGAACCACAGGACTGCAATGGCTGTGGCTGTTTCCACAGCAGTCCGGGAAGCAAACCGGGTCTTTGGACACAGCAGCCATATTTTGCTGTTCAGGGACTCGGCCGCGTTCTGTGTCTTGCCGTGGAGGCACCGGGCAAGCAGCTTCGCATCTGTGAGACGCTTGTAGATTGGGAGGACTGCCAAACCCTGGGCCTTGGTCAGGAGGGGGGTGTGGCACGGTGCAGGCTGGCCCTGCGCCTCAGCACGTCGGTGCTTGCACCACGAGTCTGGGCCTGCAGGACAGAACTTGTGACTTCCAGCACCGTCTGTTGAGCACGAGTGCAAACATGAGGCCCATATGGCAGTGTACATCTTGTGGACATTTCCCCGATTGTTCACAATGGCCACCTGAAAGTAAGTTTGAAGCTTCTGGATGGTGGTCTCCTTCAGCTTCTCCCCTCGTGGAAGTGGCGTTGGCAGCTTCCGCAGGCCGGTGCCCAGACGTTTCGCCACGTGGTTGGTGCACTCCTCTTTTTCAATTGGAGTGTCAGGGTACACGTTGGCATCACAGACCCCGTTGTAGGCCTTGCTGTCTCCATCGCTTAGGAAGATGGTGAACCGCAGGGGTGTCTCATAGTCCACAGTCCTCTGCCAAATGCGCACTGCAGCTTCGGCCTCCATGGCATGCGAAGAACAGTCGCAATTCTTCTCACAAACGGGATGATGAAACGCCTGCCATGTTTCTTCATCGCCTCCCATGTCGTTATGCAAACTGCACGCCAGGCAGAAGTTGGAAAGCACTTCATAGTCCAGGCACAAACCAGTGTCCAAGGACACTACAGTTCCCACACCATTGTGGCTTTTGTGGCCTCTTTTTTGCCATGTGCCGTCAAACATGACTGGCACGTCACTGTTACCAGCCACCTCTTTGGTGACGCTGCGTGCCCTTTGCATGTTTTCACAGACAGCCTTCACTGCCGCACTGTGAATCTTTTTGCCGATAGCATGGAAGGTCTTATGGTGCATAGGGTTTGGCAATCCAACTACTGCACAAAATCGTGAAAGTTGCTCATGCCCGATACCGACGGCACGCGCTGCAAGCACCACTTTCAGGTTCACGGCAAAGGCGTCACGCGAACTCCCGCTGTCGTAGCTTCTGCTTGCACCGCGGCCGCCATCTGACGCGACCCGCTTCGACGAGTACGCGGACGAAAGGATGCTCTCCGAGCACTCCGCATTCTCGCAGTGTAGCTCCAGAAACGCCGAAAGGCCTTTCCGCTTTTTATTCGGTGCCCGAACCGCGAGTTTACTCTCGTGACAAACGGGGCATGCCGCGCCTGCGACGACGGCCGTCAATGCACCCAACTCGCACAGCACTACGCTTTCGGCACGATCGGCATTCGGCCTGACGTCGTTTTCGAATAACGCGATCTTTTTCTGCGATGCACTCACAAAATTCACTGCAGCGTTGATCTCGTCGTCGCAGTTGCCATGGTCGACGTTGCCGTGGTCGATGTTAGGCCTACCGGCCGCTGGCCCGTCGCGGACATTTTCGTTGGCGGTGGCTTTCTTGTACGTCCTCCGCCGCTTCCCTCTGAACTTGTTCTTACTTCTGTATTTCCGATGGTCGGCAACGGCCTTTTTCGGGCTTGCCATCGCACGAAAACAGCGAAAAATAACTCCGGAAAACAGTGAAGCGAACTACGGCAAGAAAACACGGGTGCTGTCAGCCAATGGCGGCCCTGCGTTAGTGGCGCGCGGTTTGAAACGGCGGGAAAAGACTGTTTTTGTTGCTTTTTTTTTAGATTTTTCGTGAACGTACGAGACTTCAAGAACCGGGATCGTGGAGAGTAAGGACAACTCTACACGAGCCAGCGGCCGCAATATGGCGGACAGCTCTCTTCGCGGCCCCGCGAGCACGCGAACAGCAGCCCGTTTTGTGTAAATTTCGTGATGCCGCGCGTCACTGCCGCTCACTCAGACGCGTTTTTCACTGACTTCTGATGCTTATTTCGCTGTGATATTTTCAGATGTCAAAATATAATGTATAAAGATGATAAAGCAACAAAAAACAGAAAAGGTGAAATTTGGAAAAAAAACGCGACTTTTCGACCCGCGTCTCCCCTTAAAGGTTCAAGCACCCTGAATCGGCTCAATCCCTTGTTCTCCTTTTCCCGGACACGGCTAAGCCACGCACTGTGAAGCGTGGAAGGAGGGCAGCTCCCTCCCCCCTTGGTTCGTGTCCATGCTGTTGCCACAGACCAAACGCGTGCTTGCGCAGACTTCGGGGAAGGCATGGAAAGAACAGCACGTGACCAGGGTAAAACGTATATCCATCAGACGTGACAACAAGGAAATGCCAACAAAGAACCAAGTCCTAACTTTTGAATTAAGCGTACTACCTGAAACAATTCAAACCGGGTACATAAAACTATCCGTTCGCACATACATACCAAACGATATGCAATGTTTCAAATGCCAGAGATACAGCAATGACTCCCAGAGCGGCCAAGGTTATGAACTTTGTCGAAGATGTAGAGACCGAGGGCACCTATTTGATAAATGTACAAACACGCCTCACTATGTTAACTCTGACGGTGATTATGCAGCCTACTACGTTCATGTCCAAACTAAAAAAGTTATAACACTAAACATAAAAGAAAACATCTAACCCACGGAAGCACGCAAAAGGTGTGCACTTTTCTACGCAACAGCATATGCTGTGTCGGCACGCCAGGGGGCAAAGACGCACCAGCCCCCGCAATATTTTCGGCCTGCACAGAGTGTGCCATAGGCTGTAGCACCTGCCGCCCTTTTGGCGAAAGCAGCCTAGTCTGTTCCACCAGCTCGCGAGCAGGAATAGAGACCCCAGGGTCATCAGGTACCAAGACCTCACCTCACCAGGCGAGGCCTGAAACGTGAAACACCGGCTCGCGCGTGCGGACATCCAGTGCCTCCTAGGAGACAACGGACACCATATACCCCTGTTACCGAAAGAGCGGCGCGGCTCCTTTGAGTGCATCAGGACAAGAAAAAAAGCTGATAACAGGGTCCGATGATGGCTCTGTTACTTGGACTCAGACCTCCCATGTAAACAACACAACCCTAATTTTTGTGCACACAGCATTATTTTACTTTCATGATAAACGAAAGAATTAAACATTGGAACGTCAGAGGCCTTCTCGGGAACCTTGACGATGTACAAAAACTTGTAACAAACATTACCTAAAAGGGCTCTGATTACAAGACAACACACTTGAAAACCAAACAATGTGTTTTCGCAGCCACATTATTTTCTGAAAAGACCGTGATGATGCAATAGCATCACCTTGTAGTGTAGCCATAATAGTTAATCAAGCGACTGCATGCACGCCCTTACCACTTTGATGGTCTCTTGAAGCAGTGGCTGTTCGAGCAGTACTCTATAATAAACTCGTCTCCAATTGCCTTGTATACATACCTCGACACCGTCAACTGCATAAACACCAATTCCAGTACTTGATAAATGAACTCCCAAGCGTTATGTTATTCTAGGTGCACTTCCTTGCGCAAGGTAGTCAAAAGGGAGACTCTCGCTGCGGCGTGCGAGGCCACCCATTTGAATTGAATTCCATTGAATAGCTGTCTCCTGAATGAGAAACAGTCTACATATTATAGCCTCACTAACAATACCTACCCCGCCATAGATCTAAGCATTTACGTAAAAACATGAATAATCCTTACGTAAGCGAACATTTATCGGTTATTTTGAGTACAGCAATATTATAAGATTGTCCTTCATTATCATCATCATGCAACCTGACTACGTCCACTGCAGCAAAAAGGCCTCTGCCATGTTCCGGCAGTCAACTCAATCCTGTGCTTGCTGCTACCAATTTAAAGCTGCAAACTTCCTAATCTCATCTGCCCACCTGACCTCCTGTCTCCCCCTCACCCGCTTGCCTTCTCTAGGAATCCCGTTAGTTACCCTAATGACCAGCAGTTATCCTGTCTACGTGCTACGTTCCCGGCCCATGTCCATTTCCTCTTCTTGAATTTAACTATGATATCCTTAACCCTGGTTTGTTCCCTAATCCAATATGTTTTCTTCTTGACTCTTAAGGTTACACCTACCATCTTCTTTCCAATGCTCGCTGCGTCGTCTTCAATTTAAAATGAACCCTCTTCGTATGTCTACAGGTGTCTGCTTGGTAGCTATGTACTGGCAAGATGTAGCTGTTATATACCTTCCTTTTGAGGTATAGTACCAATCTACTTGTCATGATTTGGGAGTGCTTGCCAAATGTGCTCCACCCGATTGTTATTCTAGTTACTTTAGTCTCGTGGTTCGGCTCCATGGTTATTACTTGTCCTAAGTAGACATAGTCTTTTACAACTTGAAGCGCGGCTCTTTTCCGAGGTTGTTGTACATTACTTTCGTTTCCTGCGGCTTAATTTTTAGACCTACTTTTCTGCTTTCAGTGTCTAACCCCGTAATCACGAGTTGCGATTTATCCCTTGAGTTACTCAGCAATGCGATGTCATCGGCGAAGCGTAGGTTACTAAGGTACTCTCTATTAACTCTTATGCCTAACTGTTCCCACTCTGGGCCTCTGAAAACCTCCGGTAAGCACGCCGTAAATAGCATTGGGGAGATTGTATCCACCTACCTATGCCTTTCTTGATTGGTATTTGGTCGCTTTCTTTATGAAGCACTATAATAACAGATGATTCCCTGTAGATTTCTTCCGGGTTTTCCGCATATGCTTCGTCGACGCCCTGATTCCGCAGTGTCTGCATAACTCCTGATATGTCACTGAATTAAACGTCTTCTCGTATTCCATGAAGGCTATGTATAGTGGTGTGCTATATTCTGAGCTTTTCTCTGTGACCTGAGTGATAGGAGGAATGTGGTCGAATGTTGAGTAGCCTGTCCAAAATCCTGCTCGTTTCTTTGATTGATGAAATGCTAATGTTGTATTAACACTGTTAGCAATAACCTTCGTGAATAGCTTGTACACTACGGAGAGCAAGCTGATCGGCCTGTAAGTCGTTGTCATCTGCTTTCGTATGTATTAGGATGATGTTAGCATTGTTCCAATACTCTGGTACTCTTCTCGCCAGGAGACACCTCGTAGACTGGGCTGATCGGCCTGTAAGTCCTTGTCATCTCCTTTCTTATGTATTAGGATTATGTTAGCAATCTTCCAAGATTCTTGTACTCTTCTCGTCAAGAGACAGCTTGTAGACTGGGTCGCGAGTTTTTTTAACACAATCTGTCCTCCATCCTTCAACAGATGTGATGTTACCTGATTATCACAAGCAGCTTTGCCGCTTCGCATGCTCTCCAAGGCCTTTCTGTCTTCTTCTGTCATTACTGAAGGGGTGTCACCTGGGTTACTGCTAGCTTTTATATTAAGGTCGTTGTTGTGCTCGCTACTGCACAGATCTCTGTAAAACGCCTCCGCTTAATTTACTATTCTATTAATTGGTAGTTACCTTGCCTTCCCTGTCCCTTAGTGCATACGTCTGGTTTTTGCCTATCCCATGTTTTCTCTTCACTGTTTTGATATTTCCTCCGTTCTTAAGAGCGTGTTCAATTCTTTCCATGTTGTAAGTTCTTACATCGGACACCTCACGCTTAATAATCAACTTTGAAAGCTCTACCAACTCTGTTTTGTCTGTTGTAGTTGAGGATTACTTGCTTTGACGCTTTTTAATGAGATTCTTCGCTTCCTGAGGCAGCTTGCCAGGATCCTGTCTAACTCCTGTACATCAAACTTCCACTGCACACTTCGCATTAATACTCACCAGATTATCATTCATTGCGTCAACGCTAACAATGTTTTTCTCGAGAATATCCGAGTGCCTGTTCTGAAGCAAGACTCTGAATTCCTGTATTTTCCTTCTCAGTGCTAGCTAATTTGTTGACTTCTTACGTATCAGTTTCCGTCGTTCCTTCTTCAAGTCTAGACAAATTCTTCACCGTACCATTCTAAGGTCACTGCATCGTACCTTGCCAAGCACTTCCACGTCCTGCCCAATGCTAGTTTGTACAATCAGTAATAAGTCTATTTCGTTCTTATTTTCAGCATTAGGGCTCATTCATGTCCAAGTACGGTGGCCTCGCTTCGCCAGAACGTATTCAAATTCCGTAAATTATTGCGTTCTGCGAATTCTACTTGTAGCTTCCCTCTGGCATTTCTAGTACCGATGCCATAATTTCCTACTTCCTGGTCGCCACCGTGTTTCTTCACTACTTTCGCATTAAAGTCTCCCATCAGTATGGTATACTGTGTTTTTACCTTATTCATCACCGATTCCACGTCTCTATAGAAGCTTTGAAATGACGCGTCATTATGGCTGCATGTAGGCGCATAAGCCGTTACTACCTTCATCTTGTTACTGCTATTGAGTTTAATTACGATACCTACCATTCTTTCATTAATGCTAAAGTATTCCTCTGTGTTGCAAGCTATGTTTCTGTGGATAAGTAACCCCGCTCCCAGTTCTCTTTCGTCAGCCAAGCCCAGATAGCAAAGAATGTGCTCGTTCTGTAGCCCTGTATAGACCTAATCTGTCCTTTTAACCTTACTGAGCCCTATTACATGCCATTTAATGACCTCTAGCTCATCAAATAGTACAGCTAGACTTGCATCGCAAGGATCTAGCACAAGACGTTGCCAAGTTCCGGTTCCAAATGGAGGCCTCTCCGGATCCAGAGGTTCTTAGCACCCTCCTTTGTGTTGCGAATCTGACCGCTGCCATTATCAGTTGCTTCACATCCGCTGGGGACTGGGGGCTATAGGTTAATTGACGTAGGCATATGGGAGGTAGTGGCCAGATACTGCACAATGGTGGCCGATCCTTCTCTGGTAAGGGATTGCGTCAACGGTGATGGTCACCTGTGAGGCTGCACCTCAGGCCTCTAAGACAGGTACCCAAATGGCTAACCGAAAAAGCCGATTAGGAAAACTTCCCCAAAAATCCTTTCTTAAAACTGACGGACTTGTGCACGTTAAGCGTAGAGGCTGCTGTCGACTACTTCAGAGCTTTGCTAACTGACCTTACCACCAAATGTATTCCACAAACAATTGGACTGTCTGGCAAACCACGTGTTCCTTGGTGAAATATTGAGTTTCGAAAAGCCCATAACAACAAAACGAAACGTGTAGATTGCTTCGAGAATCACTGAAGGCCAAGAATCTCACAGATATTAGAAACACAAAGTCTCAGGGCAGGAGGACGTGTAGGCAGATCAGCTCAGCAAGTTGGCGAAATTTTTATCAGTGATCACATCATATACACATGTGGGTAAGGTCTAAAACAGATTGAGGAGGGTTGATGAAAAGGTGATTGTATCCAGCTGTGCCCTTTTGATCGGGCGATGGCTCATGTCACCTAGCCATAAAGTCGAGTACTGCTACTGCGTTTTTTAAGGATTGAATTTTACTCGCACCTTGATTCACCAATCAGTTAGCCTCCTCCGGGTTATTTCTACCCGCTTAAGGTCTATTTTGCTTTCAACGTCCCTAAACCCCAACTCTGCAAAATTGCGCGCCATTATCTTGGACTATAAGATGAAGGCCTTTACAAAACATTATCAAACGTCTAGCCATTTCCTCCTCCTCTACACGAGCCCTACATACCGTGTCTGTGCCTTCGTATTGCGCTCGGTGCGCCTTGGTTCACGATACTCCGATTCTGACATCAAACAGCAGAGAAATACCCCGAGAACTATCATGAATTGTTTGTTCTGCAATTTCCTGCTTTAGGTTCGGTAGATCTCCACTGATGATTTTTTAAGCATTGCAATCTTCCCTACGTCCTTCTCTGTTTTCTTCGCCTTCTTTCTAAAAGATTTTTCCATTTGGCTTGGTATTCTACTGTTGTCCAAATATTTCTTCGACAGTTTTTGAGTTGGCTTTGTTCATTTAGTATCAACATTTTTCATGTAGAAGTAGCTGAAAACCTCGTTATAATCTGTGTGTCTCAAAGACTCTCCAAAGCCGATGGCATACATCATACTATTCAAGCAGCCATCACCTTATTGTGTACTGGAGGCAGCGGCGGACGAATAAAGGCCGCGCTACCGCAAGTCTACTATGACAAACTAACTGATCTTCAGTGCTTTTCGCGGAAATCGAAACAGCTTCTGTATGGACCAAACTGCAGACTGCAAACTGCCATAGAATAACATTACTATATGCCAATGCGTTACCTAGACAACACTGCGTCTCTCTTTTTTCGTGACGGAGGGACGCCAGACGCGCTGAAACGTGCATGCGTCAAAGCAACGCAGCGCGGCACGCGCCTGCAAGTAGATGGCAGGACCGGTGCCTGGCGTGGCAACTCCGGCGTGACGCGACAAAATGAACGCCGGCGAGCACACGCACCACGTCATAACGAAATGCATTGGCGCCTTGACTGTGCATGTAGTCATGTTCTCACATAACACGAATCCCATGATTATTATGTTTGCACCAGTCACATGCCTTCGTCATTCATCGGCGTCACGTAAAACCAAATTTGGCACGTGTGAAGCTAGCGAAACGGGCGCAAGCGCATCATCAGTGTGACATGTAGTCAGGTTGTTACATTACACACATGTCGGGATTATCAAATTTGGATGTTTAATTTACCTATGTCGTCCATTTGCGACGCGTAATACTGAGTTTGGTACATTTGAAGCTAGCGAAACGGCCGCGAGCGCATCTTGAGCATAGCATGTTGTCATGTTGTTACATGACACGCATCTTATGATTATCATGTTTGCACCAGTAACATACCTTCTTCATCTCTTCACGTGCTCTAATACCGAATTTGGTTTATGTGACGCTAGCGAAACGGCCGTGAGCGCTTCATGAGCGTAGCATGCAGTCCCGTTGTTACATGACACGCAAGTCATGATTTTCATGTAAGGGTCTGTCGCTTGTGTTCGCGATGCAATCATGTCATACCATACCAGTTTTACAAGATGCGATAAGAACGGAACCACCCCAAGAGCCGCAGAACCATGAAACGTAAATTATGGCATTCAAGACATAGATGCTATGATTTTCATGGTATAACCAGTCAAAAATGTTTCTCATACAGACATGCTATACCCTGCTGAGTTCGGTATCGATATCTTGTTTAAACGGCCAAGAGACCTAATGGTCGTAGGCTGCTAGTTCGATAGATACGCTCAAAGTGGCCGAAGTTCGCTAAGAAATGCTTCGCTTTTAAAAGCTGACAATGCCAGTTAACATATAGCAATAGTTGCCAACATACAACAGCGACGTTGTAAAGACAACCTCGTAAGTCTGGTGCACGCCTCTAGAATGTGCCCTTTCACCTACTTTGCAGTCATGCCCAGCTGGAGAAAGTAGGAGCATGACAAGCCAACACGTTAATCAGAAAAGACATCAAGCGAGCTTTACGGGCTCGCCATGTACATACGCTTGGACAGACTGCTTCGTCTTGGCATGGGCGACACGCCGGAAAAAATTGCGTCGACACAGGAGAGGGTACATTTCGTAAGATTGACCCCATGGCGTTCCGGGAGGAACATCGTGCGGAACAGGGGATTCCACATATGAAGTGTTGTTTATTCAGCTTTCCCCTTCAAATGCGTAAACAAATCAGCATGTCCTCCATTCTACAAAGTCCACAACAATAATTGCGAGGGTATAAGACGGGCCAGTGCTTAGGATCTACTACAAATGATTCAGGAATACACTGCGGACTGTGGCTTTGCCAATACGGCCTGGTATCTAAATTGGAAAGCGTTTGCGGCACCACGAGGGCAGTTTCACGAACTCGACAACGGTTTGGACGATGGTGGCTTTAGCAGCAGAGCAAGCGGCGATGCGTCAGCCTTGCTGGACAGCAGAATATATATCGGCTCTACATTGGTGGTGAGATCGTAAGCGGCTTTACGGATCGTTCGGAAAAAATCAAGCCACGCACAGACTCGTTTGGTTCCTATCTCACATTAAATGCATTAAGGGAGTTCCGCCCATTTGAACGAGTGAGTGTACATAGCTTCGCAGGGACTACAAAACCACGTAGCTGTCGGGGGGGGGGGTTGCAGGGCTGACGTTTTGAAGAACCAGGACCCTCCATCTCGTATAACAAAGTGGCGACTCAGTTATACCTGGCGCAGAGACAATACCCGCCCCCCCCCCCCCCCCGCACAGAAAGTTAGGCAGACCTCAGGATCTCACACGCAGGCTTATTCAGGCCAGGGCGTACCCTAACCCTATGCTACTGCGCACGATGTATCGAAAAATGCAGCCAGCAAATACATATTACTTCTGTGGTGATATAGCTAACTTGCCAATTCATCGCACCATCCAAATGAAAGGTGCTATTGCCAGCTCCAGACTCGGGGCTATATGCAGGATCGGCCGAGTTTCGGGAAACTCAAGGTATTCCAGAGCTCCGGCGAAATTCCCTTATGAATGAGCCAAGAGGACGAAAAAGTCAAATCTACCCCTCAGCACGCCGTGTTTCTTCGGTTACGATGAAACCAGTCATCGCTTGAAGAACGGTTGACTACTTTGGGCGTTTTTTTTAAACCAAAGGCATCTTTCATTTGTTTGTCGCTCCACGGCTTGCAGAAGTGAACCCATGAGATAAAAGCGTCAGAAAGATTTCCTGATGATATTTTCTGGAGGCACAGGTGTTTAAATTTATTTTAAAGTTTCTGATGCTCCAGTAAGTCTGTTTTAGAATAACCAGCACGGTTGCCTCTGAGATGACTACTGGCTGAGCACGTTACAACATCGCGAGCACAGCTAATTCTGACGCCACGTGTTGGTCTATACATTCTAGGAGGCCACGTGTCAGCGTGCACTACATTCAAGCGCTGCTCAGGCGGTGCGGGTAGACTTTGTTGTTATCACCTGTTAGCACCCGAGCATGTGTGACCGGCTAATTAGCTAATTATCCAAACAGTATATTGTGCCAGTAAGGCAAGAACTTGCTATGACTAAGCTAATTACACCAAGTCATGGTAAGGCTCAGGTAATTACGCCACGCCTTAAGAATAACGTGCTGATTAAGCCATGTTAAGCTATAACCTGGCTAATGCGTACTAGTTGAAGAGCAAACTAAACTATGGTAAATAACAGGACCTAATGCATGAGCACGCAAAGTAAAACTATGATAATCAGCCCTTACTAATATTATGACAGTTAGTGTTCTGCTAATCAGAATTACGTCTATTAGCTTCACACTGATCATTACATTGCTCATCGCACACCAGATAGTTGCATTTCAAATGAAACTTCATCATTAAAAACTTGACACTTCAGTGTAAAGGCCATTAGGGCTCTATCTATTAGTTCAATCAAATTCAAGACAGAGCTGATGTGGTTTTCTCTTCGAACCCGATCACGCACATGAGTAGACTACCAACTCAAAAAGCTTCTCGAAGCTAGGTTGTCATAAGCTCCTCCATGGCTCAAGCCTCACACAAGTAGTGTAAGCGCCACGCCGTTGTGGTCTTGTGGCTAATGTACTCGGCTACTGGCCCTCAGGTCGTGCGACCAAATCTCGGCTGCGGTGGCTCAATTTCCGATGGAGGCGGAAGTGTTCTTGGCCCGTGTGCTCAAATTTGGGTGCACGATAAAGAACCCCAGGCGGTCGAAATTCCCGGAGCACTCCACCACGGCATCTCTCATAAACATATGGTGGTTGTGGGACGTTAAACTCCACATATCAATCAATCAAGTAGTGTAAGCCCACCAAGTTATTTTATAAGCAAAGCTGCCGCTTAGCGTTCACTGCATCAAACGCTTGACAAACACACAGGGAACACCACAGTCTCGAGTTGAACTCGGGCCTTCTCAGAATCAACAAGATTGTATCCGAGACCCCGCGTGAGTCAGTTTGACCGACAGACGCCCGTGGCGGAGATCGGGTACGTGCAGCTCGTTTGCTCTTGCTGAGGAGCAGTACCCACATCGAGCAGCATGATTTATCTATCAGTTTTATCGCACAGACTATGCACACACGCGCGCAGACGTAAAAGCGATTTATTCACGCGGCTACGATGTCTCGCCTTCAATTTCACTGCGCCCATGGCGTTGCCAATCACAGCCACGTTGCCGCCATGATGCTAGCGCCCCTGATGGCCACCTGTTCTTATAGTTATCTGCAATACTTGATTTGAGCGAAACGAGCAGCTCAAGCGTAGTGCGTGTGCACCCTTGGTGCCTTCGAGGGTGAAAAGTTTCACCCTGCAGGTAGAACGAAAAACGTGCCTAAAGGGGAACAAACGCCCACGAGCACGCCTGTAGGAAGTGCATGTTGAGTTGGCAAAAGGATAGCTCGACAACACGCTGATGTCGCTGAACTATCAAAATGTTGACTTAGTGGCGACGCTGACGTGTTCACACAGAGTGTTTTTTTTTTATACCCGCCGCTTACTTCCTACATGCCTTTCCAACGCCACGCGCGTTCTTTCAACCAATTTTAACAACGCTGCTCTCACGCGCTTCACACTGTCTTCATGCTACGGGCACTGCAAAGCAAGCTCACTGCAAACTGGTCTGCCGAGACGCTCGGGCCATCCTGCATCGCACCCTCGAACAGTTCTGGGCTGTCGAGCAGAATCGCGACGCAGTGGAGAGACTAAATACTTTGTTTTGACAAGGGAGTGGCCCGCAACGTGCAAAAATGCCTTCAGAAAGACCTAATAAAGTTCATTCATTCATCCATTAATTCAGTGAGAAACGCCGCATTGCTACGAGCACAGCCGTCTTTAGACGGCCAGCGCCACATAAATGTCATATCGCGCGGCATCATGGCAGTGCTGTCTTACCGGGTGTGTCGAATTCAGCCATGACACGGATGCCTCTTGTGGTCGCTTCGTCAATAATGAACTGAACATCAGCAGGCTTGTAGACATGGGTTTCTGGGTCGAACGCACCCTGAAAAATAATTTACTGACATTGCTTCAGCCCTGTATTGTACACAGACTGCCAAAAGATCACAATGCTCCTCATGAAAGTAGCATTTCTTCATTTGATTGTAGGGTAAACTCTATAGGGTTAACACGGGTACCCGTCTGTACTATATTAAAACAGCCACTGTTCAAACGTTTGTTGTGTGTTAACCAAAGGTTACTACAACATAGGTTGTGGCTAACTGGAGGCTCACTATCCATTTTTCTTTACATTGTCGAGAGTGAAAGTGCACGCCAAATTTTAATCAATGTGCAGTTTTGTATTCACGCAAGAGCAACGAAACTCATGTGTAATCATAGAGTAATAGACTATTGATAATAGTAGTAGCGCATGCGTGAGTTAATCACTGATTAATGTGCACAAAGAAATAAAAAAATCGAATCCCTCAACAGTTGTTGTTCCCATCAACCACCATGCGGGCCGGATTGATACACTCAAAAAAGGGGGAGCGGGAATGAAGAAACGAGCTCCATTTCTCCTTCGGCGCAGCGACTTACTCCTTTTCAGCCACTTTACCGGTCGCGCGATCTCGCGGCAAGAACCAAAGGAGTAACGTTGCTCCTTCCGTGTTGAAGTTGCTCCCTAACCACGGTTTTTTACCCGCGCGCATGCACACGCTGAGCCTAGCCGGCCGGGGCCAGTCGTGAGTGATTACTTTTACCTAAGTTTTATCCATGCAATGCAGGAGTGACGTTTGTTTTTCTGTTTTATTGGTGCCTGTCTTTTTTTATCGCCAGGCACTTGCACGATGCTACGCACACTTCCGTGTGTGTCTTGTGTTGTTTCATACTACACATTTGTCACAAATACAAGCAGCTCGGCTTCCCAAATAAGTCTCGCTTTATCGATTACCTTATACTCTACACAAATATAGGATTTTTTCGGTGTTACCCTACTTATAAAGCATATGCATCTTTAGTTTTGCACAACACATATAGCAGTTATGAATTCAAAGAGCCACATAAACAAGCATCAAACTTAATTTTTCAACATTCCAGAAAACGTGATACAACTGAAGAGTCCATGAGTGAAAGCACAATCATATGCAATTGGTAGAAAGTTACACGTGCCGTTACTGCCATGTGGGTGATCGTCGCACCCCCCCCCCCTTCAATACGGGCGTTGTAGCCAGAAGTAGAACCCACGTCCTCCAGCATAGTCGCACGACTCCCGATGAGGCTATGCTACCACGGCAGGAGAAAGCACAAAGGAGGACAGGCTGCGAAGTCTCACCGAGCGTTTTTTGCCAGACTGGGTTAAAATCACCATAAACGTTTTAAAAATCACAATAACTGCATTTATGTGAAAAGCAAACCAATGAATTCTGTCAGTTAAACCGAATTCCCGATCGCATGCGTTTTGAATTGCCAATGCCAGCTGTGAGAAGTAAGACGGAATTATGTACGCATGCAGTATGCCTTTCTCGTCCACACGATTCTCCTTTGTCGGAAGAAACTCAAATACAAAATGCAATTCTGTTAACAGCTGTGCACAGCAGGTAAGTAATAACACTCTCACTCACCTTTGTGAAAAGAGTAAAGGAAAAGCCAGAGTAATAGAAACCACCACACCCACCGCGCTAACAACAAAATTGTGGCACGCACAATGACTGCATGTTGACACGCGAGGCAAATCGCGACACGCATGTGAAGCAAAAACGTTTGTAGGCACAGCATGCTATAACATTATAGTAACTTTGCACACTGCAGCGCTAGTTTCTCCGATCAAGTAATCGAGCTGCCGCGACGCCAACTGCCATTGCCATCGCTCACGAAAGAACACCATCGGGTGCGGGGTCATCTGTTATTTTCCTCGCACATCCCACGCCCCGCTGCGGTGGTCTAGTGCCTAAGATACTCTGCTGTTGACCCGCAGGTCACGGGTTCGAATCCCGGCTGCGGCGGATGCATTTCCGATGGAGGCGGAAATGTTGTAGGCCCGTGTGCTCAGAGTTGAGCGAACATTAAAGAACCCCTGGTGGTCGAAATTTTCGGAGCCCTCCACTACGGCGTCTCTCATAATCATATGGTGGCTTCGGGACGTCAAGCCGCACATATCAATCGATCAATCGCACGACCAACGTTGTAACGTACGTATACACTGCTAAGACAGTCGTTACCGCATCAAAAACATTGTCATTGGAGGGCTAGAGGTGTACTGTATCCATGGCTAACGGTCACACTTGTGGTAAGCACGTAGAAATAATATAAGCAAACGTTAACATGAAACAACTGAACGAGGTCGAGTGACCACAGAACATCTACCACGATGGACGCCAAGTCTGGTCAGCATGCTGCGCCCTCTCTGAATAACAAGTGGAAGAATAAATAAAGACGTGACTTCCGAAATGGCAAGTGCATGGCAAGCGTTTGGTTTCTCAGAGGCTTCAAGAAAAAAAATACTATCGCAGTGGTACACAGATGGCGCAGCCTTCGGAATGCCCATGGCGTTTCATGCATGGCTTGGGGTAATCGTTCTCGCGAAAACCTGATAAGATCTAGTAATTATTTCAATCATCATTGTGCAACCGTTAATAAACTTCTCATTGCTAAGGATCAGATACAACATATTTATCTGTGCGCATGTTGTGGTATGGTTAAAAACGTAAAAAAAGTTGACCAAAGCTTTCTTGTCCCTTGTGCCACTATGATCACTCGAAATTCATTGCTATACAAGCTTGCACGCTTTCGTAGTAGTGTGTGAGTAAAGCATTGAAAGTGTGTGCCGCTGTGGAGAATTGTTGCACATACTCTTGTTCATTGAAGTCACTCTATATGGGTATTATCTGTCCTTGTGTGCATGTGTACCTATGTGCATTGAATCACCATATATCAGGCGTCCGGTGTCACTGAGTAACAGTGTTGCTAACTTTAGGGAAAATTCCTTTGATCTAGAGAATTTTGTTTGTGCTTAGAGAAAAAAAGAAGTTTGTCAACATCTAGGAAAATTTTTTGCTTCCACACGAAGCATGCAAATCGACGGAGAGACCTCCCGCCCAAAACCCCTTTTTTGGTTCTTTTTCCAACTTTTCTTTTTTTCACCCCTGTACACTCACCTAAAAGCGCTGTGCCATGCCCAGCAGTGATTCCGAGTGTTCAAAGGGGTGATAGGGCCGGTCTCCATACCCAACCCTGTGCTAACGCTCCCCTCTCCCTCACTTCGTTGCGATTCATTCTTTGTCGTGAATATTCGACGTCTATTGCCTGAATCCCGGTTAGAACCAAAAGAAAAGTGCTCTCTCTCGAGTTCGCCAAGTATATGTTTTCCTTTGCGCCATCCTCCTATTTTCTCGTCTTTCACCAGCGGCGTTATTTCGTTGTTTTGTTTTTTTATAAGTTTAACTTCTTTTCTAACGCTGTCAGGTTGATAGTGAGCTGCCGCGTAGAGCCATGTGGCTCCGCCAAAGTAGTTAAGGTTTCTGTGAGAAGCACGGTCAGAGCAGCAGGCATGTATGCAGTTGTTTGCACAGCTAAAAAAAGCTGAAAAAAAAGTGGCTAGTGGAAGAATGCAAGGATACATTTGAAAGAAATATATGGCAGTGAACATTTCTAATAAACATATCTTTTTGTAACCATTCTGCAGGTTTCAAGGAATGGACTGCCACACAACATAATATGCTTCCACGGTGAAACTATTTTTCGTCACAATATCCTGGACCGGATAATATGAAAAAGCTTGAGAAAACGTTTTTCAAGACATTGTTTATAATTTAAGAAGTGTGCATCACTTTATCTTTTATATGAACACAGACAAGTATTTTTTGAAGGAGAGTTGCAAAAGAACAGAATCGCGAAATATTACCTGAATAACAGAAATTGCAAAATAACATAATTGATGATTTTTAAAAGCTTGCTCACCGGAATATTTCACGTGCTGGGCCTTATATGCTCGTTCTGGTTGTTATTGTACTATTATTAAAAATATTGTTTTGTAACTTGCATGCTATTACGAGTGCACTGTATTGCAGTGTAAGATTTTCGTGTTTTGCATTGAACACCTAGCAGTGCTCCTTAAAAATATTTTAATTAATTCATCTCTTCTTTGACCTATATGCAATGCTTTTTTCATGGTGACTTGCATAAAACCTTGCGATACTACATGTTCTCCCCTCCCCCCTAAGTGTGATGACTGCTTATATTTGCAATTTCTTGGGATAAAATGGTTTTTAATTTGTACTGCGACATATTTTTCACCTTCAACATTGTAATTTTAGTGAATATTTTCATACAAGTCTGCTATCATATTATGAAAGTAATCTGGGAATTGTTTTCCACAGCACAAACGCATTGTAATCTTCAAAACAAACCGCTCTCCTTCAAAAACTAGAAAAATTTTGGAAAATAATTCACTCCAGAGAGGGAAAAAGTGGCTTCTTAGGTTGGCAGCACTGATGAGTAATCCATAAATGGGCTGATTCGCCATTTATCTGCTAGAAGTCGTGCTGGTGGATATGACAATGTACGTCACCGCAGGTAACCTTTTTTTAGTATCGTTCTGGTTCTCCAGGTGGCGCCAGCTACCCACCTACTTCGTGCCTGTGACCATAGTTTCATACATTGAAACTTATAGAAGAATCCGGCGTTCAATTGTGTATCCCCATGGGAAATATGACAAGTACAAGCTTCGAATTTGATTGGGTTATCTAGCGGATTTTTTTCCACAGTTTCAGTTTCGCTCTTCGCGCAGCGCGAATAGTGGGGTGAGGTGAAAAAGGCTGAAGCAGTGACTCTGTTGTTCAAAGAGGCTGACGACCACTATCTCCTAATTTGCTGTGAAGTTGGACCTTTACGAGTTGTGTTTGACAGTTTAAACGAAGCGTCGTCCACTCACCGCTGAGCAGGGATGTGGTGTCTTATGTCAGCAGTGCATATTATTGCCGCAAGTTCATGTCTTCCACACGCATGTCTTGGCTAAAATCAATTTAAATAAACTGAAAAGCGATCACGAAGCTAAGTAAACGTACCATCACACTCTGCTGACTCGACATCACAAGAAAACCAGAGGCGCCTTGTGGAAAGACCACTTGGAGAGACGCACCTAGCGTCGCAGAAGACGAAACCTTAAGTGTTTCTCATTATTACTGTACTGTTGTTTTCATAAATAGATAAGCATACTTCTGAGAGAAAAACAAGCATGTTAGTTTTCAAGTGTTGTAAAAAATATTTTAATAAATATTGACGCAAAATCTATAGGGCAATGGTAGAGTGATGCACACCCTGATAGTTCAATTCACATAGGTTCCACTTTTGCCGCCTGGCCACGAAAACGTTTTGCCATGAAGTTTGCGTGCAAATATTTGAAGCAAGATTTAATGAAATCTTAGTACATGTCATTTTGTTTTACACTCGGAAAAAAAGCCTCGCGAATCTCAAGAATGGAATCCATCTGAAGCGGATCCGAAGTATGTACTTCCCATAGTTCCCATGGGAATACAAGAGCCGCTGAAGAAGTCCACTGATACATTAGTGCCAGATTACCCTCTAGGTATTATTGTATAGAACTCTAATGCTGTGACGCTATCACACCTAGCTACTTATATAACTTTGAACAACTATATATCAAAACTGCACTACTGAGTCGGAATGGTTTCGCTGCGATAAAGTCTCCGGTTCGGAGGCACATCTCGTGACCTACGGCACCGTAAACGCATGGATAACGTTCCTACATTAAGTGTATCTGCGAGAAATAAACACAGCAAGCCTAGCATGCGCTCTTCAAGTGAGGACTTCGCAGTATCCGTGTGTTGTTATGTAAACTTCGTCTCACTGCCGGAACAATATCTACCAGATTCGTCATTCTGTTTCGCGATGTTTTCATCACAACAGGCTCATCTGCTTGTTTTAATCAACATTTCGTGACCTACGGCACCGTAAACGCATGGATAACGTCCCTACATTAAGTGTATCTGCGAGAAATAAACACAGCAAGCCTAGCATGCGCTCTTCAAGTGAGGACTTCGCAGTATCCGTGTGTTGTTATGTAAACTTCGTCTCACTGCCGGAACAATATCTACCAGATTCGTCATTCTGTTTCGCGATGTTTTCATCACAACAGGCTCATCTGCTTGTTTTAATCAACATTTCGTTCGATATCAAGCTCAGCGGAACCGGTTTTTGTAACTGTAATTGCCGTGTACTCTTTATCAGTCGATATTAGATGCATTCGCAAAGCCTACTCGCTTCCCTAACCTGGGGTCAGCAGTCTTGATTCTCGTAGGGAGGACCATGTTTCTGTGGGGCAAAAGGAGCAACGTTTCTCTATTTAAAGACGAACATTGCGGACATTACCGTTTGTCCCTTAATGTAGAGAACGTGACTACAATTTTTTAAGAGTGTAGGTTCACCTGTTCCCTGTGCATCCGCACATAAGTTTTTCTGCCTTATTATTTTCCCCCGTTTCCGACTTCGCAGTTGTTATTCAGCGTTTAAGGTGTGTTGACATTTTCTTGCATCGATGTTTGCACGCCTACATTGTAGTTATACTTGAGAGCGAGCTCAGCCCTCTGTCGTGCTAAGTTGGTCTTTTCTTTGTTAAAAGTGTCAGGGTAGTAGAAAATCGATACAAATCACAGCGTTGCACAAGATAGCGAAACAAAAAGGTTCAGAAAGAGCGAAAAGGCATTGATATTTTAGTGGATAAAGATTTACGTGTGTCGAGAAAACGTACGAGTTTTTCCTGATGTTAGTCCGCTGTTAAATACAATCTTTTCGGCTGATACTCAGTTTTATATTATAGTTTGGCGCTTTGTAACAGAAATTCCCGCAGTCCTAACTATACATTTATTGTGTGCTGCGAGCTCGCAGTACTCGCAGCATAATTTCTTATGCATACAACAGGCTACCTGCTCTGGACATGCTGGAGTCACTAGGGCATATAAGGGCGCAAAAATTTCCACTGGTCAATGACAGCTATATGTGCTACCTCGTGCTAATGGATTGTGTGATGCACTTCCGGATTTCATGGAATCTGAAAAAGATATTGATGAATTTTGTGTACTCATCATTTCGCATTATTCTGCATAAACCTGCAAAAATGTATTATTCTTTCACTGGTCATGTATATTTAATTACTTCCACTTTAAGAGTTTTTTTTTTCGCTCAATCCTTGCACTCCATGTTTTTTTCTTTGAATTGCCTGTGCGTACAACCAAATGTGTTGGTTCATGTTCTTTCTAATCGGTTTCAACAGTACATGCGTTATTCTACCTATTTGCTTCATTTTTCATTACTACGCATTATTGGAATATGCTGTAAAGCTATGTGCATAATTTAATACATTTCATACTTCATGATGATGCGTATTCACTATGTGTGATAACTTGCTTTTTGTGATGCCCTCCACCCAATGCCTTTAACGAGACCTTTAAGGTTTTTAAATCAAATAAAAATGTCAGAAAAAAAGAACTCATGCCTATTCTTTTAAAGGGACACTAAAAGCAAATAGGAAGTCAATGTTGATTGTTGAAATAGCTGTAGAGAAACCACATAAAGCTCCTTATTTTGCAAATAAAGTCCCCAGTATAAATAAGTTTATGCTTTAACGGTCCGCATCACGTTATTTCACTCAAACAACCCGTTTGAAAACAATCTTTCTCACGTCACTGCTGCTGTGCCCAGCGTTGCCCACTTTTACTGCGTGGGAGCCGACTCTACTAGCGTGAGCCACAGCAGCAACCATATCCACTGAACAGTTTTTTACTTCCTTGGTTCAACAGGGCCCCACTAGATGGTCCTGCCCTAAACAGGCCAGGACAAAACTTTTGAACCACTGACGTGAATCCCTATAGCAACGTAGGCGGTTCTGATTTCTATACAAGAAACAGAACCAGAGAAGCAGCACTTTATTACGTGTTTAATTATGCACGAAAGGGACTTATTCTCTGCATATACTTTTGTTTTTACCGAATAATTGTATTCAGACGCCCTCACGACATCGGGACAATTTCGAAAATCGGTGGACCCTTGAGCTTCGCCTTTAAAAGCTGAACGCAATAGCGAAATCTGGTCTCTAGTGCGCCCTTCATTCAATAAGTGCATACTTAATTATATATTTTGTAACACACACACACACGCGCGCGCGCAAGCGCGACGTGTTCATAGTATTGCAGTGACTGTGCAGTTTGGACACTTCCATCCGCTAGAGTGGCGCTCTGCTGTAGTCGAGACACGTTTTTCGCAATGTCTCACAGACGGCACACAGACACGCGCACACACGCAAGGGCGCGCGAATGGTACATGCAGGTTTTTGATCTAAAGCACGAGTCACATAGCATCCATGATATGCGCTACGCGCTCGACATCTCGGAGGCGATAGGGAGTCTCACTATGCCTCGCAGATGGCAAGCACATTATCAATGGCTCACTGTTTGCTTGATCAACGCCTCTGGAAATACATGTTTTCTGCTTGATGGATATAGGTGTCCATATTTAGAGCTGTTTAAAATTCCTGCGTGTTTTTAGCGGTGATGGCTGCACTCTAGGCATTATTCGACGTAGTTTGCTGGCCGACCAAATGTGCATACAAATCACCGATTGGGCACGTCCTCGTCATGGCACCTGTCGAACAAAATACGTTGAGGAGACTTCTTTCACTACATGGCATTTATGTAGTGTTTTTTCCTGAAGCAGCTGCAAGTAGCATCTTCAATTTGTGGTAGAACACCTGCTTTTCACGCGATTGACAGGGTTCGATATTTAGCGGTATCCAAGCATTTATTCTTTATTTATGTGCTTTTTCAATTTTTCGCTCACGGATGATTTTCTGCTCAAACCCAATGGTGCCTACGCCAACAGCGGAATTTCTGCTACACCAGCTCTCTAACGCTATCGCATTAAAATAGTACCACTCGTGGAACACGTCGTGCGATAGATTTAGCTGAACTATTTCGTAAGTACGGCGCAGCTACTGATAAGATTTCAGTATTTTTCACAACCAACGGTGCCTACGCCGACGATAGAATTTCGGCAACGCGAGCTCTCTTACAATATCTCGGTTTAAATTTAGCACTCGTGGCACACGTCATGCGATACATTTAGCTTCACTCCTCGTTAAGTACGGCACTGCTACTGATAATATTGCCGTTTTAGATGTTATTATACACTGATATTTCACTAAGACATGGATGTTTGTTTGCCTGTAGTGTCCCTTTAAGAAATATATTTTGCCCTGACTTTGAGAAATCGCATTGCCGCGGTTGCCTAGTGACTAAGGTACTCGGCTGCTGACCTGCAGGCCACAGGATCGAATTCCGGGAGCGGCGGCCGCGTTTTCAATAGAGGCAACATGCTCTGGGCCCATGTGCTCATGCTTGGCTGCACGTTAAAGAACCCTAGGTTTCCCGAATTTCTGGAGCCCTCCACTACGCCGTTTCTCATAATCATATGGTAGTTTTGTGAGGTTAAACCCGACATATCTATCACCTGTGACTCTGAGGGAAAACTCTGACTGAGACTAATTACACTTTTTCTCACTTGGACGCACTCAGACTCAGACATTGAGATATTACGAAGTCGAATTCACTTAAACTAAAACTCACGGCTTGACTTGAGACAGAGCTAGCCCAACTAGGTTGACTCAGTCATATAAATTATGATTAGGTTTCTCAAAACTGTTGTCAATGCTCGTTGACGCCGATATCTCACTAATCAATTCTCGACAATACGTCTTTTTAGTTTGTGTTCTTAAATACCAGATATTAGTGGTGTCTATCCAGTAAGAATGTTCTTATAAAATACACGGCTGACATGAAAAACGTCATTAACTTCCCGTTAAAGTGCTTGAGTGGGGACTTCTTGACTTTGTCTCTCCTTCCTTCACTCACGCATCTGTATAATAAATATTGAGGTTGCGCATGAACGCAACAGGGGGGTTCTGGTATGTGCTAGTAGGCTTGAGCAAAATGTTAAGCGGATATAAGTCTCGTAGTAACGCTAAAGAATACTAGGTATGGTTCATGACACATACTTTTTAATGGCAGTCGGGCAAGTTTTGCCTTTCTAAGAAAGTACGTTCAAAGCGCGGGAAACATAGGACCTGCCGTTAACCTCATCTGTAGTTGACGGGCACCATATTTAATTCAAAACTAACATCTGTATGAAGGTTACTATGGCTGCCCAAACTTTCACCAAGGCAAACAACGATAACGGGTTTTGCAAGCACCTGATTCGCCACCATGAATCAAGAGCGATAATAGTGCTCAGTTGAGAATACACTTGCTAATCTCTAAGAAACTGCAATAGAATCATGCTCACATATTTACAAGGCGTCATACCTTACCTTTTCACTCAAGGACGGAAACGTTCTGCTCACGAATGGAAAAGACTGGTCATCTGTGATGTGCCAGTGAAGGACATTCATCTTGTTGTACGTCATGGCATCCTGAAGGCACAATATACAGCTGTTAGGGAGTTGAAATAATGAGCTCGCTTTTGTTGCAGGCAAAGTACAAATGATGGCCAGTGCGAATTATCAAGACACATTTAAGTGTGATTACCCAAAAGGGAATTACAAGCTACGTAACTCAAAGGATTGGCTGAAGTTTCGGCTCAACCAAAGTGCACGGTAGAAGCATATGAAAGAACTTTTCATAGCGAAGCTGTCTCAGCTGGCTGTAAAGTGTCGACCCAGCCAATGTCATTGTCATAAACAAGTATTCGTCATAGTACTTGGGGAAATGCCACTACTTATTACCGCTCCGTGGCCTGTAGTAAGCCTGATGTGTTAGAGAGGAGCACAGTAGAAGAGAAATAAATTGAGAAAGCGAAAAAGAGGAGCAAATATATGTAGAAAGAAAAAATATAAATCCTTGCCGAGGAAATTCTTGCCAAGGTATAATCGGAACTAGCACGGCCTCAATCTGAGAACGACTGCTCTAACCATTCTCCACGCTAGCAGATTATAGCATAGCTTACTGTAATATTGTAACCCTTTACTTGGTTTGGGTGTGCGCATCTGATTGATTGATATGTGGGGTTTAACGTCCCAAAACCACTATATGATTATGAGAGACGCCGTAGTGGAGGGCTCCGGAAATTTAGACCACCTGGGGTTCTTTAACGTGCACCCAAATCTGAGCACACGGGCCTACATTATTTCCGCCTCCATCGGAAATGCTGCCGCCGCAGCCGGGATTCGAACCCGCGCCCTGCGGGTCAGCAGCCGAGTACCTTAGCCACTAGACCACCGCGGCGGGGCTGGGTGTGCGCATCTGTGTAGTGGGAAACAGGAAGGTTGGAGAAAAGGACGTTCGGATAGTTGAAAAGGAACGTTATTATTGTTTTTATCTCATATCTCTCTCTTTCAGCAAGCATTGTATGAAAAATTTACATTATAATGTCCAGTGTGGAAATTCTCCTTGTGAGTATGAGCCAAGATCGTCTAGGTGAGAAGACAAGACAAAGTATCCAGTGCGAATTCGTTCAAAACCTTCAAGTATACCATTACATCACGTCTGAATACACATCTTCTTTCGTGGATGTAACAGAAAGGTGGAGGTTCAGGGTACAGAACGCCAACGTACTATAGACCCGCAGCTCTTTCAAATTCTCTGGAGGTCTCGTTTGGTGGTTTGCCACCAATAAAAATTGTCATGGTCGAGCACGAACACCAAGACTCAGCTACCTCACCCGCGCGAAGTCAGGGCCAGCTCCCCCTAGAAATCACTCCATCAAACACCGGCTGTACGCAAAAAAAAACCGGATGTGTGAACATGTGCATTTCACATTACAAAAAGGTGAGCAGGTGCAACCGCTGGAACTCCACCAACCGTGTGGAAATCATCGCGCTGTTTATCACAAAAACCACCCTGATGTGGTGCGAAAAACCTCAAAAAGTCTTTAACAACGTGGAACCCTTTTAATCTAGAACTGAAGTGTTTCGGTTAATCTTACTCGAAATGAAAGAGAGTGTAGTTCACTGTGACTCAAAGACCTGAGCCTCCGGGAGCCACGCGCATCACCTATATAAAGGGAGTTCTAAAGCTCAAGTTCTAAAGTTTTGCAATATCGTAAACTGGCAGGTAGCTGACGGAAACTTCAGGCCCAGATGGATGGAAGGCGCAGCACATTCATTGCGAAAACTAGAAGAGTGGACTTTCAGAGCCTTTTTGAACACTCATTGGTAACGGCTGCCAGCACCCTTGTTTGATGCCCACTATGGCACTAATAATAAATATTGTAGGGTAGTTGGTTGACCTGCGCTATGCTAATTTTGTCACTCTTCTGAGAAGCGTGATATCCACTAAACTAATGCGAGAAATTTCGTGCCAACTCTTCATGCAGTGCCAGACGACGACGAGTAATTATGCCTAAAGTGGGTACGCGCCACAGTTATTTGCTGAACAAGAACAACCTTTTGTTATAGGTCAGAGTATTGGACGACCTACTGGTAGCACCTGTCGCATTGTGTGATGATTTCTTGTTCTTTCGGTGTTTTAAAGCGCATTATTAGAGGTAATAACTCTACTGCTTTCCCCACATCAATCCTGCCTATGGCAAGTGAGCGAACAAGTACCAAGCACTGGCGCTGATCAGTTGTAGAATATTAGGCTGGAACGCATGCAACCCAGGTTCAAGCCCCACTGTGTCGTAGGTACTAGGTTTTGTTTCTGAATTCGCACGATGGTAATACGTACATTGGCGGTGGTGGTGGCGGTCAACTACGGCGCTGGCAGAGACCGGATTCGTGATCTCTTAACAACTTTCGCTGTAAAAACAGCGTCAGATATCTTTTAAGAGTATATCAGAATGCATCTACAATTTTCTGACATGTAGGGGCGACCTCAGCCCCGTCTCCAACGCCCAACATCAATACCGCAAGTTTGAGAAGTTCAATGTTCGTCGTACTGCCCCTCAATTCGGTAGCCTAGAAAATGTGACATTGGTCGCCGGCGTCCACGCGAGCCCGCCCACCCATCGTACGTAAAAGCTGCAGCAAGAATACGTAAAGGTCGACGACACTGTCAATCATCCGACTAGCCTTCCACCATACTAACGGCACTATTACCTATTTTACCACCACTATGGACGTCAGCGAAACTAAAACTGTGTGGCCACGTTGGGACTAATTCTCGTCTGACCAATAGTATGGCCAGCGCATTCGAACCTGCCCCACCACATACAGGCGGGTGTTTCCCGTTCAGCAGGCTGGTCCACCACATTTGGTTAGGCAACCAACCACAGCTCAGCGCCCTGAACAGGGTTTCGGCAAACGGCCCCAGTCTGCAACTACAGTAATGTCGAAAGCCACATTTGCCAGAAGCTACAATTACCGGCACCGAGGTACAACAGATCATCGAGATAGAATCGGTCTGGCGTTGCACTAGCACCGGCATTCCCAGGAAGTGAATATTACGAGATTCTGGGACTGCTACGAAACTATTCTGAAGCCTCTGACCACAGAGCCACATCAGCGCCTTCCACGCCAACCGATCGCCGTGTGCCCGGCGCTGCCACCCCTCGCCTCCTCCAGAAAACTATTCATTGTGGCTGTTGGAGATGGGGTCACTTGACGTTCTTTGATTTCTATAGAAATACACTTATTCATTCGTATGTTTGAAGGCAATGGTTGTGTGCTTATTGACGGTGTCTCAACAATGGCCGTATGGACATGCAACCACGTCAGTGATGAGCCTTGTGATCAAACGCTTCTTTGTACTAAAAGTCCTATTTTGTTGGGATCATGCCGATACGTTTCGCGGAGTTAGCGGAGATGTGTTACAACCTGTTGGTGTCCACACTGTGATTGTTTGTTTAGGTTGCTATAAAAAATTGCGGAATTCACTGCCCTTCGTCATACTGTGCGGGACATAGTTCTGTGACTCTATTTCCTAAAGCGTTTTGGTGCCACAGCCGATTGCCGCACAGGAGAGATTACAGTAGATTCGGATGTTTCTCATGCGTTTGCGGTAAACCCAACCTGTAAAGAAAGTTTCGTATTTTTGTGCATGAACGCAGTTGTGTCACCTTTGTCTGCGAAGTGTGTCCTTGTGGTCTCTCCCCTTGCAAGCGATAAAATGTTTGACCAAACACCACAGCCTGCTCATCTCAGTTGCATAAAGACTCATCATATGGTGATGATGTAAGTTGTGCAGGGGCATACTGGTTTATAGGTGATCGGCTGCTCCAACAAACCTATGGTACTGCCAAACGGCCTAAAACTTCCCGAGGTTCATGAGCATCAAGTATTATGACATTTCAATCTTGTAGAGAGTAGTGATTCCCCAGATGAGGCCCATTCCGATAATCTACTCGCGAACGACACATCCGTTAAGGCTACAATCGACAAGTCACCCACACCAACGAGTGTAATGAGCAGGCGAGCATTCTATCCAAATATGCTCAATGTCTGATAAATACAGGCTCCATCAGCATTTCTTCCTTCTCGTATAAAGCACTGTATAGGTACGGCATCCCACAGACCTATGAAAAGAAACCGTACAGTGGGTCCCCTTCGCTATAAGCAGTGAACAATGAACAGATTTGTGAGATGCAAAAAGAAAAAAAAATCAAAAAAAAGGGGTTGTATCGAGCCCATGTTTCAACAGAAACTCTGTCTTCAGATTTTTTTTGCAAGTATTCACTTTCCACTTCCTGCAGTTTTTAAGTGTGAAGAGTTTCTATGGGTGCTACAAGCACCTTTGGCATCTATCTATCTATCTATCTATCTATCTATCTATCTATCTATCTATCTATCTATCTATCTATCTATCTATCTATCTATCTATCTATCTATCTATCTATCTATCTATCTATTTATCTATCTATCTATCTATTTATCTTTAGCGAGCTACCTCGTTAGCGGCCATAATTGGGTCGCTCTTGTAATCATAACTTGGTGTTATCCAAAATGAGTGTGCGAGGGTAAGAAGATATGACAAATATGACTCACTGATCATGACAAGAATGATGTCACAATCTCGTCGTGTACGCAGTTGTTTCTTTTCCGCCAGACGTGTGGCCACAGGTCTGCAGGATATATGCTGCAGGGGATTGACAGCTTATTCTTTACCCAGTAGCGGCGAAAACATGCGTGGGTAATTTTAAGGCTTGAGTGTTCAGAAAAGCTGAAGCAGGCAGAGTTTCCTAGACAAGTGCAAAAAATAAACGTCAGTGCCCCGGCAGAAATTCAACCTAGCATTTTTCGTGGAAATTAGGTTTTTTACCACACCGTCATACCAGGTCTAGGAAAGAATTTGCAAATAGACACTCATATTTGTGAAACGTGATTTCTGGTTGCAGTACTGGGTATCGCGTTTCACAAACTTGACGTTTGTACTCCTATGATGCGGGCGTCAGGTTAGGTTAACGTAGTTACGCACCTTCTGCTTAGGTTGATTTGTGTAGCAGCGTTGAGGGCTACCATTCTTGTGAGCCCCTGTGAAAATACCAGCGCTTCATATCAGCTTACCGCTACTGCTGTTGTTACTATCCATGTTGCTGTTCGCACCGTTACGCAGCTGCAAGGAACTGCAAATATAAAACACATGCAGTGTTAAATGTATGTTTGTGTGTGGATTTGTACATATATTCAGTGCCTCTTCATAACGTCTCACTGGATAAAAAAATCACACATTGAAATTGCACGTGCATTGCCAGGTACGTGGAATTGGCAGTTTTTTTTAATGGAAATGTTTTTAAAGAATAATGTCCTTAGGTCACTCAAGTAATTCTAGTCAAGAAGAAATGTGCGACAGAGCAAATTTGTGTTAGACTAGCGCCGTCTTAACGCCGTCACCAAAAGAGACGCATACTCACTACCGCGGATTTCTGATGCTATCTTTCATGGGCCTCATACTTTTTTCTGTCAATTCGAGGTGAAGATACTGCCAGATTGGAAAGGATGAAGCTGAAAAGAAGGAAATGATATTTGTTCAACCAAATGAACTTTATGAATTTAATGAGGTGCCGTTCGGGCAGTGCAATGCCTTTATGGACTGCGTTCTGCGTGGATTGTAGTGAGAAGTCTGTGTCTTTTGGAGGATGTAGGGACTTTAGGACGCCCCTTCTGTGAGTGCAACACACGCTCCGCTTTCGAGCCGGATCGCCTGAGCAAAGCGAGCGTGGTGTGCTCAACTCAAAGAAATGTCACTTTAGCGAGCGCCGAACACTCGTCCTTGGACACTAAATGGACAAGGAAAAAACATGACCAGATCACGCGAATACGGCTGCAGTGTAGGCGTTCAAGCAACCTCATACAGTAAAAGAACTTCGTCGCTTTTTGACGCTGTGCTCTTACTTCCGTCGATTGATTCCTGGATTTGCCAGTATCGCGCACACACTTATAAGCGTGCTACAAAAGGGTATGAAGTTTGACTGCACCCCGGAAGGTACATCCACTTTTTCTAAGTGTAAGTTTTTCTCCGCTTTTTCCAAGTTAAAGTAGGACCATCCTATTTTTGGACACTTCAATCCTATTACTCAAAGAAATTGACAGAGATGCTAGCAGAATTTGTGCTGGTGCTATATTGGTTCAGCGAACGAAAACCACGTCACAGAGCATGCAAGCAGTTCGCTTCGCAGAACAGTGCTTCTGGTCGCTAGAGACAAAGTAGTTATCGCTGTTTATGTGTACAAACAGAAAGTTTATATGCCACTGGCCCGTCGTGATTGATGTGGTCCTTGTCTCTACACTGCCATGGTCCTTTATGCAGCAGCTTTCCTTCGCTACCGAAAGCGTCCTATTAAGGTAGCGGTAATAAAATATATGCGAAGGATTCTAAGGCACCACAGTACTCTATTGAACGTTCTCGACCCTCGTGTTCCTATTTACACCAACAATTCCAAAATATTTAAATTTCGTGCTCTTCAGGGCCTAACATCCACATCGTATGATAGAAGTCCTTCAGGACCTCTATCATACGATGTGGATGTTAGGTCCTGAAGAGCACGAAATTTAAATATTTTGGAATTGTTGGTGTAAATAGGAACACGAGGGTCGAGAACGTTCAATAGAGTACTGTGGTGCCTTAGAATCTTTCGCATATATTTTATTACCGCTACTTAATAGGACGCTTTCGGTAGCGAAGGAAAGCTGCTGCATAAAGGACCATGGCAGTGTAGAGACAAGGACCACATCAATCACGACGGGCCAGTGGCATATAAACTTTCTGTTTGTACACATAAACAGCGATGACTATCAGGACCTCTATCATACGATGTGAATGTTAGGATGTTAGGATGTCCTTCAGGACCTCTATCATCATCCACATCGTATATCTGCACTCATTTTAACGTGAGAGCACTCGGAGATCGTTACGCTGAAATTTCGGTGTAGGCTTCGTTAGTTGTGAAGAACGAGCCATCATCTTGTTCGTGATCAAAAATTTATAAAGATGCAAATAAATAAATACTAAAAATACCCGGGTGTGCGTGAAGATTCAACTGAGGCCCTTTGCGTCGCATGCTGGTCTTCTACATTACAGCCACGTGTTTGTAAGTACACAGATAATAACATCCTATCTTTAAAATAACCGCATTAAAATTGTTACGGTCTACCGTCCCGAAACCACCATCTGACAATAAGACACGCCATAGTGAAAAGCTGCGAAAACTTCAACCACGATTAACATGTACTTAGATCTAAGCACACGGGCCTTAACATTTTTGCGTCTATCAAAAGTGTGGCTACCACAGCGAAGTTTTAATACCGTGACCTGCTGGTCAGCATCCGAGTACCTTAGCCAATACACAAAAAGGCGGAAAAACTTTTTGCATGCTTTACGAACACCCGCGTCTTAAATATGGGCTTCACAGTACCACATGTATTATTGTTGTAATAATGCGTGGTAGTAACGTACATGCTAATCAGGCATGAGAAGATCTCATTATTAGAAAGTTATAGTATACCGGGCTTACCATGATACCGGGCGTACCGTGATACCGAAATCGAAGTGCGCATGCGCAGATACGTATGTTGAACGTACCGCTTACCGTACGCACGGTATTTTTCAGCTTTAAAGTAGCATAGGTGCGCGCAGTGTACGTAAACACGGCGGCGCTCTAGGACGCCCCCTTCGAAGTGATTTTGGCGCAGTTTTTAAAAGATTCACTTTGTTCGCAGCAAACGACTGTTCGAAATGGCTTCGCTTGCCTTCAGTTAGCTTCGATGACTCAGTATTACGGATAAGTTGGCGTAGTTTTTGAGATAGCTTCCCATTTCAAACGCGCCTAGGCCTAACTAGAAGATCAATGTAAACAAATCGGCAACGTAGATGTTTTCGCGTTTTGTACATGGTTCATACTTATTTACTTTTATTATCACAAAATTGAAGTTCTAACAATGCTTTGCGTGGTGGCATAGGCAAACATTCTCGTTTTCTTTTTATTTTCACTGTTTAACTTATTAACCATCTAATAGGCGGCGCCACCATCCCACTTGGGGGCACGTAAAGCACGTAAGCGCCATTTCGCTAAACTATAAGACGCTGCCTACGTTTGCTTCACGGTAGCGCCATTCCCTTAACCTACGCTATCACGCTAACGCTAAACTATACCTGTCTATTGTAACGACTTTCTCCGTCCTTCTTTCGACTATTTCGCAGAGTATCTACCGTGAAGCAGTGTGCTCTGCTCCCGTCGTCATTGAGGACATGACATCAAGTATGTCGTCATTGAGGACATCATCATAACCGCTTGCTGTCACGACATCATCCTTGGATGGAGTTCTTTCTCCCGCTACAATGGCGTCTTTAAGTGTTTGAGTGTTTTCATAGCCATGTATAATTCACATAAAAAACAGCGCCAATAACGAGAGACAAGAAAAAGAAGGAGACAGACAGCGGCACTGAACTTACAACAAGATTTATTTGCCAGAACCGCACAATATATACTTGGGCAATATCTAACAAAAAAGAAAATACAAAACAAACAAAACAGAATCCACCTAACCACCACATAGTCATCTTCACAACGCACCATGAGCAACACGTGTGCTAACGTGCCGAAGGAAATCTATTTCTTTTAATGATAGCGCAATCGAAGGCCTGCTGACACATGCACTGCCCAGCCTTTCTATTTCTGAAGCCTCATAAATTTCACGTATCAACTGGTCCCGATGCCGCCTAATGACGATACAGAGCTGAAAATCAGGGACACAGCCGCAGTCTCGGCAATGAATGCCGTGGTTAGGTGGATTCTGTTTTTTTTTTGTTTTGTATTTTCTTTTTTTGTTAGATACTGCCCAAGTATATATTGTGCGGTTCTGGCAAATAAATCTTGTTGTAAGTTCAGTGCCGCTGTCTGTCTCCTTCTTTTTCTTGTCTCTCGTTATTGGCGCTGTTTTTTATGTGAATCATGTCGTACCAACTCGCCCAAGCAACCACGTTAGCATGTATAATTACTGAACGTTGTTTTGTTGCCACTTTTACTGTAATATATAATGCAGGTTTGCGCTGTTTTTATTCCTATCAAAATTATTTGCTGCTTTCATTTGTCATATTGTTGTACTTATCCATGTGTATACTTCTTACAGGAGGTCCCCTTTGAGCCATTTGCTGTGGGACCTTCTTTTGTATATACTAACCACAATGTGTGGATATATTTTGCAAAAAATAAAGAATTTTCGATTGATTTATTTGGTTCATTGTACCTCCGCAAAAACTAAACTTTCACCCTTCTCACATCTTACTTCAGCAGACAGTCTCCTGGCACTGAGCAAGATTTTGTCAACGACGATGCAGCCGTACATCCAAACTCACCAACATCTGTGTAAGCATACTTCACTGGTCTCTCGGACGCATTAGCACTCATTTCACAACCGGACCATGGTTGCTGTAGCAAAGGGTTGCTGGTACATTTTGTGACCGTGCAAATCACTAAGGACGTCACCGCTATTTTTATTACTACCCTCTCCTGTACAATATTGGGTTTATGCGAAAGCTACGTCTCGGCAGAGTAAAACCCGTCAACGACCCACGAGTCCAGGAAGCACCCAATGACAGGCACCGTGCCCCTTCCTGCACAATTAGTGCTGTTTCCAAGTTTTATCCGCCATCTGATGGTGTACTTGGTGCCTCAATTTCTGACAACCGTACTTCGGTCCAGTGTTTTAAGCTTCTGGGCCTGTTGAAAGAATTTGTTCGTCTTTCGATGTCGGGAGAACATATTTCGGCCTCACAGCTACTGTTGAGCATCACATCAATACTGGCACCCAGCCACTGCTTCGCCAGCGTTCACATCGCCTATCACCTGTCGAACATCAGATAATTATTGAGCACATAGACTTTATGCTTCCACGCGACGCAATGCCGTCCCATGGTTGACTCCTATTGTTCTAGTTGCGTAAAAGAACTGCTCTGTGTGGTTCTGTGTGGATGACGGGTGACTCAATAGAGTCACTTAATTTTTGAGAGTATGTTGTTAGACTCAAGGTATTCAGTTATATGATCGTGATTAATATGCTCAAGCAGTTTACCGCAATTCGAAGTAAGTAATATTGGTCTTTAGTTATAAAGCAGTTGTTTATTGCTTGATCTAGGCAAGGGCAAGACTTTAGCTAGTTATTGTGACAGGACAACACCTCTTGAAATTATAGATTTTCGAAAAGTTATGAACAAATAATGTGCACACCAGAGTGAGTATCGCACCAAAAAGGTGTTTGGATGGTTGTCGGGACCAGTACAATTTTCTGTGTCTAACTCAAGTATCATGTTCAAGATGCCGTTAACGTTAATCAACACATCTTCAATATTGAGCTATGGGTTAGGGCTTTTGAATACCGGCGAAGGTTTGTTATTTGCGTGAACACAGACTGAAAGTAGACATTGAAGGTGTTGGCTATTTCAAATGGGTCTGAAATCACCTTACCATCTAGTATAAACAATATAGTATCACTTTTAGTTGGTGTTATAGAAACCCCAAATTTGCGTGGGTGGGATTGAATGAAAATCCTGGAAGTTACACTAGAAGATAAAAATCTTTAGCTTTTAGCGTTTCGCTACGTAGTTGCAGCAAGACACTAATAAATTTAACAATACTGTCAGGATATTGCATATTTTTTGGTGGCGAAGACGGCAAACGTGACGTGATGTATGCAGTAGAGTTTGAACGAACTCAAGACATGAGGCATATTCGCATAAGGGATCGGTGCCAGAAACGCATTTGGCACAAGAGATGAAGATTGCGCCTAAGATTACAGCTGTGAAACCAGAGGAAACGGCCCCGCCGTGGTGGTCTAGTGGCTAAGGTACTCGGCTGCTAACCCGCAGGTCGCGAGATCGAATCCCGGCTGTGGCGGCTGCATTTCCGATGGAGGCAGAAATGTTGTAGGCCCGTGTGCTTAGATTTGGAAGCACGTTAAAGAACCCCAGGTAGTCAAAATTTCTGGAGCACTCCACTACGGCATCTCTCATAATCATATTGCGGTTTTTCGACGTTAAGCCTCACGTATCATTCAATCTCGAGGAATCGACGAAAAATATGAGGAACGACCACCTGAACAACGCGGCAACTAAGACACCTTCCCATCAGCCATGACCATCACACACAAAATCTAGAAGCACACTGTTTGTTCGCGCCTTGACACAAAATTTGACGCCTTCGACATTTACACTTTTAATCTCTTATGAACTCCCAAAGTTTTGCATTGCTCACAAAACCTTAACCGATTTCAGCATTATGATAAATGGCGTGGTTTTGTTATCCAGTACGCAACAGCCAGCATCTTTCACTAATGTTCCCTTAGATATGTCCGGACCGTTTTCTCTGCTGTGAATTCTTTATGCGATTTAAGAACATATTTCGGAAATGCAACGACAGCACAATATGATATTTTTTCCTTTAACACTCCTTTTTGTTGTGTTGAATGTAACTCGAGCATATTTTTCGAGAGGAGAAGGGGGTATTCTGTGATGCAAGAAGGTAGCGATGATTGGTAGGAACGATGAAGAAGGAAAATGAAATAAACTTGGCATATTAGCCAGGCCATGTCTCCTAGTAATCATAGCCTTATATAATGACGCGTGTCTACATGTGAACGCAAACGATAATAGGAGGATTTAGAAAACAAAATAAACATGACGTATGAGCCGGGCCACGTCTCCTAGTTATCACAGTGTTATATATTTACGCGTGTCTACATGTGGACGAAAACGATGATGGTTGGTTGGTTCCTAACAACTTGGCGCAACCCCCCTAGGAAGATAGACCATGGTGCCCTGCTTTTTATATTATTTCACTTCTTCGAAAAAAGAGTTGAGTTAATTAGGTAATATCGGTAACAATATAAAGAAGTTACATTTCTAAACAAACAAACAAAAAAGCTTGAAAAAAGTAACATAAAAAAGATTCGAAAAAGTATATACATACAACTGAATTTTTATATGTTTAGCATTCCATTCTCTTAGATTCTCGTAAAAAATTTGTAACAGTGGTAAAAACGCTGCTATGGATGAAACCGAATGCGATTGCGCCAAGTGAAAGAATCAGCCGAAGTGTCAAGTTTAAGTCTAAATTTCATAAAAAATCTTCTAGTAGTTCATTTATTTGACTTTTGTATTTTTGGCATTAAAAAAGTGCTCCGAAATTTCCCTCTCATTACAGTCAAGGCACAAAGGCGACTGTGCAGACCCGACCTGTAAAGATAAAAGTTCAATGAAGGGACTCTTAAACGCAGCCTTGTAATCACAATTTCTTCCTTTCTTGACGAACAGGACTTGTTCTTCCAGGGGAAGTTGGGCTGTTGATAGTCTGATGAAAGCAAAGAATGATTGAAGATATTGGCCATTGTGCGTTTTTGAAAGCGTGCTCCTGTGATAAAGTGCTCCTGTGAGAAACTGGCAAAATAGGTAAAACAGAAAAATCAAGGGAATATACAGCTAGTTTATCTGCGTGCTCATTCATAGCTAAACCTCTATGGCCTGATACCCAAACTAGTTGAACGAGTCACACATGTCTAGAAATGAGCGAGTAGAAAGTTTCTAAAGTACCTGAAAAATTTGGTGAGCTTAAGGCCGTACAGACAATTCGCGATATGCTAGAACTACTTCTAGTAGCTAAGCTTGGTAAATAGGGGTGTAGTCGGGTAATCGAATTGAAAAGGCCCGATTTACAGAGGATGATACGATTCCTACACCAGCCTTCTCTTCATTAACGAAAGCGTCAGTTGCTATCATAATGGATGTTTCTAGATTGGCCAAATGATCTTCCGAAATGCCTATTATAAACTGATATAGGGATTTTTTTCGCATTCTAGGGATACATTTTATCAAATTCGATCCTAATTGCATCTACACTGTTGAGTACTAGTATTTCCCAAACGAGAACTTTTGAAGGGTCCAAAAGTTTCTGTGTAAATATTACTTGAGGGCACCGTAGTTTAGACCATTGGTGGATGAAAATTGAGGTCTGCTGGTCAATGAACACATAATTTTACCTCCTCGGAGGTGATGCGTAGATTTCAAGGAATGTTCATACTGTTAGAATATGAAATATTTCAATAGGAGAAGGCCGGCAGGATTTTTTACGTAAAATATTGTTCGCAGCATATTTAGGTAGCCTTAGGCATAACCGTAATAATTCGCGTTCAAACAGAATGAGTGGTCAAGCTTTGTAAATTGGAGCGCCAGAAAACAAAGCAAAGCCAAATTCTAATATCGTTCGAATGTACATGCACTATATCATGACGAGTACATCTCAACGCAAACCGGCACGATAATTACTGAGCCGGCGCAGCATCCCTACGGCACGTGCGCCTTTACCAGCCAAGGTTTCAATTTGGAGACTCCAGCCAGGTAAGTGTTTGGGGTAGGTAACCCCCAAGTACCGAACTGACTCGACCTGATGAATGACATCTTGTCGGTCGGTACATTAGTGAAATACGCATTGGGGAATTTTGTGCGAAAACTATGATTGTGCTTTTGTTATTATTGTGGGATAAGTTGATATCGTCTAGCCAGGTTTTGAGGCTATCCAAGTTAGTCTGCAGAATCAGGTTCAGTGTGTTAATGCACGCCGACGCAGCAAAAATCGCGATATCATCGGCACACACTTAGAGCTGTACATCTTGTTGTATGGGAATCGTACATAGTAGTGCATTGAATAATAAGGGTGACAGTACTGACCCTTGCAGTAGATTTCTCGATTGTCAATATATTGAAGAGTTGACACCAGAATGCGAGCAGTGAAATTTTCTATACCTTAAGAAAGCATGGATCCAGACCACAAAGTATTGAGGCAGTCCTAAGTTCTGAAGCAAATCTAGCAGTTTCACTTGCTCCACGCTTCATAAGCTTTTCTGATATGTAAGTCTACCAAAACGGTATATTGTTTCTGATATTGAGCAAGCTGAATTCTGTTTCTAGATCAACATGCCCACACTGAATGGAGCAAACACCTGAGTCCATTATGACATGAGCTCAGTGTCATTTTTCCGACATCCATCGATCTATACGTCTATAAAAAATTCTTTCCGTGAGTTTTACTAGGTTCGATGTAAGTGCAATGGGCCTGATAATATTTAAAGTAAACCCGGCACCTTGCTTTTTATTAATAGAATCACTTTTGCTTTTCCCCAATGAGGTGGAATCCAAGAGCTTCTAAGTGAGTGATTATTAATTTCGTGTAGGCCAAGTGGGTATATTTTATGTACTGATCTTATTAGCGACGTCGTCATGCCATCAGGGCCAGGAGCAGTAGGGATGGTGTTCTGTCTACGTTTGCTAGTTCTACAGGTGTGACCTCTCAGGGGGATTTAGCGGACACCAGATAGTGGGCCTCTGGCTTTACTCGAGAACGAAGACAATCTTGCGGCTCAGCTGTTGAGAACACGCTGCTTGCGCTGTCTCAAGGCGTACCTGTATTTTTTGCGTTGTACCGCAACACTGGTGAAGGTGCGGGTTCGCAACCTTGCCTGATACTCCACGCTCCCGATAGGAGCCGTTCACCCAGTCCTGATGCATTGTCACCTGCTGCAACTCTAGCTATGCACCGGTTCCGTAGATGGCGTCGAGGCTTGGCGCCAGAGCTCACTCTCTCTCCGAAACCTCCCAGGCAACGCTTACCTCAACCAATCGCCAATGCAAGCCACCTACAGGTGCCCCAAGGCAGCTTTCCGAAGCACCCATCTCAGGTGACCATTTTTCAACCACTCGTTCACGATCGCTTTAGTGGCGGCGCCCATGAAGACGTTGACGACTGGCATGACCACTAGGAGCGTGTTGCTAAGATAATCAGTGGCCGACACAGGAGAAGCTTTTTTGTGCCTATTCCCACCTTCAAAATGGTGCTTGTACTTGGTATGATAATAGAGAAGCCAATCTGTTAACTTGGCCCCCCTTTCGACAAAAGTTCGTTGATACCTTCGCCAATGTTATTGGAGCTACGGATTCCAAAATCTAACGAAACCTTTGAATGTTCGCCGAGGACATGACTCATCTCTTTTGTCGAGGTAACCAGCACATGACGGAAGATAAAAAGTTGTGTTACCGAATGCACGGTGTCAAGGAACAGCTTTTCGCTGGGCTATTGTGCAACCCTCCAAGTACCGTGCTTGACTTTATTAAGAAGGCAACGGCTTTCAAGTGGGCCCTTCATCAACGCTGCAGGCAATATGACTGCATGTCCAGCAATGTCTGAATCAATGCTGTTGCCTTAATGTCTGAGAGCCAGAGCTCCTTGCGAGACTTCATAACGGAGATAGTTCGCGAAGAACCGCAGAAGTTCCGGACTCCCGTTGTTGAAACTCCCATTGCGTCAGTCGTTGAAGTCGTACGTGACTAAAGCGTTGTCTATGGCCGGTCCTGGTGCTCAGCAGCGTTCCATGAGCTATTCTGCCGCTCTCCGACGTCCGCTACTCGTTACGCTGACGCCGTCCTGCCAGGCGACAATGGCCCTTTCGTCACCGCCGCAAAAGCAGACGCAACAGCAACCACCCATGCTACAGCCATACAACCAGCCATCCACAGCCACGCCATGGGCATCGAAACCAGGGTAAATGCTCAGACGTCCACCGACCCGAAGAACAAATGCAACAGACGTCTGACAGACGGGCACAGTCAACAGACGTCCACTATGCTTTCACTGCGGAGGTGTAGGTCATATTGACAATAATTGCTGGCATCGAGGTGATTCATTTCGCCCTCTTCGACCTTGGTTTGACGGTCGACGTGCCAATAGCGAATACACTCCACGCCACAATGACACCTCTTTCTATGAAGACCATTCTCACTTTGAGGACTGCCGTACCACCGCAGAGGAGGCAATGCCTACTCACCCGCCTGGTCTGGGACGTTGAACTCGCTCTCCGTATCCCGCGCCTTCACCTTTTTGGCACCGCCGCCCCTAAGCGGACCTCAACACAAGAAGGTCACCTAGCCCGCACCGGGGAAAGTGAGGGCGGCGACCTCCGGGGCCAAGGTTGAGGCCATGACGATGACTAAAAAAAAGCCCCCACTTCATGACTTCGTACAGCCCATAAGCCGCGAAAGCGATGAAATCGCAACTGCCGACCTTAGTATTCTTCTTGACGACCATAAAGTGACAACATTAGTCGACACCGGTGCGACTTTTCTATTATCAGTCAGGAACTCGCCGACAGCCTCAGAAAAATGAAGACTCTGTCGACGGGACCTCCTATAAGAGCGGCAGGGACCAGGTATTGATGCCCTCTGGAAGACGTACAGCAAGATTAGGCATCAGAGGTTCTCCTTTCACTGCGTCGTTTGTTATTATTGCCGCATGCTGCAGAGATGTAATCCTTGGCACAATGTTTTACGAGAATGTGGCGCCGTCATTAACATCCCAAAGAGTTTGATTACTTTCTGCAATAGTTCGGGCTTACCCGATTATCCAGAGGCGCGAAGAAAAAACTGCGTTTTATTGATGACGACGTTGTTCTCTCTCCTAGGCCATGCACGCTTGTTTCTGTGGCCGCCGCTGTCCATTTTGAAGCCAAAGGATTTGCCGACCAAATAAGCTTGCTTCTCTTCACCCACAGTATTTCCGTTGCACAAGGTATCGTCAGTCACTGTAGGATGCACGGACTTGCTGCTGACGAATTTTTACGCTGAGCGCCGCCACCTTCCAAAAGACACTTCTGTCGCTTACTTCGACGATGTCATAGATGCCGACGGCTCCTTGGCGGCAGTTCACGAGGTGCTAAACTCGATTCAGCGCCTGTTTAGGACGTTAGCATTACTTTGCCAAAAGGCAAGCGATGCAGACCCCTTTGAACTATTGGCTGAATTCCAAGACTGCTTTTCGACAACATCAAGAGTTGGCCGCATGCCTCTAACCAAGCATCAAATAATTATCGAGAAAACGGCGGGACCAATTCATCAGAACATTTATCGCGTGGTTCCAAAGGAACGCGAAGCGATACAACAGCAGGCAGACAGAATGCTTGAAGATCACGTCATTCAGCCTTCACAGAGCCCCTGCGCGTTGCCTGTGGTCCTCTATAAGAAAAAAGATGGAAGCCTGCGCTTTTGTGTGGATTACCGGACGCTAAATCAGGTGACAAAGAAAGACGTATATCAACTACCCCGTATAGTCTATAGACGACTCTCTCGACAGACTTCGACATGCTCGATACTTCTCTTCAATGAACTTGCAGCGTGGATATTGGAGAATCGAGGTGAACCCGAGAGACCGCGTGAAGACTGCTTTTGTAACACCAAAGGGGTTATATAAATTTAGGGTCTTGTTATTCGATTTATGCTCGACACCTGCTACCTTTAAAGGACTCATGGTTACGGTGCTTTCCGGGTGGAAGTGGAAAACGTGCTTAGTATATCTCGACGATGTCATAGTGTTCTCCGCAAAGTTTGACGAGCATTTTGAAAGACTTTAAGGGGTCTTACGAGACATACTGCCCGCGGGCCCAACGTTGAAGCCTGGGAAGTGCCACGTATGCTACGAAGAGCTGCGATTTCTCGGCCACGTCGTCGGTAATGCAGGTGTTCGTCCCGATCCTGTAAAAGTCGCAGCCGTTGCACACTTACCTGTGCCGACCGATGAGAAGGCTGTCAGACGCTTTCTCGGCCTCTGTGCATTTTATCGGCGATTTGTTTCTTTATTTATTGACAATTTACACATAGCATCGCAATTAACTCGCCTCATGAGTGAAGACGTCACCTTTGAGTTGGAAAATGAAGAGAAAGCTGCTTTTAACGATCTTCGCCAGCAATTACAAACACCTCCAGTCCTTGCCCACTTCGAGGAAAGAACCCCTATGCTTCTTCACATCGATGCTAGCAATCTAGGTCTGGTAGCTGTGCTTATGCAGCAGCAAGAAGGCACAGAAAGGGTAATCGCCTATGCCAGCAGAACACTAACACGCGCTGAGGCTAATTACTCCACGACTGAGATGGAATGTCTCGCCGTGGTATGGGCGGTTACAAATTTTTGCCCGAATTCACATGGTCGCCCTTTCAAAGTAATTAGTGTCCGCCACTCACTGTGTCGGTTAAGAAATCCTAAATACCCTACCGGCCGATCAGCAGGTTGGAGTCTCAGGCTACAAAAGTTTGATATGGCAGCCGTACATAGGTCGAGGACGCTGACTGTGTGTCCCATTCACCTATTGAGTCGGGGACCCTACCCCAGGAGGAGGAAACGGCATTTCTCGGTGTCCTCGCACGACCGCCATTGCGCAGAAACAACGTGATGACGCTGAGTTGCTTGACTCAATTACCTGTTTGGATCGCAGGTCTCAGAAGGCGCCAAGAACTATCGCAAGAGTGTTGTCATCGTTTTGTTTACGGGGCGCAGTACTCTACAAAAGGAATTTTTGTTGAAGGGATCTGCCTATCTGCTCGTCATCCCAGCAGCCCTTCGCACCGAAGTACTCAAAGCATGCCACAACGAGGTGACCTCTGACATTTGGGTTACACGAGAATGTTGGCTACAGAACAGCAATAGTATTACTGGCCAAGACTAACCACAGCCGTGAAGCAACACGTTCGTACCTGCCTCGACTGCCAGCGACGCAAGTCACCACCGACTAAATCAGCTGACCTCTTGCAACCCGTGCAGGTCGCAATGACTCCATTCGAGCAGATCGGCATGGACATCTGGGCCCACTACCCACTTCAATTTTTTTCAAATTCAAAGCCTTCTTTGAATTTATGCACGAAAACTGTCTGCACCAATTGGTAAGAGATCCTTCCCGTAAAGATGATACTGATAACGTGCTTGATTTGTTACTGTGTGATGCGCCGAACATTATTTCAGATATATGTGCTTTGCCTGGCAAAAGGGGTCATAAGGTTAATGTAGCGGACGCTACATTTCGAATTGTGTGTGTATCGAAAAAAGCCCCTAGATCAATGTACGCATATAACAGGGCTAATTACGCTGCACTTAATCTAGCTCTTGAGTCTTACTTTCCTACTCTTGACACATTGGCAGATGAGTTAAACGGGGAAGAGTTATGAATGTACTTAAAGAGAAGCTTTTTGAACTGCGTACTAAATTTGTTCCCGTTAAAACGCTCTCATCCAAAAGTTCAAAAGTTAAACCATGATTTAAATGGCAACTCAGCTGTTTATTAGGAAAAATGGGAAGAGTCTATCGGCTTAGCAAGACACAAATCTGATAGTCGCTACATACAGTGAGCAGAGTTAAAACGTGGTTTTAAAAAGCTTGCTGGATCAGCAAAACAAACACGCTTCGCTCACTTAGGCCAGAGGCTTTTAGACGATCCGAAGGAAAATATGCTAAAAGAAAAGGCAAGGAGCACACTTCTGTTCCACCATTGCACTGGTCCGACTGAATTATCAATGATGATCCGAGTAAGGTCGAATTTTCGGTTATTTACTTTTCATCGGTATTTCAGTCTGATTTTTCAGATGCTAGTGCAGTTACAATTATTGATTTTTCTTTCGAAGTCGACAAAATGTCTGAGGTTGTGTTTAGTGCAACGGGAGTCGACAGATTATTTCAAGGCTTGAAACACACAAAAGCGAGTGTTGTGGATGATATTCCGGCATCATTTCCTATTACCTGCTCGGGCACTCTCTGTTTATAATTTTGTCGTTTATTTCAAAATTCCTTAAAGGACGGCATTGTTTCTTGGGACTGGAAGTTAGCCGGAGTGGTACCAATCCATAAAAGATGACAGAGGGACAGAGTTGAGATATATAGGCCATAGTCGTTAACTAGTATTGTATGCAAAGTTATTGAACATGTGATTTATAGCAGCATCAAGTCTAACCTTGATGCAAATAACCTTCTTCATCCTAGTCAGCATGGGTTCCGGCAGGGCTTTTCTTGTACGACGCAATTGGTAGAATTCATTCATGACCGTGCCTCAGCTGTTGACAAGCAGCAAAGTGTCGACTGTATATTTTTGAATTTCAGAAAAGCTTTTGACGTCGTTACGCATAGTCTCTTCATCGCTAAACATTGATATTTAAATTTCAATGATAGAGTTATTGCTTGGATAGCTAAGTATATTCGCTCAAGGCAGATGTCTTTGGCTCTACGCGGTTGTTCCTCTACATATGTTGCTGTGACCTCTGGTGTACCACAGGGATCAGTCTTAGGTCCGCTTTTATTTTTGTTGTTCATAAGTGACAACACTTTCCATATCACATCATCATTTAGAATGTTTTCAAATGACTGTATAATACTTAGAACTATCAATTACGACCTTGACAAAGAATCACTGCAAAACGATTTACATTTATTTGCCGCATGGTGTGAAAAATGGAAAATGTCATTGAATGAGGAAAAAGTGTCCACATCACCTTCACCAGAAAACTCTAGCACTGCCGAAATCATTAAACGAATAATAATGTTATTCTTCAACATGTCACGGAATATAAATATCTAGACGTACTTTTCACTTTTGATTTGAAATAGAATAAACATGTCACTTTCGTTATGAACAAAGCGGTACAAACATTAAGTTTTCTGAAACGTAAGTTCAGTAGTTTACCACAAAAACTTAAAGAGCAGTACTATTTTACACACGTCCGTTGTATGCTAGAGTATGCGTGCATCTGCTGGGACACATATACTAAAAAACTAAAAGATAAACTTGAAAAAGTGCAGAATAGAGCAATTCAATTTGTCCTTCGAAATTACGACAGGATGCTTTGTGTGACAGAGAGCAAAATAACATCAAATTGAGATCTTCTTGAAAACCGTCGCTAAAACCTCAGATTAAATAGATTTCATAGGATATATCATTCGAGAACAGGGATCACCAGGCAATGGTACCTTCAACCATCCAACTATAATTCTCAAAGACGCGATCATCACTTAAAAATTTGCGAGATTCTTTTTGGGCGTGACGCTTTTCGCTACTCTTTCTTTGTCCACACTATAAGACAATGAAACACTCTGCCACCGGAAATAGGCTCTATTGATTCAAGTGATAATTTTTTTCATGCTTTATAAATGTTCTTATATGTGTTTGATCATATGTACTGTACCCTCTTTGCTGTAATTCCTTATGTCGAAGCAGATACTTAATAAATAATAAAGAAATAACTACTGCAGAGAGCCACTGGGTTCTTATCGCGATGGATTATTTCAAAATGAAGATGAGAATGAACTGATTTTATTTCTGGAGAGATATAGAAAAACGAAGCAAAGCTAAAGGCCATTCGGCCTGGCGTGGCTTCGCTACATAGGCCGAATATGACCCGCTACACCAAGCAAAGACTACCCAGAGAGGTAAAGCAGCGGAGGTGGCAAGACTTTTCATCGAGAATATTGTACTGAGGCATGGTGCACCAACCGTCGTGATCCCAGACAGAGGAACCTGATTTACGGCGGCTCTTTAAGATCACATCCTGGTGCTGAGTGGACCAACGCAATGTAAGACCACCGCGTACCCCCTACAAACGAACGGGCTGACAGAGCGTGTAAACAAAATGATTGAAGACGTGCTTTCGACGTACGTAGACGTTAAACACAAAAATTGGCATGAAATCTTGCCTTGCAAAACGTTTGCGTACAACACGGCCAAACAAAAAACAACTGGCATGACCCCGTTCGGCCTCGTTCGTGGACGAGAAGTACGAACCATGTTAGATACGATGTTACCGCACGCCGGTGACGACGTCGATCCAGACGCTAACACGTTTACGGGACGCGCGGATGAAGCTAGGAAACTTGCGCGCTTACGGATCCGCCAGCAGCAAGAGTACGATGCAGGCCGCTCTAATGCTCACCGCAGAACAGTCGTCTACCAAACTGGCGACAAAGTATGGGTTTGGACGCCCGTACAGAAACGAGAATTTTTGAAAAGCTCTTGAGAAGATACTTTAGACCACACCAAGCGTTGTGAAAAATGAGTGATGTTACTTACGAACTCGTTTCCGACAGTTCGTACAGTACGAGGCGCCACCAACACCATTCTGAACTCGTTCACGTAGTGCGCTTGAAGCCTTACGTAAGCGAGTGATTGCGTGAGACGTTTCTTTAAAAAAAACTGCATGACTGACTTGGCATTGGGTCGATGCTCTTTAAAAAAGAGGCAAATGACGCATGTGTACATTTGGACGAAAAAGATGATGGGGTATATAGCGGACGCCAGGCTTTACTCGAGAACGAAGAAGACAATGTCGTTGCGGCTCAGCTGTTAACAACATGCTGCTTTCGCTGTCTCAAGGCGTACCTGTGTTTTGTTGCTTGAGGCTTGTTGCTTGAGCCGTTGCTTGAGGCTTAAATTTGCTGACAGCAAATTTAAGCATCTCGTTTAATGAATCTGCCACTCTAGAGGCATTCGCATCTAAAAAGCATCGTGAAATTTACGCATTGAAAGTCAAGAAAATGTCGCGTGATGGTGTTTGGAGCTCTAGCCAGAACAATGCATGCAGTTACATCCATTTGCAAACGATTCCGGTACAAGCTTACCCCGATACATCTTTGTCACCTTCCATTGACAAACATATTGTCAAGGAGCAGAACAATATAGTAAATATTTCGGACATTGTACTAACTGCTGAGGGGCGCAGTGTTCTGTGCCGTGGTCTTAATTTCTGTCCTGCCACAGGCGGACACAGTGAATTTCAATTACTCAAAGACTTGGATAATTTTGCCCGCAACTTACTCTTGCGCGAGTTTTTTCATGACCGGCAAATAGAAATGGTTCCACAAGCGCATTACCTTGTGGAAAACGTTGGGTACCTCCCTCACAACGAGACAGGTGCTTAGATATGTATATGAAAGCTGTACAACGAGACGTACTACAGTCGTATTGAAAGCAAACGCCGTTTCGCCGAAACCTAACTACCAGTGAAATGAAAGCATTAAATGCCTTGTCCTGACGCAACGACATCGTCATCAAGCCTGCGGACAAAGGTGGGGCTGTTGTCGTAATGAACAAGTCTGATTACGAAGCAGAGGCCCAAACACAGCTTGCAGACACGAGTTCATACAAGCGTCTAGATCATGACCCCTCTGAACAATTTATATCTCTTGTCCAGAGCACTTTTCTAGAGCTTCTGGAAAACAAAAAGGTGCCTTACAATGCGATTCATTCTCTTATTCCTCTAAGTCCTGTTCCTAGTCGTTTTTACCTTTTGCCTAAAATACACAAGATAAACAACCCCGGCCGTCCCATTATTTCAGGTATAGGTACTGTCACAGAAAAAGTTGTCCAGCTATGTCGATTCTCTGATCAGTAGTATCCCGGCATCACTTCTGTCTTACGTAAGGGACACTACCAACTTTGTTTCTGGTATAATTGATCTGATTGTTCCTCAAGGTTCCTTTTTGGTCACGCTAGACGTAGCGACTTTATACACCAACATTCCGCATGTAGACGGAATAGCGGCAGTCGCCAGGTCCTACGAAGCAGCATCACCGGGTGAATTTATCGAGAGCAACACATTAGCAGTATTGCTCAGGCTCATTTTAGAGCTAAATAACTTTCAATGTGAAAGGCAACACTATGTCCAAGTTAGTGGCACGTCAATGAGTACCCGTATTGGACCCAACTACGCCAATATATTCATGGGCCAGCTTGAAAGTGAATTTTTGCAAACCCGCACGCTAGAACCTTTTTATTATAAACGTTACATTGATGACAATTTCCTTATTTGACCGCATGGTGAACAGGAGTTGCTTTCCTTCATATCTGACGTAATGAGGCCCATCCATCAATATCATTTTCTCATACCTATTCCACATCAACGCTTAGTTTTCTTGATGTAAGCATTTCGATTGTAAATGACAAGCTATCCACTGCTCTATACAGGAAGCCTACAAACCGGCAACAGTATTTGTACTTTGACAGTAGCCACGTGAAACATTGCAAAACTAGCATCCCTTACAGTCAGGCCTTACGCTTTAAAAGAATCTGCTCAGAGCAATCAGAGTTTCAAAAATATTGCAGAACACTAAAGAATGCTCTTGTCAAACAAAAATATCCGCCGCAATAATTAATGACGCAATTAAACGTGCCGACATGCATATTCGTAGAACACTGTTGTGCGCTGCTAAAAACCCAACTCCCTCACCGCAGACAAACTTAGTCCTTACCCATTCTGCGTCAGTTCCGCGTATTTCAAATGTGCTGAGAAAGCACCACAATATTCTAATGCAAAGTGAACGCTTAAGAACCATTTTCACCGAACCACCTAAAGCAGTGTATCGCAAAGCTAAAACTATTCGAGACATACTCTCATCGTTTTCATCGTCGAAAGCGGACAGTCCTGACACGATCGGGTGCTATCCTTTCCAAAAACCGCGATGCAAAGTATGCCCGTACTTGTGCACATGCCAGCAGGTCACCAGTACTGGTTCCAACTTTTCCTTAAAAATCAAAGGCAATTTTGACTGCGATTCTAAGAACGTGATATACATGATAGAATGTGCGCTATGTGAAATACAGTACATTGGTCAAACAGAAGGGCCTTTTAGACTGCGTTTCAACAACCATAAATCTCATGCTCACACCTTGCCCCACTTGCCCATTTCAAGACACCTGCACCTCCCTGGCCACTCTTTTTAAAATCTACAGGTCACATTACTAGAATCTGGTTTCCGCACAACTTATGATAGAGAAGCCCGTGAATCATTCCTCATCTATAAGTTCGACGGCGTCGCATCTGGTCTGAATAAAAACGTAGGAAAACTTAGTTGCCTATCTGTGTAACCTGTATCACTCTGTCCATCTTTTTTTAACCTTGCTCAGCAAGTCGCACTACATTGTCTGTATCCGTTGATTACATTGTCTGTATCCGTTGATTAGCTTTGTAACATCTTTGCCATTTTTATTAGTATTTTATAGTTTTCCTTACTTTTTTTCCTTGATTTTACCGGTCGGACTACTCTTCATGTTATGTGCTTTATCTTTTATGCGTTTTATCTTTTATTTGCAAAGAACGTGCTCGCCACAAGCTCGCGCATTAAAGCAATATCTTTTTACTCGTAGATTAGGTGCCCTTCATATTGTGTGGCTTGCATCATATATATATATATATATATATATATATACCGATATATCGCCTTTCAAGCCGGTTTTCATATTTGTATCTTATCGATATGCACATGAATGTAAACAGCACTCGTGCCATAAACTTTATTCTGATGAAGGCCGGACCCACGGCGGAAACGTCAACAAAATCACTTTGTACGTGCGTCTTTTTCCATATATATATATATATATATATATATATATATATATATATGCCCAAACGTACGGGCACAGCTAATGTCACAACAGTAAAACATCACTAGTTTGTCGCTCTCTCCCATTTCTTTCTTCCTCCACCATGTCGATGCGGCATGATCGCATAGCGTCGTAATCGTTCGTGAACCCTGACGAAGACCGCTTCACCGGTGAAATAAAAAATAAAATCAAGACAATCGCTGTGTTGTGGCTCTGCCTTTCCAAGTACGTTTGGCCCATGTATATATATATATATATATATATATATATATATATATATATATATATATATATATATATATAGAGAGAGAGAGAGAGAGAGAGAGAGAGAGAGCGAGAGAGAGAGGCATAATTCGCACACAATGAACGTTTCAGCCCAGAAACGATTTTAAGTCATAAAAACTGTATTTATAGAGCACTGTGTGATATCGCCCTGTGTCAGTTGTTGGTAAGTGATACGGCTTTACGGGATACACGGGTAAATCGTGGCATTCCAAACGGTATAGTTTTCTTACACAGATAATTGATATGTAAAAAATACGCGTTGCAGATTACAAGTAATAACAATATTTATATAAACAGATCGCTTTTCTCAGCAGAGCGCGCTCTTAAATAAAAAGTTCCACTTTCAAATAGTCGGCTGTGATAAAGAAGCAGGCTATCGTATGCTTGTTCTACTGCTGACGAATATAACTTACGTGGAAGGAAGGCACGCCAATGTTCCTGCATCCTCATTGATACTATCTGCTAAAGTAATGAACTTGAATATCAGGTGTGATTCCCTCCTTCCCGAGCTACTCTTTAAAAGACCCAAGAACGGTTCTGGTGGCCGTGGATGGAGAGAAATGTTTCATCGTAGGTCGCAAGCTGCGAGGTATGCCAAAAGCATAGGCCTCCCTCGGGATGCCAAGCTGGACTATTTGCACCTATTCCGCCCCCAGACACTATTTTTGAGAAAATCGAGATTGACCACGTCGGTCCAATACCGACTACAGCAAGAGAGAACCGATACATCATAGTCGCAGTGGACCACTTTTTCAAGTTCGGGGAGGTGGCTGCAGTGCCCTCTCTCGGGGCAAGCTGTGTGATCAAATTCCTGCAGGACCACTTCGAATGGAAATACGGCCTACCTAGAAAGATCATCTCTGACAGAGCGACTACTTACCCTAGTCGTGAACTCCGGACTTACCTCCGAAACGCTGGTGTCACACAACATTTCACTTCAGCGTATCATCCAAGCGAATGGCTTGACAGAGAGATACAACCAGACTCTACAGGCTCGACTTATTCCTTATTGTAGGAACAAGAAACGAATTGAAGCTACAAGCAGCCGCATATGTGAATAACACGGCATTCCAGGTTGGCATCCAGAGAGACGCTAATGCTTTTGGCATACCTCACAGCTTGCGATATACGATCGAACGGTATTCTTTATTCTAGGCCACCAGAACCATTCTTGGGCCTTCCGAAAAGTAGATCGGCCACCTACGTGTCCATCTTCCGGGGCATAATGGATGGCGTGTAGGGTTTCAGAACGCATAGTCGATGGAATGACTAAGAGGTTACGTTCTTCTTGGTTAGTGGTCCAATGGTCTCTATGCAATGGTATTCCACGAAGGACAAACTGAATTACTGTGCGTGCCTTCCAGAAGCGTTATTATTGCCGCCAAATCCGCATTGTACTGTTGAAAGTTTGAGATACGCTGTTGCGAAACACCAAATTCAGCCTTCTTTATCTTGTAAAGAGGTTTTCTCGCACGGGTTTCGCAACAGTCTATTGGCAATCTGGTTTAGTGTTCAAGCGCGGTGCCTCATGCCGTAGGTGTAGTCTTGTAGCCAGATGATTCAGCGAGCAAACTTGTGTTTCAGGTGTTGCTTGGCAAACATCCACGCAATCGCAGCATTGTACGTCACTACCGCGAATTTGTGACCAAACAAGTAGTGCTGGAACTTCTAGTCCATGCTGCAGACCAAAACTAGACATTCTAACTCGTTTGAGTGGTATTGGCAGTCCGCATCAGATAGCTTGAGGCTAGCGTAATCTACGACATGCTCAGCTCCATCTGGGTCACGCTGAGCAAGGACCTCTCCTAGACCAACCTGGCTTGCGTCCATGTGCACTTCATTGTCTCATTTATTGTGAAAATTACTCAAAACAGGACACTGGGTGAGCCGTTGCTTGAGTATATGAGAGGCAGCATTCTGTGAAGGACCCCACGCAAAATTCGACGCTTTCTTAGGCATATTTGTGAATAAGACTGCCGTTGACGCAAAAATAGGAACAAATTAGCGCAGGTATGACGCGAGGCCTAGAAATGCATGCAGCTGTTTGAGACACATTGGAGCAGGAAAATTAGCTACTGCTGCTACTCGTTCAGGCAAAGGTTGAACACCATCTGCAGAAATGATGTGTTCCAGGTAGGAGATCATGGGCGATAAAACTTGCCATTTTTCTCGCTTAAGCCAGAACGTGCCGTCAATCAGTCGTTGGAGAACGACTACCTAATCTCGCAGACGTTCCTTTCTGCTGCTCCCCTGAGCAATATGTCAAGATACACGACACAAGCGTGATAATTCAGTGGACCAAGTACCACATTCATGGCACGCTGAAATGTACTCGGTGCTGTTCGCAGCCCGAAGAGCGTGCGGTTAAACGCATAGAGACCCGAAGGCGTCCGAAACACATTTTTGCACTTTTATCCTTCGTCGACACTAATTTTCCAATATCCCACACGGAGATCAAGTGACGAAAAAAAGTTGAAGTGCCATACGGTGTCTATGGGGTCATCGATGCGAGGAAACGGGTATGAATTAGTAATTGTGTGCTTATTCAATTCTCTATAATCGACACAAAACCTGAGGCCCCCATTCTTCTTCCTGACAAATATGAAAGGTGCTGCTCAATGGCTAGACGATGGTTTATTACGTCAGCGGCCAGCGATTCCTGCACTTGATTGGCGAGTACGGCCCGTTCGCGTTCGGCGAAACGTCGCAGTGGTGTAGAGATGGGTGCGTGACCATCTATGGGTATGTGAAGTTCAAGTAAGCTAGTACCTGGTAGCTGTGACGTGCTTTCTGCGAAAATCGCTCTCTGCCATTCGAGCACTGAGGAAAGTGTTGTAGGCTCGTCAGCCTCACCTCTACTAACTTTAGTCGAACCCGAGATCAATGGACGTAGAAAGACTTCGCCATGCTTGGCGACCAGCTGTACGTCAACAAATAGGAGATAGTCGGCTCCCAGGACCAAGTATGTAGGCAACTGCTCGAAAACTAGAACAGCAGTCAGGAATTTACTCCCGGCGTCTGTTTGGAGTTGCATGTCAAGTGCACCGTCCACCACATGTACTTGCGTGTCTGAAAACGCTGCCAGGCTTGGGCAGCTCCTCGGAGACGATCTTCTGCGACAAATTATTCGGTGAGTTCTGGCCAACAATACCTTCGCGCGACAGAGTCGACGGTGCCAATCCAGGTAGTTGTGTCGTCGCCAAACCCATAAAACTCCGGAATATCAGTCTCAGGAAGTAACCTGAGTGCAGCACACTCAATGTGGACGTAGAGCATCATGCCGTTTTGTTGAGCTGTTGTGACAGCCTGGCAAGGTCGGCGTCGCCGTACTGCCGTGCAGCCACCGTAGAGGTTTGAACGCCGTCATCGGACTCCGGGAGTACTTGTTGACTGGGAAGTGCCACGGATGTAGGCAGGTTAACGGATTCCGATGAATGTACGGTTTGCGACTGCGCCATCGTAAGGAGCGAGAAAGACGCAGCACCTGTTCCTCGGGAAAGCTGTTCTATTCTGTTTTGTGCCAGTCCCAAGTCCATACCCCACATTCCAGTTCTCCTCTTCGCCTTCGGTCATCACACTATATATAGATAAATATATATATTGTTATTTCTCGAAAGTTTTTCTTGATTCGGTTGGGTAAACGAAAAAACGAAGCTTTATTGCCAGCATTACGGCCGGGGACCGGTCTTCGTCAGGACATACATGCGCACAGAGCATACATACAAATTTACGCCCTGACATAGGCCGGTTCCCGGCCGTAAGGTTGGCAATAAAGCATCTTTTTTTTTCGTTTTCCCGTCGGCTTCATCTGGTGGTATATATATATATATATATATATATATATATATATATATATATATAAAGAACACAAGCGAGTACACGTACGAAAGAGCAATACTTTTATGCCAACGTTTCAGCCGTGGCACGGCCTTCGTCAGGGAATAAAGAGTAGACAAGCAGATGCCCCTTTTTTAAGGGCCGTTGAAATCACACAATTGATCAGAATAGTGATTAGAAAGTGCGAAAGCAATACCAAAACAACATTGTCAGTATGATTTGATACGAGTGTTGAGCAACAATATCGCTGTGGATAACTCAAGATATGAGCGCATAGCTTCAGCGTAGGGCAAATTTTTATGCGTAGGGCAAATTTTTAAAGCAATAAAGCACTTCATAAGCCAAGCAATATCATGAGCACATGTCACGCACACTGTAAGAGACAGTAAACAAAATTCAACTGGTAACTGAAGCGTCAAGTTTGATGCCAAACTACTGCATGCGCACATATAATAAATGGAAGCACACACAAAAAATATATATAATCAAATAAATGAGAGAAGAAACGATGACATGGGTTGGGGGGCATTTAACGCATTCCTGTGATGGACAATGCTACATAGAAAGGAAAGTAACGCGTCCAACGCTTTCGTTGATGCCTGAGTGCAAAGTGTTGAACTTGTTAATGAGATAGGACTCGCGAACTTCTCGGTCATGATGAGTTTTAAACCCGGATTGTAATATTGTGGTTTTGATGTTTTCGAAAGAGTGCCCTGGCATCTGGACATGTTTTGACAGTGGAAGATGAGGAAGGGTAGAAGCATGGGCTCTGTGGTTGTTAAAACGTAACCTGAATGATGTTTCGGTATGCCCAATGTATTGCATGCGGCAAGTGGAGCACTCAAGCATGTAGATAACATTAGCGCTGTCGCAAGTGAAGTCTCCGTTGATTTTTAAGGAAAAGTTTGATGCGGTGCTAGTTGCGGTATGAGTACTTGACATGTGCGGGCAAACCTTGCAGCGGGGCTTATTGCAAGGATGGCAACCACTGTAGTTGGACCGATTAATTATTTTCGATGATGTTAATGTATCATGCAGGTTGCGTGATCTGCGGTAACTACCCTCGATGGTTCCGTAAAATGTCTTTTAAGCGATCACTTTGTTGCAAGATATTGTGGTGTTTTCTTAGAATATTGGCCACATTAGGACCCGAAGCTGAGTGCGTAAGGATGAGGTTAACACTGTTACGTGAAGAATTTGCAGATCGTTTGTTGCTTGTGAGCAACTCTTTACGGTCAATGTTGTCAGCCTTCTTGAGGGCGTCGTCTATGATTCCCGATGGGTATCCTTGCCTCGTAAGAGCACCTCGTAGGTCTTCGCAGTTGCGAGCGAAATCATTGTTATCAGAGCAGATGCGTTTAAAGCGAATGGCCTGACTATATGGAATACTGGTTTTGCAGTGTTTTATGTGGCTACTATGGAAGTGAAGATACTGATGTCTATCGGTTGGTTTCCTATATAGTTTGGTCGTCAATTTTCGATTGCACAGTGTCACTGTGACGTCAAGAAAGTTGACACTGGTGTCCGAGTATGAGTGCGAGAATGATATATTTGGATGGGCATTATTATAATCGCCGATGAAAGAAAGAAGCTGGGATTCACCATGATGCCATACTAAAAAAATGTCATCGATAAAACGCTTGTAATAAAAAGGCTTCAAATCGCGGCTGGCAAGAAAATCGCGTTCTAGAGAGCCCATAAAAATATTTGCGTAATTCGGGCCTATTCGTGTGCCCATGGAAGTGCCGCTAACTTGAATGAAGTGTTGTCCGTTGAACTCGAAATTGTTTAGTTCGAGAATTAATTTGAGAAGCGTAGCTAGTGTAGAGGAGTCTATCGTTTTGTCGAGGTCAGACTCGTTATACGCTTTTACAACAGCACGGATACCATCAGAATGGGGAATGTTGGTGTACAAAGAACAAACATCGAGGATCACCAAAAATGACCCATCAGGAATGTCTAAATCAATGATATCATTTAAAAAGTGATTGGTGTCTTTAATGTACGAGGGAAGTGAAACCGGAATAGAAGAAATGAGGGTATCAACGTAGCGTGACAAGTTTTCTGTCACCGTACCTATACCAGACACAATCGGTCTACCGGGAATGTTTTCTTTGTGAATTTTGGGTAGGGTGTAGAACCTGCCTGCCACCGGGCTTAGTGGAATCAGCGTACGTAATGCAGACTGAGCGATTTTGTTTTCTTTTACAAGATCTGTAACAACATCACTGACAATACGTTTGAATTCCGCTGTCGGGTCGTCATTTAGACGCCTGTAGTATGTGGTGTCATCAAGTTGTCTTTGGGCTTCACCAATATAGCTGTCAGCATTCAATACCACTACTGCACCACCTTCGACCGACAGCGGAATTCAAACGTATTGTCAGTGATGTTGTTACAGATCTTGTAAAAGAAAACAAAATCGCTCAGTCTGCATTACGTACGCTGATTCCACTAAGCCCGGTGGCAGGCAGGTTCTACACCCTACCCAAAATTCACAAAGAAAACATTCCCGGTAGACCGATTGTGTCTGGTATAGGTACGGTGACAGAAAACTTGTCACGCTACGTTGATACCCTCATTTCTTCTATTCCGGTTTCACTTCCCTCGTACATTAAAGACACCAATCACTTTTTAAATGATATCATTGATTTAGACATTCCTGATGGGTCATTTTTGGTGATCCTCGATGTTTGTTCTTTGTACACCAACATTCCCCATTCTGATGGTATCCGTGCTGTTGTAAAAGCGTATAACGAGTCTGACCTCGACAAAACGATAGACTCCTCTACACTAGCTACGCTTCTCAAATTAATTCTCGAACTAAACAATTTCGAGTTCAACGGACAACACTTCATTCAAGTTAGCGGCACTTCCATGGGCACACGAATAGGCCCGAATTACGCAAATATTTTTATGGGCTCTCTAGAACGCGATTTTCTTGCCAGCCGCGATTTGAAGCCTTTTATTACAAGCGTTTATCGATGACATTTTTTTAGTATGGCATCATGGTGAATCCCAGCTTCTTTCTTTCATCGGCGATTATAATAATGCCCATCCAAATATATCATTCTCGCACTCATACTCGGACACCAGTGTCAACTTTCTTGACGTCACAGTGACACTGTGCAATCGAAAATTGACGACCAAACTATATAGGAAACCAACCGATAGACATCAGTATCTTCACTTCCATAGTAGCCAATAAAACACTGCAAAACCAGTATTCCATATAGTCAGGCCATTCGCTTTAAACGCATCTGCTCTGATAACAATGATTTCGCTCGCAACTGCGAAGACCTACGAGGTGCTCTTACGAGGCAAGGATACCCATCGGGAATCATAGACGACGCCCTCAAGAAGGCTGACAACATTGACCGTAAAGAGTTTGCTCACAAGCAACAAACGATCTGCAAATTCTTCACGTAACAGTGTTAACCTCATCCTTACGCACTCAGCTTCGGGTCGCTAATGTGGCCAATATTCTAAGAAAACACCACAATATCTTGCAACAAAGTGATCGCTTAAAAGACATTTTACGGAACCATCGAGGGTAGTTTACCGCAGATCACGCAACCTGCATGATACATTACATCATCGAAAATAATTAATCGGTCCAACTACAGTGGTTGCCATCCTTGCAATAAGCCCCGCTGCAAGGTTTGCCCGCACATGTCAAGTACTCATACACGCAACTAGCACCGCATCAAACTTTTCCTTAAAAAATCAACGGAGACTTCACTTGCGACAGCGCTAATGTTATCTACATGCTTGAGTGCTCCACTTGCCGCATGCAATACATTGGGCATACCGAAACATCATTCAGGTTACGTTTTAACAATCCACAGAGCCCATGCTTCTACCCTCCTCTCTTCCACTGTCAAAACATGTCCAGATGCCAGGGGCAACTCTTTCGAAAAACATCAAAGGCCACAATATTACAATCCGGGTTTAAAACTCATCATGACCGAGAAGTTCGCGAGTCCTATCTCATTAACAAGTTCAACACTTTGCACTCAGGCATCAACGAAAGCGTTTGGACTCGTTACTTTCCTTTCTATGTAGCACTTGTCCATACAGGAAGGCGGTAAATGCCCCCCTACCCATGTCATCGTTTCTTCTCTCATTTATTTGATTATATATATTTTTTGTGTGTGGCTTCCATTTATTATATGTGCGCATGCAGTAGTTTGGCATCAACTTGATGCTTCAGTTACCAGTTGAATTTTGTTCACTGTCCTCGGGTATCTTACAGTGTGCGTGACATGTGCTCATGATATTGCTTGGCTATGAAGTGCTTTATTGCTTTAAAAATTTGCCCTACGCATAAAAATTTGCCCTACGCTGAAGCTATGCGCTCATATCTTGAGTTATCCACAGCGATATTGTTGCTCAACACTCGTATCAAATCATACTGACAATGTTGTTTTGGTATTGCTTTCGCACTTTCTAATCACTATTCGTATCAATGTGTGATTTCAACGGCCCTTAAAAAAAGGGCATCTGCTTGTCTACTCTTTATCCCTGACGAAGGCCGTGCCACGGCTGAAACGTTGGCATAATAAGTATTGCTCTTTCGTACGTGTACTCGCTTGTGTTCTTTATACGTACCAGACCCCTTGAACTGTCTGCTGAATATATATATATATATATATATTATCATATATATATATATATATATATAATATA
>WOVY01009515.1:0-136432 GCA_013436015.1 Rhipicephalus annulatus
CTTTCTTTCATCGGCGATTATAATAATGCCCATCCAAATATATCATTCTCGCACTCATACTCGGACACCAGTGTCAACTTTCTTGACGTCACAGTGACACTGTGCAATCGAAAAATTGACGACCAAACTATATAGGAAACCAACCGATAGACATCAGTATCTTCACTTCCATAGTAGCCACATAAAACACTGCAAAACCAGTATTCCATATAGTCAGGCCATTCGCTTTAAACGCATCTGCTCTGATAACAATGATTTCGCTCGCAACTGCGAAGACCTACGAGGTGCTCTTACGAGGCAAGGATACCCATCGGGAATCATAGACGACGCCCTCAAGAAGGCTGACAACATTGACCGTAAAGAGTTGCTCACAAGCAACAAACGATCTGCAAACACTTCACGTAACAGTGTTAACCTCATCCTTACGCACTCAGCTTCGGTTCCTAATGTGGCCAATATTCTAAGAAAACACCACAATATCTTGCAACAAAGTGATCGCTTAAAAGACATTTTACGGAACCATCGAGGGTAGTTTACCGCAGATCACGCAACCTGCATGATACATTAACATCATCGAAAATAATTAATCGGTCCAACTACAGTGGTTGCCATCCTTGCAATAAGCCCCGCTGCAAGGTTTGCCCGCACATGACAAGTACTCACACCGCAACTAGCACCGCATCAAACTTTTCCTTAAAAATCAACGGAGACTTCACTTGCGACAGCGCTAATGTTATCTACATGCTTGAGTGCTCCACTTGCCGCATGCAATACATTGGGCATACCGAAACATCATTCAGGTTACGTTTTAACAATCACAGAGCCCATGCTTCTAACCTTCCTCATCTTCCACTGTCAAAACATGTCCAGATGCCAGGGCACTCTTTCGAAAACATCAAAGCCACAATATTACAATCCGGGTTTTAAAACTCATTCTGACCGAGAAGTTCGCGAGTCCTATCTCATTAACAAGTTCAACACTTTGCACTCAGGCATCAACGAAAGCGCTGGACGCGTTACTTTCCTTTCTATGTAGCATTGTCCATCACAGGAATGCGTTAAATGCCCCCCAACCCATGTCATCGTTTCTTCTCTCATTTATTTGATTATATATATTTTTTGTGTGTGCTTCCATTTATTATATGTGCGCATGCAGTAGTTTGGCATCAAACTTGATGCTTCAGTTACCAGTTGAATTTTGTTTACTGTCCTCGGGTATCTTACAGTGTGCGTGACATGTGCTCATGATATTCGCTTGGCTTATGAAGTGCTTTATTGCTTTAAAAATTTGCCCTACGCATAAAAATTTGCCCTACGCTGAAGCTATGCGCTCATATCTTGAGTTATCCACAGCGATATTGTTGCTCAATACTCGTATCAAATCATACTGACAATGTTGTTTTGGTATTGCTTTCGCACTTTCTAATCACTATTCTGATCAATTGTGTGATTTCAACGGCCCTTAAAAAAAAGGGGCATCTGCTTGTCTACTCTTATTCCCTGACGAAGGCCGTGCCACGGCTGAAACGTTGGCATAAAAGTATTGCTCTTTCGTACGTGTACTCGTTTGTGTTCTTTATATATATATATATATATATATATATATATATATATATATATATGTATATATATATATATTTTTTTTTTCAAAAAGAAGTTCTGTGGGTCCGGCGCAATTATAACTAAGAAGTAAAAATACGCAAACTTACGAAAATTGGATAGTTTTTTACTCTACGTTTTCGCCGTGGCACGGCCTTCGTCAGGATTAACAGAAATACGAGCATGTGGCCGCTTTCATGGGCAAGCATGAACACGTGAGTACAAAACACGTGCGATCAGCATGTGAGTGTCACAAAGTTTTTTGAAACAGCCGTGACTACACTTAAAAACCATTGGAAAAAATGTAATACAATAGGCAAGATTATGGGCATGTAAAAAGGCATTTGTAAAACTAACCATTGACGATGATGATCACGCACGACAAAATATGTGATAACCTTTAGGAAGTAGAGAATACGTTAGGGATGCTTCTTTAAATATTTCGCAAAAATGCGGACTTCAGGGCATCGTAGAAGGCATGACGCTTTGCCTGCGCATTCGTTAATGCCGGATAACAAATTATTGATATTGTGAATCAAGAACAATTCTCGAATTTCACGATCATGGTGTGATTTATAGCCCGATTCTAATAGCGTCCCCATAATCTTGTGAAACGAATGACTTAGTAGATGAAAATGCTTCGACAATGGGAGGTGTGGCAAACACGTGATTAGTGGTTATTGAAACGGATACGAAAGGATGTCTTAGTTTGACCGATGTATTGCATGCTGCAGATTGAGCATTCAAAGAAGTAAATGATGTTGCAGCTATCGCAGTGTAAGTCCCCTTTAATGCTAAGCGAAAAGTTAGTTGCCGTGCTTTCAACAGCAGTCGCCGTGTCATGTGCGCACAAACTTTACATTGTGGTTTTTTACAGGGGTGACAACCAACAGAATCAATGAATGTAGTCTTGGAAAAAGTTACCATGTCGCGCAAGTTCCTTGATCTCCGATATACAACCCGTGGTGATTCAGTGAAGATGTCTTTAAGCCGATCGCTCTGCGTCAGTAAGTTGTAATCCTTTCTGAGCATATGCAACACGCTAGGAATAGATGCAGAAGGCGTTAGAACGAGGTTGGTTCGAGAAGGTGGCGCTAATCGCTTGTCCTTGCCGATGAGCTCGTTCTGATCGAGACATTTGGCCCGCTGGAGAGCGTCGTCGATTATTTGTGAAGGATATTGTTGTTCAGTTAATGCTTTACGGAGCTGGTCACAGTTTCGAGTGAATCCCCTGTTGTCCGAACAAATTCTTTTAAAACGGATAGCTTAGCTATAGGGGATACTTGTTTTGCAGTGTTTATTTCTCCTCATTTATTTCTTAATTGTATTTGCACTGGACCCACAGAACTTCTTTTTTAAATCCTTTTACTACTATGGGTCTCGGAAAAGCAACTACGAAAATTGTTAGTAGTAGTAGAAAGAAGTAAATGATGGTGCAGCTATCGCAGTGTAAGTCCCCTTTAATGCTAAGGGAAAAGTTACATGCCATGCTTTTAACAACAGTCGCAGTGTCTTGTGCGCACAAACTTTACATTGTGGTTTTTTACAGGGGTGACAACCAACAGAATCAATGAATCTAGTCTTGGAAAAAGTTACCATGTCGCGCAAGTTCTTTTATATCCGATATAACCCGTGGTGATTCAGTGAAGATGTCCTTAAGCCGATCGCTCTGCGTCAGTAAGTTGTAATCCTTTCTGAGCATATGCAACACGTACGTTAGGAATAGATGCAGAAGGCGTTAGAACGAGGTTGGTTCGAGAAGGTGGCGTTAAGCGCTTGTCCTTGCCGATGAGCTCGTTCCGATCGAGACATTTGGCCCACTGGAGAGCGTCGTCGATTATTTGTGAAGGATATTGTTGTTCGGTTAATGCTTTACGGAGCTGGTCACAGTTGCGAGTGAATTCCCTGTTGTCCGAACAAATTCTTTTAGAACGAATAGCTTAGCTATAGAGAATACTTGTTTTGCAGTGTTTATTTCTCCTCAATTATTACCTAACTGTATTTGCACCGGACCCACAGAACTTCTTTTTTTAGTCATTTTACTACTATGGGTCCCGGAAAAGCAACTACGAAAATTGTTGACTGCAAATACCCGAAGAGTGTCATATCGACAACCATTTTGGGTGGCTCGCAGACAAAATACCTATGTCAACATTTTGATCCGCTTCATGTGGGTACGCAAGCCTACATCTCACAGAGTCGTGATACCATTAGTGATTTAAGCTCACTATTGGATTTCGTGTCTCCGTTAACGGAAACGCTCAACCTTCACGTTGCAACAATGACGTCCCAATGTGTTCCGGCAACGTGGCTTTTGCCAGGTACCGCGAGATGCTGAATATCGTAACGAAATGACGCCCCGCCATACATCGAATATACCTTAGTCTGATTCTACCACGATCCTGCAACCGCCGTCAAGGTAGTAGAAACGAAGCCTGCGCGCAACGTTGCAAAAAGTCTGCAAGACTTTTCAACCAGCTCCTTCGGAACTTTGGCCAACGTTCATAGCTAGTATTTCACGTCAATGATGGAATTGAATGGCTCCCGCCATCCCTCGTTCTCGCAAGTGATGGTCTCCAACCCAGCCCCACCGCGGTGGTCTAGTGGCTAAGGTACTCGGCTGCTGACTCGCAGGGGGCGGGTTCGAATCCCGGCTGCGGCGGCTGCATTTCCGATGGAGGCGGAAATGTTGTAGGCCTGTGTGCTCAGATTTGGGTGCACGTTAAAGAACCCCAGGTGGTCTAAATTTCCGGAGCGCTCCACTACCGCGTCTCTCATAATCATATAGATGTTTTGGGACGTTAAACTCCACATATCAATCAATCAATCAATCAATCAATCAATCGGTCTCCAACCAAGCTTCGAGGGCTTTGCGCTACTTGAATGTCACTTTAGACAGTTGTGCTTCAAAAATCCACATGATGCGTCATCAGCTGCTTGGGAAGACTACACAAGCAGCGGAAATATTTGTAATGTGCCTTGAGCCACGAAAGCTCGTTCGCATGGCAGTCTTCCGTCATCTGAGAAAGTGGCGGCATCCTCTGCGAGAAGGCCACCAAGTGGTATCGAAGGGATGGAAATTCGCTCAGAGACAGGCCGATCAAGTGCGACAACAGCAAACAACACACATGGAAGCAGGGCAGCAAGTCAACGACCAGGCGGTCATCGACAAGCAGGGCTTCTCCGAACAAGGCCACGGTGAGAGATGCAGTGAATAAGTTGATACCAACAAAAAGACATCGCCAAGCTGTGTACCTTCAACAAACGCAACGACCAGCCTGACAACGAGAAACAAGACACCGGCAAGGACGATGACCACGACGATGTCAAACAAAGCAGTGACTTTTTACAGGGTACGAACAATACAGTGAGCAGCAAGGCAACACTGGCAGCTTCTCTGCCTCCCAGCAGTGCCACGTTGTCCCAGTCAAGGCAACAATTCAAAAACAAGCGGCCTGACCCTACCCAAGCAACCGAATGACTACCACTTAGCCGGCGTAAGACTCCCTTTGGGAATGCCTCTGTGCATTTTTTGAAGCTTAGAAAAGTAATTGAAAAGCGTTTTGCTGCGACCTGCATGCTTCCACCTTAAAAATGTATATTGCTACATCAACAGTACCCAAAGGTTCAGGCCTTACCTTAAGGCGGGCTACCTCTGAAATGACTAGCAATAATCTTTCCAGGTGAGACAACACACTCAAACAAGCGTCTCTGGAACTCACGCGCATTGTCACTCACCATAATGAGTCATCCGGAAAACAGCTAAAGATCAAAACGAACCAACTCTTTGCCACGTGGAATTTTACTGCCGATGAAAGAGCGTCGCTTGATAACTACAGGCAAGAAAAGATTCGCGAGCTCAGCGACAAAAATAATAAAAATTTGATGCTTGATAACATTTTCACAAGCGTCAGCACTCCTGATGACGCAACGTCATCAATGCATTCGTCCTCCGCAGAAGCTGGAAATATATAAATATTTCTAGTGCCAAGTTATCGGCTCAGAAATTGATTGTTCTTTCGCATGGTTTGAACTGTCTTGCCCCTGGAGGATACAATGAATTCTAACTAATCAGTCACTTACACAATTTTGAAAGAAGCATGCGTTTACGCGAACACTTTCATAATCGGCCTCCATATATCAAAAAAGCGATTTTTTTCTACTAAGCACTGCACTCCCCCTTGCAACAGCGACAAATGTCTCCATATTTACATCCGAGCAGTGTAGCGAGATGTACTCGAAGCATACAAAAAGCAATCGCCGTTTCACCGCAACCTAAGCGAAAAAGAAAACAAGGGATGCAACCCTGGCTTGCCGAGACGACATCGTCATCAAACCGGCTGATAAATGTGGAGCAATCGTAATAATGAATAAGGCTGATTACCTTCGTGAGACCCACAGAGAATTGAATGACCACACATTTTACAGACATTTGAGCTATGACCCAACCAAGGAATCCAAGACCAAAGTAAAAGAAACTTAAAAAGAGCTTGTAAGAAAAAATAAAATTCCAGACACTGTGCTTAAATTCTTAGTCCCCCTGAGTCCGCTAGCTGGTAGATTTTATCTGCTTCCTAAGATTTAAAAACAAAACAATCCTGGCCGGCCAATAATTTTAGGAATAGGAACCATCATGGAAATGAGCCTGTCTCGATATGCAGGGAGCCTAATTAGTTCCATTCCTCCAAACATTTCTTCATTTGTCAAGGACACAAATTACTTTTTGCGTGACATTGGAAATATGCGTGTTCCGAGTGATGCTCTTCTGGTCACACTAGATGTGGTGTCAATGTACACAAATATACGCCATGCGGACGGGATTTCTTCTGTACTCCAAGCATACAATGACTTGGTAAATGACAAACCCATTGACGGTTCCACCTTGGCCACTATTTTATCACTGATACTCGAGCTTAACAACTTTGAATTTAACAATGAACATCATGTTCTAACCAGCGGCACCTCGATGGGCACAAAAATAGGTCCCAATTATGGGAACATCTTCATGGGCATACTAGAAGATAATTTCTTGGCACTCGTGACCTTAAACCACTTTATTACAAACGCTTCATTGACGACATTTTCTTAACCTCGCGCCATGATGAATCGGCATTACATTCTTTCATTGCAGACTTAAACAACGTAGAACCATCCATATCCTTTTCCCACTCTTATTCACCAGTGACCATAAACTTCTTGACGTCAATGTAGATTTAAGCAATGGTAAACTAAAGACGAACCTTTACAGGAAGCCCACTAACCGACAAGAATATTTTTATTTTAAAAGCAGCCATGTCAAACACTGCAAAACAAGTATCTTCTATAGCCAAGCTATCCGTTTTAAAAGAATTTGTTCGGACAACAGGGAATTCACTCGCAACTGTGACCAGCTCCGTAAAGCATTAAACAAACAACAATATCCTTCACAAATAATAGACGACGCTCTCCAGCGGGCCAAATGTCTCGATTGTGAAGAGCTCATCGGTAAGGACAAGCGATTAGCGTCACATTCTCGAACCAACCTCGTTCTAACGCCTTCTGCATCTATTCCTAACGTGTCGCATATGCTCAGAAAGCATTACAACTTACTGACACAGAGCGATCGGCTTAAGGACATCTTCACTGAATCACCACGGGTTGTATATCGGAGATCAAGGAACTTGCGTGACATGGTAACTTCTTCCAAGACTAGATTCATTGCTCCTGTTGGTTGTCACCCCTGTAAAAAACCGCAATATAAAGTTTGTGCACACATGACCACTGCAACTGTTGCTAAAAGCACGGCATCTAACTTTTCACTTAGGATTAAAGGGGACTTAAACTGCGAGAGCAGCAACATCATTTACTCACTTGAATGCTCAATCTGCCACATGAAATTCATCGGTCAAACCGAGACACCCCTTCGTACCCGTTTCAATAACCAAAAATCACACGTAAATAGTTTGCCACACCTCCCATTGTCCAAGCATTTTCATCTACCAGGTCATTCGTTTGACAAGATTATGGTGACGCTAGTAGAATCGGGCTATAAATCACACCATGATCGTGAAATTCGAGAATCGTTCTTGATTCACAATATTAATAATTTGTTATCTGGCATTAACGAATGCATAGGCAAAGTGTCATGCCTTTCTACGATGCCCTGAAGTCAGCATGTTTGCGAAATATTTAAAGAAGCATCCCTAACGTATGTTCTACTTCCTAAAGGTTGTCACATAATTTATTCGTGCGTGATCATCGTCGTCAATGATGAATTTTACAAATGCCTTTTTAGATGCCCGGAATCTTTTCTATTGTATTACATTTTTTCTAATGGTTTTTTAGTGTAGTCACGGCTGTTTCGAGAAATCTTGTAACACTCACATGCTGATCGTACGTGTTTTGTACTCACGTGTTCATGCCTTCCCATAAAAGCGGCCACATGCTCATATTTCTGTTATTCTTGACGAAGGCCTTGCCACCGCCAAAACGTAGAGTAAAAGACTGCCATTTTTGCAAATGTGCTCCTTTAATTCTTATATATATATATATATATATATATATATATATATATATATATATATATTTATAAGGAAAAATAGTGTGTACCTAAGGGCTCGTTTTCCCGTGTTTTGACACAAAATTAGAACAAAGGGAATGTAAAATGACAAGAAAGAAAAGAGGGTGAATGTGTGTGTGTGTGTCACGTAGGAGGAGAGATGAGTACAAGAAGTAGACGAAAACGAAGTCACAATAGAATCATCATTGCGTATGGGCCAGGCCTTGTCATCTAACATCACACAAGTTGGCAACATGAAGACCACGCAACCACTTTATCAACCAGCCATCATCATCGAAAACCTCAGCAAAACACGTTAACCAAACGTAAACCACAGAAACGCATCTCCATTCTACACCGTGACTACTATCATAACAGAACGGTCTACTGACCTTCCCATACCCAAGTACACCGGAGCAGCGAACGATGGACTCTTACAAGACTGGTTTGACCTGTTCGAGCGCCGTGCTACAGCTACATTTCAGTGGTAACATGAGGTGATCACAAACTTCACTGACTACATCTCCGGTGAGGCATATAGGTTTTACTTCACCCACATGTTTGAAAACGACGATATATGGCAAAAGATCAAGGAAGAGATTAGTGCCCGTTTGAATGACTACAACAAGGACTTCTTTATTACTGGTCATCTGAAAACAATCGTACTCAGTCATCAAGTTTCCAACAATCTTCAATCAGTCAGACGCCCAGCACGAATCCACCCCAGCTACGTAAACTGAAACCCAAGTTCATTAACAGGCAACCATGCGTATTTCGATAAAAACGCAACCTTCGAACGCGGTTCCCGTCTGAGCGAACGAGAAAATTTTCAAAGTTGTTGCTCCAGCATATGACACAATGTATTACGCAGCCCCCCGACGCCCTTGATTCTTCTCCTTGCATGTACGGCCCACCCCCTAGTTTTTTTTTTTTTGCTGAGTGGGTATTCTGGCGGTTTCAAGTCTCCCCACACACCTCAAGAGATCACTACGTACGTGAAAGACGAGCTGATGCATAAGGAAAATAACAAACCACGTCACAGCGAGACCAAGAGGTGTCTTTTGTGACGACTTAATTCTCATGATTCCTGCAGAATTGCCGAAATAAGCAATCAGAACCTATCTGGAGGTATATCTGGAGGTAGCAAAAACAGTCGCGAGCGCATCATGAAGGGCCCAATATACACAATTGCAGCATTCACGTGCGCGCACGCTGGGCACAGCGACGTTATGTTAGCAAAACGTGACCACTCTATGGTCTGACGCCAGGCGCGACCAGCGTCCGTCAGCACGGCCCGACGGCAACTGGCGCGAATTTGGATATGGTACATTTTGCGCCGATGCGATACCCAGACAGCAGTGCGTCTCCCTCGTTTTGTGACGGTGAGATGCCGGATGAGCCGAAACGCGCATGCGTCAAAGCAACGCAATTTGGTGCGCGCCTGCGTGTATATGGCAGGACCGGTGCCTTGCGTGGCAACACCGGCGTGACGCAACGAAATGAACGCCGGCGAGCACCCGCACGGCGTCAAGTCAAAATTTATTGGAGCCTGACTGTGGCATGTAATCATGTTCTCGCAACACACGCACCTCATGATTATCATGTTTGCACCAGTCGCATACCTGCACCATCTATTGGCGTCACGTAATACCATATTTGGCATATCTGAAGCTAGCAAAGCGGCTGCGAGCACATCATCAGTGCGGCGTGTAGTCATGTTGTTTTATGAGACGCATGTCGGTATTATCATGTTTGGTTGTGTCATTTACCTATGTCGTCTGTTCGTGTCACGTAATACCGAGTTTGGTACATGGGAAGCTATCGACACGGCCACGAGCGCATCATGAGCGTATCATGTAGTGATGTTGTTACATTACACGCATCTCATGTTTATCATGTTTTCACCAATATTATACTTTCGTCAGCCATTCACGTCCTGTAATACCAAATTTGTAATAAGTGAAGCTAGCGAAACGGCCGTTAGCGCATAATGGGTGTGGCATGTAGTCATGTTGTTACATCACACGCATCTCATGAGCAACATGTTTGCATCAGTCACATACCTTCGTCATCAATTCACGTTCTGTAATACCTAATTTGGTATATGTGACGCAGATGAAACGGTCACGAGCCCACCATGAGCGTGGCATGTAGTCATGTTAAGACATTACAAGCACTTCATGAATTTTATGTTAGCGTCTGTCGCTTGCGTTCGCCATGCAATCATGCCATACCATACCAGTATTGCCACATGCCATGTAAACGAAACCACCGCAAGAGCTGCAGGACCATGATATGTAAATTATGACATTCATGACATACACGTGATGATTTTCATGTTATGACAAGTAAAATATGTTCTTAATACAGTCATGTTATGCCATACCAAGTTTCGTATTAATACCATTACGCAAACGGCCAGCAGAGCTAAATGTCGTAGGGGGCTAGATAGATAGATAGATAGATAGGTAGATAGATAGATAGATAGATAGATAGATACGTTTAAAGTCGCTGAAGTTCGCTAAGAAGTGCTTCGCACTTAAAAAAACTCCCAAGCATTTCCCCGAGGGTGAACATGGTTAAGTGCGAATGCATGGGGTGAAAATTGAGGGGTATTTATTAATTCGCACTATTATATTTATCCATCACACTATGGTGCCTTCATCGCCCTTCTCCGACTGACGCTTGCGTTGTCGTTCCGCTTCTTGGGCCGCGTTCGCGGCTCGATGCTGACGCCTCATCTCGATCTCGCGAGCGCGCAGTTCACCATCCGCTGCACGCTTCGCCAGCTTGTCCTCGGCCTCGCGAGCGTGAAGTTCGGCATCCTCTGCACGCTTCGCCCGCTTATCCTCGGCCTCGCGAGCGCGCAGTTCGGCATCCGCTGCACGCTTCGCCCGCTTGCACTCGGCCTCGCGAGCACGCAGTTCGGCATCCGCTGCACGCCTCGCCCGCTTACGTTCGGTCTCACGAGCCCTTCGCAGCGCCGCCTTGTCTTCCAACGTCGGCGAAACCACCGTGGTACCGTCACCTACAACGACGGGTGCAGTGCTGGCATTCGGTTGTACTGCATTCGTTGTTGATGGTAGCGTTGCCTCCGGGACATCCATCGCACGACCCGCTCTCGACGGGAGACTGAGAGAGAAGGCGGGCGCGTGAGAGAGAGGTGCGCGCGCAGCTGCAGCGAGCGAGGAGAGCGGAGGAGCGAGCGAAGGGGGAGGGGGTCTAAGGCGCGTTACTGACACCGATATTAGCATCGCGTCCGTGGCTTATTCGGTAGAGCGTCGCGCTGCGACCCGCCAAGTCCTCTTTCTTTTAAAGATAGAGAGAAGACTGTGGACGCCGCCGACGGCGGTGGATTGTTTGGGGTCGCTTATAAAGTGTATTCACACCCAATACCTAGACATGTAATGCAGTAGAAAAGGTGCTGCAGTAAATAACCAGTACGTATGTTTCCTTGAAGCAGTAAGTGATGTGTTGCCAACATACGGCTGGAGTGAAGCTGCGTAGCTCAGCCGCTTTTTGACCCCAGTGGCCTCTCTTGTCATTTTTTTTGTTACTTTATGCTTATGCCGTGAACGAATGCACGTGGATTGAGTCGAATAGCCAGACTGGCCCATTTTATCAGGAGATTACAAATTAAATGTCTAACAATCACCCAAACTGCTTTCAGCAACCTAAGGCTTTGAAGCCTATGTTGCTGCGCTGAATCTTGATTTCAATTTATGCAAGCTACATGGAGACACAATATAGCGCTGCATGAAAGTACTAAGCACGGCTACGCGTATCGCCACAAACACACTTCCTTTAATGAAAAATTCAAAACTGGACAAGTTTCATTCTCAAGAGTAGAATGCGACAGCGCAATCAGATACCGCGTGCATCACTTCCTCAACTGCAAGATTAGTTCCGTTTCACGGTGGACCCACCAGCCTTCAGGCGAAAAAAAATGATGGCCTGTGCCCCATGACCACGGCCGCTGGATAAAAAACCTTTGTTTTCTATCTAGTGGCCATGACATAACGCTGGCTTTTTCATACAATTCTACAATTCGCAGTAATGTTGGAAAGTACCTATTACACCCATTCAGAGTGCCACACGCACCCGCTCGATTGTACACTCTGTTGATTCTATAACTGATTTCTCCAGTCCACGTGGTCTATGTCGGCCATGGTGGGCCTTCACTTCTAAAGGTTTTACCAATGTTTAGAAGTAGAAAGCCTCCGTCTGACAACACAAATTAGTACCACGTAACCACAATATCACGGTGACAATGCCATATCAGTGAAACTAGCAAACCCATGTGCTATCGTCTATACTTCAAACGTGCGAGTTCCCTTTGCAGAACAAGTTCAGCCGCCACGCACAATGGCGTTGCGCGCAACCATTACATCTAATCGTCGCACTTATGGTTTTGCAAGCACATATATACAAAATTTGCAAAGACATATTTCCAAGACGTCATTGGATTTGATTGATTGATATGTGGGGTTCAACGTCCCAAAACTACCATATGATTATGAGAGACGCCGTAGTGGAGGGCTCCGGAAATTTTGACCACCTGGGGTTCTTTAACGTGCGCACAAATCTGAGCGAATTTGATTGAGTGAACTTTGATTTGGTCCTCCAAAACATAAATCACTGTGGTGCGGGCAGCTCCCACGTGAGGACTGAGATGCCGAGCTCCTCAGCCGCCTCGCGCGCTTGGTGGACAGGCCAGAGCTGATCTGCCAAGGACCGACGGCTGATTGCCGCCTCCATTCTTGCAGAGGTGATGGTGGATAAATGAGCGAATTCGGTACACTGCCAGTGCATATGTTCTAATGAATTTCCCTACAATGTGGCCAAGGATTACTTGGGTATGGGACAGGGTACATAATGTGTAACGTTTTCAAAGTAGGGTACTACCGTGTTTGAAAAAGCCTTAATTCAAGTGCTTGGCCCCATGTTAGATTCTTGTGAGTTGGGGGAAAATACTTATAGACAGGTAGAAGTGTTTAGTGAGCCCCTATATGTTGTAAGAACTTCCCAGTTATCCGCTTCACCGGTAGAACGCCTCCCTAGGGAGGCATGGTTGGAGAGTTCTCACGCCACCTCGTGTGCTGCTTCATTGAGATTGGAAGGGGAGTCGTTGATTTGCCCAAGGTGAGCTGGGAACCAACTTAGAAGATGATGCATTATGTTCTTGCCATGTAGTATTCTCAGCGTTTGTTCTGAGACCGTCCCCTTCGCGAAGGCCCGTAGCGCTGCCATGGAATCACTGTAGACGATTTCAATGTTATCCATCTTGAGTGCTAAGGCGATGGCCACCTGTTCCGCAATGATTGGGTCTTTCGTCCGGACCGTCGCTCAGTTGACGACATGGCCAGCCCTATCGACCACCACTGCCACAAACGCTTTCCCATTGGCGTAGGAAGCCGCGTTAACAAATGCGACCCCTCGTTCCTCGTTTGAGACTTGACTAAGTATAGTCCCGGCCCTCGCTACTGTTCTTCCGACGCTGTGTTCTGGATGCATGTTATGTGGTATAGAAGATGCCGTGATATTCTCCCTGATGTTGTCGGGGATATCATTGTAATTGCGGCTAATTGCCATTGGGTGCTGACCCAGCTCCAGCAGGGTCATTCTCCCCGACCTTGTTGTAGATAACCTTGCAAACTGTGCTCTCTCTTTGGCTTCTGCTATTTCTTCGAGCGCGTTGTCAATGTCCAGCTCAAGTAGACGCTCGGTGCTGGTATGAATGTGTAGGCCCAGGACCTTCTTGATAACTTTCCTGATTAGCACATTCAGTGTCTCGGACTCTGCTCTAGACCAGTTGTGCAATGCTGTCTCGTACGTGAAATGGCTTAGAACAAACGCATGCACCAACCTGATGAGGTTGTCTTCATTGATCCCATTTCTTTTGTTGGCCACTCTGCGTATGAGGTGCACCGCACTGTCTGTCTTCCAAGTTAACTTGGCTACAGAATTGCTGTTGGTGCCGCTAGACTCTATCAGCATACCCAGGACTTTGATGGAGTCGACCCTCTGGATGGCATCTCCTTGATTTGAACGGAGGCGGATGTTTATTTGGTTTAGCGTCTTCAATCTCCTGGGATTCGGTCCCCGGCGTGTAGTCTGATACAGTGAAAGTTCTGACTTACTCGAGGAGCAATTGAGGCCAGACGGACGAAGGTGCAATTCCACGATGTCAATCGCCTCTTGCAAGGCACTCTCAATCGGCCCATCACTTCCACCAGTGCACCAAATGGTAATGTGGTCTGCGCAGATGCTGTGCTTCAATCCTTCGTCGCTAATAATTTCTTTGACAGTGTAATCATGACAACGTTGAGCAGCATTGGTGAAATCACTGCCCATTTCGACGTGCCTTCTGCTTCTAGATTAATTGCTGCGGTCTCGATATCTTCAATCTCCGTCAAGGCTTTCCGATCTGTAAGAAAGGACCATACGTAGTCATAGAAGGGTTTCCCCAGACCAAGCTAGAAATTGCTTCGAGTATAAATGAGTGGTGAATGTTGTCAAACGCTTTCTCTAGATCTAGGCACAGAATGGCTCTCACGTCTCTGGTTTCGTTGTCGATGACCTGGTGTTTGATAAGCTTCACTGCGTCTTCTGTGGATAGCCCTGCCCTGAATCCAACCATATTGTGTGTATATATGTCGTTATCTTCCAAGTACTTGTTTATCCGGTGCAGTATGGCATGTTCTGCAACCTTGCTGATACGTAATGTCAAGGATATCAGCCTCACGTTGTCCAAGTTAGGGGGCTTTCCTGGCTTAGGAATAATGATCGTGCTGGCCAGGTTCCACTGCTCTGGCACCCTGCATTCTCTTCATGCTGCATTGATCATATCCTTCAGGGTGTCAATTGAATCATCATCAATGTTTTGAAAGGCCTTGTTTGATATACAGGTCCGGGCCAGAGGCCGACCTGCCGTTCAGATCATGCAAGGCTCTTCTAATCTCCTCGATGTTATAGTCGCCTTCAAGACCTGGATTGGGCGTGCCCTGGTACTGTCTACTTCGTGATGCCAATCCTCTTTTGATTGGGAGGTACTTATTCACGAGCTCCTGCACAACTTGCTGTTCTGTAGAGCACCCTATCTCTTTTTTGTTGAGATGTTTTAACATATTCTATATCTTGCCATTGCGCATCTGACTATCGACGGAGTTGCAGATTTCGTCCCATTGCTGCCTGGTTCGACAGTATTCGCCGACTGATCTGTTTACGTCAGCGATCTTCTTCATCAGTCTTCGGTTCAGGCGCTGACCCTTCCAACGGATCAGCAGTACTTGCTTTGCCTCAAGAAGATGAGCGAGCCAGCTATCCATTCTTTCAACCAGAAAATCTGTGGTAATGGTGGAGGAGATGGATTTTATGTCCTCTTTAATCTGTTTGACCCAATGCTCCAAGCCTGGTCTGTAGCCATCTTGTTGCCTTACCATCCTTAACTTCCTGAACTTATCGCAGTCTGTGAAGTGGAATTATCTCTGCTTTTTACGCTCCACGGAGAAGGTAGTGGCAAGAATGCAGTGTTCACTCACTAGGTCTACAGCAAGGTTCATCCACGGAACCTTCTTGATGTTCCTTACAAATGTAAGGTCCGGGGTGGAATTCCTGCAGCAAGATCTATCAAACTTTGTTGGTAGGCTGGGGTCCATGACAAGGGTGAGATCAAGTTTACTGGCACTTTGCCAAAGTCGATTCCCTTTCCCAGTGTTGTACTTGTAAGCCAAGGTATGGTGGAGGGGGGGGGGTGTTGAAACCACCTGCTATGACGAGTGGACATTCCCAGGCGATAGTTACCGCTTTCTTTATTACCGTCTTGAACCTTTGCTTTTGTTGATTTGGACTGCTATATATGTTAAGAATAAAAAATCTCTGATGGTTGCTGGTACCTGGCACGATCTCTACCGTGACGTGTTCCAACCGGCATGCTTCCATCTTGAGGTCATGGGTTTCGTACGTTAGTTTGTTGGATACGAAGGTGCAGACGCCCCTCCTTTCAGTATCGTCTATTACAGGCCGGAATCCAGGCAGCATTGCTGGAGGTGAAAGGGTTTCTTGCAATAATAAAATATGACGCTTTTCTTGACTGCTCCTAATATAATGCTGTAGGGTTGCCTTCTTTTTGAAGTAACCTCTACAGTTCTGCTGCCAAATACGGAATGCTTCACGTAGCGCTGCCAACTTGGTTATTACATAGCCCGCCAGGGCCTGGTGCTGCACCTGTTGACAGGTTTGGTACCACTAGTATTGTTGGCCGAAGAGGTGAGTTTGGTGCATGAGGAGGCCTTGTTGTGTTGTGTAGATATGCTTCGACCTTTGCAATGCGCAAAGTCATAGGCTATTTCAGTGCCGCCACCCTTTATTGTAGCCTGCCCATCTGCTCCCTAAGATTGGCTACTACCTTGCTGAGCATGTCAAAGACATCTTCCATATCATAGATGTTCGTCTGGTAGGCTTTCACGTGTTCTGCCATGACTGCCCTCTTTTTTGTGGTTCTCACGTGTCCCACGTTTTCAGCCACAAGGACATGACGTGGCTGAGGCGTTGGCTGTGAAGACTGTTAGCTGGTTAGCTTAGTAAGATTTTTTATTTCCTTTAGCTCGTTTGATAGCCTCTCATTCAACTTTGTAAGCCTCGCGTTTTCTTGCTCTAGTTGTGCAATTCTATCATGCTCTAGCACCTTACCTGTCATCACCTCTACCGCGCCGTTGCGCACTCGCTCAGCCCAGCTGCCCTTCGGTGTAACTGTAGGCGTCCTCCCCGGGTTGGAAGCCTTGATCTCGAACTGAAAGCCAGGCAGCTGGCCATTCGGGTGCCGTCTAGGCTGATCCTGACCCTGATAGTGACCTTGAGAACTCGAGCGTCCCCGTGATTGGGAGCAGGCCGTTGCTCTAGAACCTCTTCTGCAACGCGACCTCCCCCTGAAGTGGGGCCACCTTTCCTGTTCTTGTGTACCCTGGATGCTCTGGGTCCCGTAAGCTGAAATAAGCTGCGTGTCGTTGATGTCTGGACTCGATGTGATATGCGCCCTGGGCTTCTGTGGCTGTTCGCGACTTTTCCCAACATCTGCGTCTGACGACGTATGGCACTAAGAACCTGTTCTTGCACTCCTTGTCTGCCGTGGGATGGTGACCGTCGCACAGCCTGCATCTTGGATTGCACTCAACGTGTCTGGGTTCTTGATCTCGCAGCCTCTGCAGAGGGTTTCAGTTGGTTCGGACAGACGTCAAACCAATGTCCCAGCTTTCCGCAGACGTAACAAACGTTGATGGTCTTGCGTTAAAGGGAGCACTGCAAAAGTGAAGGTCCATATCTCTCGCATCTCGACACTTTGTGTCGTTTCAACGCTATATGATTGTCCCGGTGTTCTGGATTCTCTTGGTCTGCAGCGCGAGCGGGTTGTTTCTGTTAACAATATTTCGGGTCACAGTGTCCTGAGTATCGCTTACGGGGATCCCGCGAATCTCTCCTTTACAAGTATTGTTGGGTGCAGTGGCGTACGCACTAAGCTCGAAAACTTCGCCTCCAATGTTAATTTGCTTGACCTTGACGTATGTTGAAGCTCTGTCTTGGTCCGGACAGCTTGCTATCATAATGTTCTGCTGCACGTTGGAACAGATGATGTCCCTGACGGCCTCGACCTCTTTGCCGCCAGCCGCCTGTACTATCGGATCTGCCACTGCTCCAGCGCCAATTCTCGAGATATCTAATCCTCAACGTGGTCGTAGCATAGTTTTGCTGAAGTCCTTGTGTAGTGGCGGCATGCGTCCAGCTCGCCCGATTGTACACTTGGTGTCATGCCTACTACGACTGGTTCGAGCGTCTCCCCCAACGCCAGCATTGGTCGAGCCCTTCGCAGCGCGAATGCTAACCAAGGCTAGCTTAATCTTTGAGCATCTAGTTTCGGCTGCCTTCCAACCCATGTCTTCCGTGCAATCTTCTGTAGAGATGTCCTCTCCATCTACTTGGTGTTCCATTCTCAGTTGCAGGTCCTGGAAGACGCAGAGCGTTGAGTCACATTGGCGCCGGGATGGCGCATCGGCGGCATTTGCCTCCTTGGTTAGGCCCTAATTCTCCGGTGGTGTTGCCGTGTAAAAATGTCTCAAAAATTGTTTAAAAGCCCACTCACTTGCACAAAGGTGCTATCTGCTGACCTATTGAGAACTTAGGCACCCGATGTGACTGAAAATTCGGCGACAAACTTGTGGATACCACAGGAACGCATTCTTGAAAGCAGGAGCTGATCTTTGGGCGTCCGCACTGGTTGGCACCTAGAGCGTCTCCTCTAAGACGTCATCTAGTGGGTAATGCCTAAAGCTAACGAGAAAGGGCTACTACTGCAACATACTACTACTACAGTGAACTAGAAAAGTTCACTATACTGCGAGGGAAGCACCCACACATTTAGAAGCTTAGAAGGTTCGGCTCGAAAATTAGGTGACGTATCTCCGTGCTTCGATGGCAAAGGTCTTTGAAAGACAATAGTCTTCAGTCTTGAGAAAGAGAATGGAACGTTTATCTAAAGTTACGAGCGAGAAAATAGCTGAATTGGCGCTGCGTGAGATACGAATGCCATATAGCAATATTTAGAATGAAAGAAGTTTTTTTCCAGAATCCAACGTCCCTGGTAGATGGCAGCGCCATGTAGTGTTAGCGAAGTGCAATAAACGCCTGTACTTTTTTTTCTCTGATAGCGTCGCAAGGCCAACCTCGCGTATTAAGCACTGTAGTCTTTAGAGTCACATACGTATGAATCCTAAAAATAAAGTAACACACTACCTATTCACCCTGTACTGATGCAGCAACAAAATATGCATAATATCTCTTTTTTGATTGAATGTGTCAACACGTATGATAGCGAAAAATTATATAAAGGTGGCTGGTTGCTCAGGAAAAGGTTAAACTTTCACCATTGTACTGAATCGGGAGACGGAAGCACAAAGACACCAACATTTCCTCATTGAATTATTTCAAGAAAGAATATCATACTTTAAGAAATTCAAGGCTCACCTATGGAGGAAATAATGACGAGTGGGATGAAGAGCCTGCCTGCCTGCCAGCCTGCCTGCCTGCCTGCCTGCCTGCCTGCCTGCCTGCCTGCCTGTCTGTCTGTCTGTCTGTCTGTCTGCCTGTCTGTCTGTCTGCTTCTGTCAGGCTGTCTATCCTCTTTTCTCTTTAGTCCATCCTCTCTATTCGTCAACTATGCGAAAACCACTCACGCCATCTAGTGATATTTCCAAAGACATGTTCACACAATGTCATCTAGTGAGCACTTCATAAACTAGGTGTCGCTACATACATACTACAGAAGAGGCAATGACCGACGTCCTTAGGAGCTTTGACTCTAAAACAGACTGCTCTCGCTGTACAACAGTTCACTGGCCGCCCCTTATATATAGGCACTGGAATTTGATCTCTAAGGCAATGCCAATGAAGATTTTTCCTCTGCATTAATAAACAAAAAATTGACAGCATATTCATGGAGTGAGTGATGATGAGTGGGGCAAAGCCTCCATCAGTCCTTCTGTGCTTCCGTTCATCCGTGCATTCTTGCTTCTGTCCGGCCGTGCGTCTGTGCATGCGTCCGTTCTTCTGACCTTCGATGCGTCCGTCCATCTGTGCGTACGGCCATCCATCCACCGATCCGTCCGTGCGATCATCCCTGCGTTCGTCCATCCGTCCGTCCGTCTTTGCGCCATCTTTGCGTCCATCTATCCATCCGTGATTCTGTCCGTCCGTAAATCTGTCTCCCTGTCCGTACGTCCACGCGTCCATCCATGCGTCCGTTCATCCTTCCAGCTGCTAGTCTGTCTGTTCGTATGAGCGTTCATGTAGTGAACACTCCAAGTACCAACATCTCGCATCTTTTCATCGTATATTCATCACGTAGAAGTACTGCCATCCAGCCGACATTCTTAAGACCAAACGAGAGGTGGCTAGCTACTGCTACGACTACCTACTAATACTACATACATCGCGGATACAACCACCAACGGCTTAAGGAGCTTCGCCCCTAAAGCAATGGACCATCTCTCCGAAGAGAACTCTGATGGGATGCGTAGCAGCAGCGGTACGCATGACGTAGACCCAGTTGAAACTGGCGTCGATGCTGGTGCCAGAAGAACGGTTTGGAGTGCAACTCGGTGTAGCGTTCAAAAGTTTGCGAGAAAGGCAAAGTCACCGAAGGTCGGACATGTTGAAGACGCTAGCGCTCGGCTTTCTTGGCTCGCGTCTTGTTGGTGTTACCCACGCGCCGCATATATTCTCGAACACGATTGGTGTTCTTGACTCGCACCTCATCGATGTCGCTGGTCTTCCACTGCTAAGCTTGCGTTCGGCCTCCCTAGCTCGCGTCTCGTCGGTGTTGATTGTGCCATTTGCAAATGCGGTCGGCTTCACTAACACTCGCAACGCCGGCGTCCGCCGGGAAATGTACCCGCACACTAGCGAGAAGCACGCCGCGACGGCATCCCGCCTGTCTATGCGATCTCGCGGCAAACAGCGGCGCGCTGTTCACTTTGTCGGCGCCGCGAGATTCTCGGGGGGCGCGCGAGGAGCACTGCCGCCGGCTCACGGCTTCTTCGCGCTGCCTGATGGAGAGAGGTAGCGCATGTGAGTTGATTACCACGTGAGGAGTGAGCACGAGCGTCGCGAGCGCTGGAGAGGGTGAAGGAACAGAGAGCTGTCACGCTGAGAGCGCGTGGTAAGTAAGGGAGAGACACGTCACCACGCACTACTAGGAGGGCGTGAGATATTTGGCACCATTCAACATCTGCGGTGAGGGAAGCGGTGCGGACGGAGGGACAACGTTACGCGCACTAGTCAAAAAGCTCCTTCGCATCTAATAAACGTTCGCAGCGTGAGCAATAACTAATAAAAGTTCTCAGCGTGCGCGTTTAAGAACTACTAACATCATATAAAAATGTACATCAGAGTGAAAGCTTAATGTATGACAACATCTGAAACGACAATGCTATCAACAACAGTGCCCTACCTACCGAGAAATTGATGTAAATGCACAAGAACACATGCACCGCCATACAGCAATTTCAAAATGATCTCGATAACATCAGACGAACTGCCTACAAATATTCACTAGTAATCGATCTAGCTGCACTATATAAAGAACCTTCCGAGAATTAAGAGGCACAATAAAATGTTGCCTGCTCGTTTCTGTTTGATTTATTGAAAAAAAACCGACGAACGTTACTATGGGGAATTGCGCGAGTGGTTCAAAAATTCAATTTTCGCGTAGTTACACTGGTGCCATCTAGCGGGGTGCAGTTAAATACAAACACATCGGCAGTCTCGAAGCCAATGGTGGAAAATTGATCAATAGCCATTGTTGCAGCTGAGGTTCCCGCTGCTTTCGGTCTGCTGCAACTAGCGCAGTAAAGCGGGCAACGTTGTGCGCGGTAACAGTGACGTGAGTGGGTCCTGGTCGGTCCGCTTCTTGAGGCGGCAATTTGAAGTGCGCTAGTGCGATGCGGATCAAAAAAAACGTGATTTTATTTCAACATAGGCCATTGCTTGACACAAAAGTAATACTGCGATGTTTCTAGACCACTATTCCAACAATCAACGTCGACCTAATACTTGCCTTTAGTGTCCCTTAGGCTAAAAGCGAACTGCAGGTCTCTGACTTTATGTAGTCTCCTGCCTCTTATTGCCCATTAGCACCAACTGGCAAGTTTCAGTAAAAAACACTGGTCTATCACTACGTGGCTATCGCTTCCCCGGGTTTCCACTTCGCCGTGATGAGCATCAGCGTCAAGGCTACCCCCTGTGTCCGCGTTAGCACCCATTGCTTCACATCCACACATGGTCCCTTTGCAGGAATAGGCCTATTTTAGAAGACAAAGCCTCTTATGGTCTAGGGGAGTCCATCCCTCTGGCGTAGACGGCACAACATATTCATGGACAGACAGACAGACAGACAGACAGACAGACAGACAGACAGACAGACAGACAGACAGACAGACAGACAGACTGACAGACAGACGCTTCACGCCACTCATCAGAAATACCTCCATGAACATGCTATTTCTGCGTGACTCTTCAGTCGGTTGCAGCCTAAAAATAAATGTAAGCTACTCCCGCGGCAGCCACAATGCCACTCAGGCAGATGCCCAACTAATTTCAAACGCTTATTTACGTGACGTCAGGACCTTTGACGTAAAGCTTACAACTTGGCTGTACAGGTACGTGTTCATTTCGATAGTTTTCAGTCGAAAATTTCACTTGGCGAATTTTTATTATCAGCGAAAAGTGCTCATGGTTGGAAATGAAATCGACAATCATTGGTTGTTGCGCAGGTGAACGACAGACGCGCTACAGTACTGGGTACGGAGCGCGTAATCATTCTTAGGTTGTAACAGACTATGGGTGTTGCTAGAATAACACGGGAGAAATGACTTCATGGTTAGCTCAAATCGCCACGTAGAATCATTAAGACGTAAGCAAGAAAAAGTCGGCGTAACCATGACTCCAACTCTAAGAAAGCTATCTGTGAGGTGAAGTGCCAAAGATATTTTATATCTTGTTACTGAAACTTATCAGCCCCAGTTTTAAAAGCCCAACTAGCCTTTAACGCACCCAAAGCAAAATCACGATGAAGGCTAGTTGATAAGTATTAGTAGAGGAGTTTCAAAAATATTTTGTTACAGCATCATCTGTACGTATGGCTATGATTGGCCTGCCTGGCTTCACACCACTTTGACGCATGAGACATTGCTGGGCCTACCCTGATTTCTTCAGAGTCAGCGCTCCCAGAGATGCACCAAGAGCGGTGACAACACAGAAATCGGTCTAGTTATCCCAGGTCGTCGGCGCCCTTCGTAAAACTCCTTGGACACGCCTGAACGACTCACGGATTAGGGAGAGTTGTTGGCCATCGAGGTGACTTGGTTTGTCGTCAAGGTGCCCTGGGCAAAGGGCCAAGCGTCTCACAACCATCTGCGGATGTCTTTCGCACGTTCTCCGTATCACCTTGATGCCGCTGTTTCCACAATTTGGGGTCTGCCTGACACCACATACCCATCATTGTAACAGACTATGAAATCAACTTCCACATAAGACTCAACGTCTTCGCCCTGTGCTGTGTCGTGCGCGTTGTGCAGTCTTTTCTCCCTCGCCATTGGCTGAACTGGGCGTGCTTCTTCCCACTTTCCTTTGTCGGAAAGAGGCGGCGTTTCACCCTCCCCTTTCGAGGGCCGAGGTGAATGCGTCAATTTTCATTGGACTGTCCTGGCCTCCATTGTTTTTCATGCAGGGAATCCTGGGAAGGCCAGGACATAAAACGCGAGCGCTGAGAAGCTCTCACAAGCTCGCAGAAGCTCCCATTATGCTCCAGTCGAGAGCTTCCATGGTGCTACCACCACGATGTAACAAGCTACCTGTAAGTAAAGTAATTAAAAGTTACCGGTAACAACTCCGGACTCCTCTCCTCGACATCTCCCCGAGACTCTGGCTGGCTCCGGTCCTCTAGGCAGAACCCCGAACACATCAGTATGTACAAGAAACAGCCAAAGACTGCCATTGTGCATGAGAATTGCCGTGCGTTTGGCCGCCATGCCCACCACCTGGCCCACACAAAGCGCTCAGTCGTTCATATACCCATTTCATTCTACAAGTGCCGTGTTCTTGCGTGTTTTTATTGTTTTCATGCACAATTACGGCACAGCCTAGCGTAGTTAGAACATTTCGGTGCACTTTTCAGTGTTGCTGGCATTTATGCAACTCGACAATCGTAAAATAATCGACAGCGCAACGGCTTAGAAACGGACTAAGACTCTGTCCGCACTGTGTGGTTTTTTTATTGCAAAGAATTTCTTGGCCAACATCGGAAACTTTGAGCTTATCTATCTATCTATCTATCTATCTATCTATCTATCTATCTATCTATCTATCTATCTATCTATCTATCTATCTGTCTGTCTATCTATCTATCTATCTATCTATCTATCTATCTATCTATCTATCTATCTATCTATCTATCTGTCTGTCTGTCTGTCTGTCTGTCTGTCTGTCTGTCTGTCTGTCTGCCTGTCTATCTATCTATCTATCTATCTATCTATCTATCTAGCCGCCTACGACTTATAGCTCTCCTGGCCGTTTGGATACTGGTATCAATACCAAACTTGGTTTGATATAAAATGACTGTGTGACGAACACGACGTACTAGTCATGACATAAAAAGCATTACATGTGTGTCAGAAATGTCACAATTTACATGTCATTGTTTTGCTGTTCTTCCAGAGGTTTCACTTACATGATATGCTTCAAAACTGGTATGGTATGACATGACTGCATGGCGAACAGAAGCGACAGACCCTTACATCAAAATCATGACATGCGTGTCATTTAACAACATGACTACAAGCCACACGCATGATGTGCTCGTGGCCGTTTTGCTAGCGTTGCATATACGGAATTCGGTATATTAATTGACTGGAAAAGCAATGGAACCGAGTACTTAAGGGAACACGATATATACGTGATGACTGAAGGCAACAGGAATGCATCAGTGATGAAAAATAGGGCACTGTGAAATTACAATAGGTATGATTTAGTGAGAGGAATATGTACAGGGGTCATGGTTCCTGGTCTGACGTTCGGCAATGCGGTCTTGTGCATGAGATCAGAAGTTCAAGCAAGATTAGAAATCAAGCAACGTGGAATAGGTAGGCTTGCCTTGGGAACTCGCGGGAATACACCAAATCATGGAGTACAAGGTGATATGGGATGGACATCGTTTGGGGGCAGGGAAGCTAGCAGCAAAATAAAATTTGAAAAGCGATTGAGAGAAATGGGGGAGGAGCATTGGACTAGGAAGGTTTTCAGCTACTTGTAGATGAAGAATGTCGATACAAAATGAAGGAAGCGAACCAGAAAATTGAAGGGTAAATACTTCGAAAACAGCAGCGGCCCAAACAAAAAAGAATTATCGGTTAAGAGGAAGGTGAAGGAAGCTGAGACCGATATGTGGAGAATCGGCAAGATTAAGAAGTCCGCACTAGAAATGTACTGAACTTTTGAGCAGGAAATATCCAAGGAAAGGATCTATGATAAACTCTATTGTTTGAGGCCAGGACAGGAGTACGCGAACGAAGACATATCGGGCCGAATACGAAGGGGTAGACATAGTATGCAGTGCATGTTGAGAGGAGGAGGAAACTGCCGAACACTTGATAATGCTCTGTGAAGGGCTGTGCCCTTCAGTTCAGATTGATGGTGCAGAGTTTTCCAAAGCGCTGGGGTTTAGGGACAGAAAGGGCAAAATAGACTTTAAGCCGGTAGAATTAACTAGAAGCAGGTTATCTGATTGGTGACTAAAGTCAAGGCACGACTGAAACTGAACCCCTTCACTACAAAGTACCAACCCTCAACCTCACTATTTAAAGGGGAAAAATAAATAAATCTAGTTTATGGTTCATAAAGTATTACGGCTTGGTGGTGCTAGCTACCGCCCGATATAAAGAGGTCGGTCATATCAATCCATCCATCCATCGTGGCTAGGTGGCGTGTGCCACCACCCAATCTAAAGGGCACAGCTGGATCCATCCATCCATCCATCCATCCACCCATCCATCCATCCATCCATCCATCCATCCATCCATCCATCCATCCATCCATCCATCCATCCCTCCATCCATCCATCCATCCATCCATCCATCCATCCATCCATCCATCCATCCATCCATCCAACCATCCATCCATCCATCCATACATCCGTCCGTTCGTCTGTCCTTCCATCCATCCATCCATCCATCTATCCATCCATCCATCCATCCATCCATCCATCCATCTATCCATCTATACATACATACATACATACATACATACATACATACATACATACATACATACATACATACATACATACATACATACTGTGAACATTTAGTATACCAATCCTCTTCATCTGTACATTATCATCAGTAACATGTGTTGCTCATGCGTCCTCATCGTTGTCACGTAGCATCATCATCTTGGTTCGTTCATCTCAGCTGTCGGCTGCCGCTTCCTCGGGCCTAATAAAAGTCTTCCAAACCAAGACTTCATACGTGGTGGAGCGTGCTGTTAGATCCCCCGTCATCCTCTCGACCACTCTACCTCCTGGAGCTACGTTCAGGTCGCCACTAGGGCCAGGTGTACGGAAATATGTCGCACCAAGAAGAGGCGGCTGCTGCAGCCTTTCCCACTCCGCCACCGCGTGCCGCGCCTTTTCACGTCATTAACAGCCTCCAGCATGAGCCCCATTCCTTCGCTGGTATGCGCGGGGAAGATGTGGAGGAATGGCTGGACGATTTCGAACGTTTCGGCACTGCTAACCAGTAGGATAACACCTACAAACTCGCTCACGTGTCATTCTACCTCACGGGTGTCACGTTGACATGGTTCCTCAATTACTTCATCGACATCCCCGACTGGCCAGCCTTCAAAGATCAGCTTCCCCATGTCTTTGGCACACCGGCTGTTTGTTCAGCTCTCGCGAAGAAAGCTCTCGCGACTCTGAAACAGCACATCGGGGAGTCGTGTACATCCTACATCGAGGATGTCCTTTCACTTTGCCGCCGGGTTGACACTGCAATGACAGAGTCAGACAAGGTACGCCAGCTTCTTAAGGGTATTTCACACGTCGCATTCAATGCCCTTCTAATCCAGAATCCGGCTACCGTTGCTGACGTTGCGACAACCTGTCAGCGCCTCGAAGAACTTGAGTCTATGCGCCTACAACCGGACAGTGACGCGGCCCGTATTACGGCGGATCCAAACATACGAGACACAATAAGGGTGATTATTCGCGAAGAATTAGAATCAATGGGATTCACACTACCTTCAGTGTGTCCCATTTAATCTTCTTCAACGTCATTGCGGGACGTCATCAGGGAGGAGCTCACGTCCATGACCCACATGGCCCACCTGCAGCCCACTGTCGCTCGTACTCTCACATCGTTCTCGCACGCAGTCGCCGCACCATCAGGCACCGTCAGCTCGACGTCGCCGCCATGAACGCACGCGTAAGTTGCTGCCGCACCTCCCAGAAGCTTTGCCACAAGCTTTCCATCACCACCGCCTGAGCCATCATCTGTCCCTCTCACTGTTCTCTTTCCCGGTGCATATAACACAAGCTACTACCCTCCTTATCGATAGACTCACCCTACGTGCTATTATTGCGACTACCGTGGTCACATTTCACGCTTTTGCCGCAAGCGCCAGCAAGATGAGCGCCGAGGGTACGACATACGTGAACGAGACTATACCGCCAGAGCCTTGTACCAGGGCCGTTGTTATTCGTCACCGCCGCGTCGGTCTCCATATCCGCCAGCATCCGGTGAACTGCGCAGTAGTCATCGATCAACCCGACGCCGTTCATCATCGCCCTACCGTCGCTCCTCTTCTCCTCCTCAGCCTGCTTCCCTCGCTTCTGATCGGCGTCCGGAAAACTAAGCGGTGCAGTTTTTGGAGGACAAACTGCATTCCAACACAGGACTCCAATTTCCCCAGTGCGCCCCTACAATATGATTGCGGTCACAGTTGAGGGAGTGGACGTTGATGCTTTGGTGGACACTGGGGCTGGGTTTTCTATTGTTCATGCTGACTTGTGTGCCCGTCTTCGAAAAGTCACGACGCCTCATGATGGATCAACACTGGTTACAGCTCAGGGAACAATGATTCGCCCGTCTGCTCTCTGTACTGCGCGTGTGCTAATGGACGACATTAGTCATCATATACCATTCGCTGTGCTATCCCCGTGCTCCCACGAACTCATTTTAGGCTGGGACTTTCTTTGATCTGCTTCCGCGGCTATTTGTTGCGCACAACATTTCGTCCATCTTACTGACACAGACCACTTGCTTAGTGACGAAACCTACAGGCAACTTCGACTCATCGCTGCTGTAGACATCGAGTTACCCCCAAACGAACATCAATTAGTCACAGTTTTTTCCAACGACGTCGACTCTGGTGACGTTTTGGTCACTTCATCGCCCCGTTATTTTAATAAAGGCATAGCTCTCGCATCATAGCTCTCGCTGCTACGAACACCACACCAGATAAAATTTTACTGCCGGGGGTACTACTGTCGCCTGCGTTGCCGATCTGGAGCCTGTGTGAGTCGTGCCTCTTAACCCTGCCTCCTCTAAAGGCCATCCTGGAGATCATGCAGCTTCCTCAACCTTCACAGCAGCCATCAACAAGGACTTGACATAATCGCTGAAGCAGCAGCTGCTTGATTTGTTGCAAAAGCATGCAAACTCTTTTAACGTTCATTCATCCAGCCTGGGTCAGACAACTGCTACAGCACATCGTATTCAGACCGACGGAACATCCATTGTGCATCGTCGTCCGTACCGCGTCTCCTTAGCCGAACGAAAAATTATTGAGGAAAACGTAGACGATATGCCGCAACAGGAGGTAGTTGTTGTTGTTGTTGTTGCCCCTTCGCACTGGCACATACCCACTATGGGGGATTGGCCATGAAATCTAGAAGTAGCCTATATGAGATATACTAAAAGGTTTATCCTAAATGAAAAACTAATGATATAATAGAAAAGAATAATTAACTAGAAAAAGAATATTAAACTAAACAAATAATTGAAGATTGAATCAAGAAGAGAAAAGGTGAGGTAATACTACAGTGTAAGACAGAAATTTGAGTAGACCAGACAATCGAGCTTATCTCACCCGGTCACAATCAAATGAATATGCAAATTTCATTCAAAATTAGACAAGTGTCGTCAGAAATATATTTAAGCAGGCATTATTATGACATGCGCTTTGATTCTCGAATGAAATTGCATACAGCATCGAATACGCTCCTGTGGCAATGTCCCAAGCTAAAGGCACCGAAACTTAGAACATTATCTGCAGTTAAATTTAATCCTACTGCGTGAAACGGAACAATTAAAAGTCTTTTCCTAATTAATGAATAGTTTTTACATGTTATAAAGTAATGCTCTATTGTTTCCGTTTCTTCACAGAATGGACACAGGGGGGATATCGCCAGACCAGCTCTGTGCAAGTAAAAGTTTAATGGAGGGACACGACATCGAAATTTGGTTAAAATAACTTCTAACTTTTTAGATTGACTCCACTGAGGTTTCCAGGGATATGTAAGGTGCTGATAGTCCGTATATTTAGTAATATTTTCCATCATATCCGTATAAATAGCCAATTTTCTATATCTGATCGACACTATGTGTTCCGATTCTGGTAGTACCGAGATCACAGGGCCATCAAGTGTGGCTCGAGATAGTGAATCGGCCATTTCATTCAACCGTATGCCACAGTGTCCCGGGACCCAGACTAACTTCAGGAACTTCACATGAGGTGGAACTAATGTTTGTAATGTCGCTAGAGCTCTTGATTGTTCTGAAGCTGTGAGAGTAGTACACAGCGAAAGAGAATCAGTAATTATCATTGCACTCTCTTCGTTTGAAGGAAGTTTTCGTAGCGCTAAAATAATAGCCAAGAGCTCAGCTTCGAAAACCGGAGTGAAGTCTGGTAGTCTTACCGAGAATGACCAACCGAGGTAATCTGAGACGATTCCTACTGCTGCCTTTTCTTTATTCACAGAAGCGTCTGTGGCTATTATGTTCTTTATTTCCGCATGAGCTATGTAGTCTTCTAACCTGTCATTTAAGTAACTCGAAGATTGAAACTTAGATAGTGGGGGAAAAATTTCATCACATTCTATCGTAATATTGTGATTTAATGCTTTGGTTCCAATTACCGATCTGATATCCACCTTTATGCTTTCCAGTTTCTTTTGTACAAAAATAATCTGGGGAGTACGAAAGCGTGGCCAGTGAGCGAGGAAGAAGGCGTCGGGGTCACTAATAAAGGCATATGCAGACCGTCTCGCTGATAAGCCGTAAAATTTCAAGTATGTTTGTACAGTTAGGATACGGAATCGGCAAAGAATAGTTGGTATGCGAGCTTCCTGATATAGTACATTAATAGCGACATACCTGGGGAGTCGCAAACACAAACGTAACGCTTCTCGCTCTAATAGAACTAACGGTTTAATTTTGTACGTAGGGCCACCCGAAAATAATATACACCCAAATTCTAGTATTGGGCGCATGTACATTTTATATATCATTAATAAGGAGTGTCTACGTAACCCATATTTTCTGTTGCTCAACCTTCGCAATAAGCCTGATGCTCGTTGTGCCTTTGCCACGATATAGTCTATGTGAGGGCTCCAGTTAAGTTTCTCGTTATAAATAATGCCCAAATATTTGATAGACTCTACTTGTGGAATCGGTTCCTGACTATAAAGTACTGAAATTTGAATAGAATCTGCTATAGGGAACACCAGGAGCGCACTTTTACTGATGTTTAGAGACAATGAAATTGAATGCAGCCAAATTTCAAGAGAATACATGTACTTTTGCAATTTTGATGCAAAGAATAAATGTCACTGTCTGCAACGAAAAATGCAATGTCGTCTGCATAAATGTAGACAGTGATATCTCGTTCAATGGGAATTGAGCTCATCAACACATTGAATAACAGCGGAGATAGGACCGCCCCTTGAGGTACTCCACGTTGCTGTTTGAATTTAGATGAGTGACATCCATCCTTTGCACTATAAAATTCTCTCGATTTTAGAAACTCTGCTACCCAATCAACAATATATCGCGGAAAGTCACATTCGTGTAACGAGTTCAATAAAATTGAGTGCTCAACGCTATCATAAGCTTTAGCTATGTCTAGTGTTACTAGTACCGCGTATTGTCGTCTTTTTCGGGCAAGCTGTATTCGGCTCTCTAAGTCGGCATGAGCACACCAAATTGAGCATTCGCTACGAAAACCTATTTGAAATGGTTTCAATATTAGCTTGTCAGCCATCCAAACTTTTATTCTATTATTGAGAACTCTCTCTATAATTTTGATCAGGTGAGATGTTAGAGAGATTGGTCTGATGTTGTCAATGTTAAAACCTGACCCTTGTTTTTTTAATATGGGAATCACTCTAGCTATTTTCCAGTCATGTGGTATCCAGGCATTGCTTAAGGAATAGTTTATAAGGTTGAGGACGTCGCCGGGTGATATCTGGAATAAAATTTTAATCATAGGAACTGTTATACCGTCAGGACCAGGAGCCGAAGAGGGTAAGTTTCTAATTACGCTTGACATTTCGGACAATGTCACTTTTTCGTAGTCAGTCTTTATAGAGGACTTTTGCCAGTTGATTGTCAAAGTCGACGAAAATCTGTTAGCTAGACCTCTTCCGATTGCCTCCAACGAATTAGTCATTTCTTCCGTCGATAACCTTTCATAATCAGAGTTAGCTAGAGACGGCAGAATTTTGCGCGATCTCATATATCGGAATAACGCTTTCTTATTTCTAGGTTTGGAAAGAAAGTCGAAATGTTTTTTGTCATAGTCTTCTTTAGCTTTAGCCACGGTGCGCTTAAATGTAGCAGCAATAAACTTGTAATCTGCCCAATTTTTGGGGGACTGATTATGAATTAGCTGCTTCCAAGCTGCTTGTCGTCGTCTATGATCACGAGAGCACTCAGAATTCCACCACTGGCTACAAGGCTTTCTCGTATCAGACTCAATAGAAAATTCTGCTTTTTTGAACGTTCTTTTAATTACCGCACTTAATTTCATGGCTTTATTTTCATCGTTGTCTTCAGTGGGAGTAGTCAAAGCAACTTCTAGGTCATTTTTAAATTTGGAATAATTGATAAAGGTTCGAGCTTGGGAGCAAGATGGAATAATGGGGCAAGAAATTTCAAACAGTACTGGTAAATGGTCACTGTTGGTGGCGCAGTCTAGAGTAGTCCAAGATACGCTAGAAATACCCGAGCTTATAAAACTCAAATCTAAGGCAGAGCGGGATCGGTCTCGGATAAATGTGGGAGTTCTAGCGTTGAGGCATGATAAATTATGGTCTATAGACCAGTCCCACAAGCGTTGTCCACATTGATCAGTCCTAAAACCCCAACTAGTGTGGTGAGAATTAAAATCTCCAACCATAATTTTTTCTGTGCACCACGAATTAACAGCCATGTCTAAACATCGCGTGTCTTGTACACCCAGAGGAAAGTAAAGATTTACTAGAGAGAAGGGAGAGCATCCAGGCAAGGTGATGTCTAAGGCGAAAATTTCACATTCGGGGGATATACGTTTGTACGAAGTTTTGATCTTTGAACTAATTTTATTATTGACAAAGAACGCTAAACCTCCACCTTTGGATGGGCGATCCAGGCGAAAAGACCGGAAATTAGGTAGGTAAAACGAATTATGTGCTGACAGCCACGTTTCTTGCAGTGCAATAATGTCTGGATTGAATTTACAAGATAAATACAATAAATCTGTACTAGCTGAATGAATAGATCGACAGTTCCAATGTAGAATTTTGATAGAACCTATCATTTTGACAGAATTGTTTCGGCAACTACCTTATCTAAAATGCTGTCTTTAAGAAAATCGCTCTTCGATAGGTTCTCCTTCTGGTATTTTTTGTTTTTTGAATGTTTTGAAGAGCCAGTGTTTTTGGAGACAGGTGATCGAGTGCGCTTTAGGGATTTGATGTCCATGTCCATATCTTCAGAATCCTGACCATCCTCTAGTATGTCTTCACTTATCCTCTGGTTGTCTGTACAAGAGGGCCCTGCAGCCTGTACTTCTGAAGGAGATGACTCTGCGTCTGCTTCACTTGGTGGGAGAGTTACGTTGTCTTGGGAAGAATCCTTCATATCTCTTTGTGGCCCATATATTTGCGTCAACTGAGTGGCTACAATATGAGATAAGGAGTCACAAAGGGTGGTGGCCAGGCGATCTATAGCTTTCTCCATCGCTTTTTCAATCATGTCTGCAATGGACACTGAAAGAGAAGCTTCTAAAGTTGCATTATGTCGGGCTGCAACACCAGCATATCCCTGGGTTCTTGCCTGAATTTCAGCGATGGCGTCTTTTCGTGAACAGCGTCTGCGATCAACAATTTCCATAATTTGAGTCTCCCGCGCTTTGGCTGAGCAATTAGCGTTATCTGCGCAGTGCTGCTCATGACAAAGACAACACTTTTCTTCAGTACAATTGCATTCATTTGCAGTATGTGCCTCACCACATTTTCGGCATCTGGGAGCTGACCTACATCCTTTTAAAGTGTGTCCATAGCGCCAACATTTCTGACACTGGAGGGGACGAGGTGACAGCTGTTCGACTCTGAATATTAAAGGCCACGCCTTGATTTCAGTGGGGCGAATCGACCCGGCAAATGTGACAATTACAGACTCAGTAGGGATCTTTGTCTGTTCTACAACTCGTGAGCATCTATAAACTGCAATTGCACCTGCCTCAGAGAACATCTCTAGGACCTCAGCTGGAGTCATGTTAATGTCTACGCCTCGGACAATACCTCTGACGCATGCTAGGTGAGGAGGAATGAAGGCGCTCACCGGATTGGTAGCAAACATCGAGCATTTAAGTAAGTCTTTGACACAGAGCTGGTCAGGAGAAAAGCAGACAATGCCTCCCTTGCCAAACTGCCGGACCTCTGTGATGGTGTGATAGTGAGTTGTCGCTGCTTTGAGTTCCGACTGGATCACTTTAGGGTTTTTTCATCTTAATGACTCCGTCGTTGCTTGGGACTAGGGCCACAGGAACGGAAGCGACGCCATTGCGTAGGAACTGGTCCACTGGTAGCTCCTGCGGTGAAAGAGAAGCAGACCACAGATAAGTCCCTGGTCCAGGCGAAGAAAGCGGCATCTGTCTGGATTGACTAGCCAGAAGGGTACTAGCTAATCAATGCTAAGGCTTTAGATACGCCTATCCAAGAAGAAATTCAGTAGTGGCTACTCAGATTTCAGCCAAACCCCCAGAGTAAGCAAGCGAGCGTCTTGCGGGCTCCTTCAGCGTCGGTGCGATGGCCGGGCAGCCATCGTACACAGCGAGTACACAACGACAACAGTACACAGCGAGTACACAGCGAGCAACGTTTGAACAGCAACCTCGTTCTCGTTTCGAATCAATTAAAACATTAAATTAAACATTAAAATTAAATTAAATTAAAAATTAAATTAAACAGGAGGTAATCCGACCCTCAACCAGTTCTTCGTCGTCTTCTGTGGTTCTGGTGCGTAAAAAAAGATGGTTTCATACGATTTTGCGTCGATTACCGAGCACTAAATAAGATCACTAGGAAGGACGTATACCCCATGCCACGCATCGACGATGCCCTCGATTCCTTACAAGGTGCTGAATTATTTTCATGCCTCGACTTGCAATCGGGCTATTGGCAAATCCTCATGCACGAAGAAGACAAAGAAAAAACTGCGTTTGCATTTCTGACGACACTTGTCTAATTTTGAATGAAATTTGCATATTCATTTGATTGTGACCGGGTGAGATAAGCTCGATTGTCTGGTCTACTCAAAATTTCTGTCTTACACTGTAGTATTACCTCACCTTTTCTCTTCTTGATTCAATCTTCAATTATTTGTTTAGTTTAATATTCTTTTTCTAGTTAATTATTCTTTTCTATTATATCATTAGTTTTTCATTTAGGATAAACCTTTTAGTATATCTCATATAGGCTACTTCTAGATTTCATGGCCAATCCCCCATAGTGGGTATGTGCCAGTGCGAAGGGGCAACAACAACAACAACAACAACCCCGGACGGCCTATACGAATTCAATGTTATGCCTTTTGGTCTATGCAAGGCACCCGCAACTTTTGAGCACTTGATTGACACCGTGCTGCGTGGCCTGAAATGGAAGACTCGCCTATATTAGCTCGATGACATTACCTCAACATCTGCATTGCTTGGACGAGGTCCTGACTTGCCTTGCGGGTGCTGGTCTTTAAATTAACACCAAGAAGTGCCATTTCGCCAGCAGATCTATCAAGGTCCTCGGTCATGTTGTGAGCAAGCACGGAATTCGTCCAGACCCTGAGAAAACTGCTGCGGTGCTTCGCTTCCCTCGCCCTGACAAGCCGAAAGATTTGCGAAGTTTCCTTGGTCTCGCCTCTTACTTTCAGCGATTCATACAAATCTTTGCCTCCATAGCCGCACCACTCCATAAGCTACTTGCTTCTGGTACGCCCTTTCAGTGGTCTCAGGAATGTGAATCGGCTTTCGACAGGTTGAAGAGTGCCCTCACGACCGATCCTGTACTTTCTCATTTTCACGATGGTGCACCGACCTTTCTCCTTACAGACGCTAGCGGCCACGGTTCAGGGGCCGTGCTCCTCCAGCGCGACAACTCTTCGCGAGAGCGAGTCATTGCGTACGCCAGCCGTGTCCTCTCCGCAGCCGAGAGGAACTACACGATCACCGAGAAGGAGTGCCTCGACATCGTTTGGTCAGTGCAGAAATTTCGTTCCTTTCTTCACGGCCGCCATTTCACCATTGTGACCGACCACCACGCTTTATGTTGGCTTTCGACACTCAAGAACTTGTCGGGACGCCTCGGCCGCTGGATTCTACGCCTACAAGTGTATGATTTTGACATCGTATACAAGTGTGGCAGAAAGCATAGCGACGTCGATGCTCTTTCTCGATGCCCACTACCAGCGGCTCCCCTCAGCGTTTCCGCAATCACTTTGCACAAAACACCCTCGGAGTCCACGTCCACGGCGGTTTCCTCTCTCGCCTCTATGGACCAGCTGCCTTCGGACGACCCGCACGACTTTTCTTCTCGACAGCTGGCTGACCCATACTCTCGACGTAATATAAGCTACCTCACTGGCAGTGGCCGTCCACCTAATGGGAGGCTCCGTCGCCAACTCTCGCAGTTTAAGCTGGACAACTCGGTGCTGTACCGCAAAATTTACCATCCTCACGGTCAGTGCTGGGTTCCCGTTCTACCCCGATCGCTTCGGTCCGAATCTTCAGAGCACTTCATGACCATCCGACGGCTGGTCACCTTGGTTACCACAAAACCTATGATCGCCTTCGAAGTCGGTTTTATTGGCCAGGCATTACCACTAGTGTAGCTCGGTACGTTGGGTCCTGCACTACCTGCCAATGCAGAAAACTACCCACATCTGCTCCAGCCGGTACACTACAGTCTCTTTCGTGCAAAGCCACACCATTCGAAGTTGTATGCATCGATCTTTATGGTTCCTTCCAGTCAGTGCTGCTGGAAACCGATTGATAGTAACAGCCGTTGACCATTTGACGCGCTACACCGAGACGGCATCCGTCACTGCCGGTTGAGCTTCTTGAACTGCCGATTTCATCCTCCGAGCCATTATACTGCGTCATGGTGCTCCACTTGTATTGCTCAGTGACCGTGGAAGGGCCTTCCTTTCACAACTAGTGAACGAACTTCTTCCCGCCTCTTGCACAACTCAAAAGACTGCCTCTAGTTATCATCCCCAAACTAACGGCCTCACTGAGCGATTCCACCGCACTCTTGCTGACATGATCGCCGCCTACATTCAACCAGACCACAAGTACTGGGATGTAGTTCTGCCATTTGTCACTTTCGCCTACAATACGGCTATTCAGCGGACAACCGGCTACTCACCATTTTACCTAGTTTATGGACGCTCCCCTACTTCTTTCCTGGGCGTCTCTTTCTTTACCTGCCACGCGGTTCATCTCCATCCTCTTCAGAGGAATACGTTTTACGGCTCGCAGAGAGCCGCCAACGTGCTCGTATAAACACAAGCCCGACAGCAAGACAGAAAGCTGGTTTATGATGAATCGCATTGTGCTGTATCCTTTCAACCTGGAGACGAAGTGCCCCTTTTGACGCCTATTTGCAAACCTGGTTTGTGCGACAAATTCCAGCCACGGTTTAACGGGCCATACACAGTTCTTGAAGAAACTTCACCAGTGAATCATCACATGACCCCACTTGTAGCCCCAGCAGATCGCCGTTATCGAACTACTGAGGTTGTCCATGTCTCCCGTATGAAGCCCTTCATGCGACGTTCTTTGTCCTTTTGAGTTGCCGTGGCCAGGCTTGCCGCTTTCACGTGGGGGGAATTAGTGTGGGCATTTAGTATACCAATCCTCTTCATCGGTACATTATCATCATTATCATGTGTTGCTCATGCATCCTCATCGTTGTCACGTAGCATCATCATCTTGGTTCGTTCATCTCAGCTGTCGTCTGCCGTTTTCTCGGGCCTAATAAAGGTATTCCAAACCAAGACCTCATAATACATACATACATACACACACACACATTCATCCTTCATTATCGATTTTGCTCCATCTATTCTACCGCAAGTGCTCAATCGCAAGTACTTGAGAGGAAGTATCAGCGTCACCCGCCGCTGGTGACACTCACATGTGTGAAATAAAAATGAACTCTCGTAGTGGTGCTGCGCTTTACAGTGAAAGCTGTTATCGAGATCACAAGGATCACGTGCACTGTAGTTGTCCGTCGCCACCACCACCACCAGCACCGCGCCCACCACTACCTTTACCGCCGGTGTCCGTAGCCGCTATGTCACACGAAGTAAGAAAAATAGTTTATAACGGCATTAAGGGCACAGTGGGATTAGAACCCTGGTTCCCTGTGTACCAGCCCAGTAATCTGTTGTGGAACCACGCCAGTGCTGCATTCGGTGTTGCAAACTAGCTTATATATCTTTGATGTCGGGATATAAATCGCGTTAGTATGAGTAAGCAAGCCTCTTAAAGGGGCCCTGAAACACTTTTTTTCTAGTAACCATGGATTGAATTGTCTATTGTCAAACAACCATGAAATGACTTGTGTAAGGTTCACTGGAGGAGCTTGTTGCTTCACGAATGCCACGCCGCAAAAATTTTAAGAATCCGTTCACTGCAATGAAGTTACAATGATTTGTCGCATGCTGCGATTGCATTCTCTCTTCTCTCGTCCCGACGAAAGCGCTAGAAGCTATGCAGAGAGGTGTGGCAGGGGCAAAGAAATATCCCCCGCGCCCCGTGAACTGGACGAGAACCGGCGCATTCAGCATGGTATGGCCGATGGCCCGTGAACTGGAGCAGTTTTTTTTCTTAGAATACGTCACTTTTTCATTGCAATCGCGCGCGCACGCGTGGACAAGTACCGGCTTCCCGCCTTGATCTCTGTAACGAGTGAGCGCGCCATGTTCCAGTCAGCCAATGCCTGATAGATGCATGATTGACGTGTGATTTTTGGGCTTATAACGTGATTTGTTGAGAGAACAGAAAACAATGGTTAGATGACTTGGATAATTTATTGCGTGTTCCAGGCCGTGGTGCTGTGCTATAATATTTGGCTTGCGTGTTGTCGGGAGCCCCTAATACCGATCGGCAGCGTTTTTTTTACCATGCTCGAAAAGTGTTGTAGGGCCAGTTTGAAACAGCAAAGCAACAACCAGGTGTCACACAATGCGAACTGCGTAACTAGAGGGTCGTCCATTCATCCCAGCCATTACAAAGCGAGTTCAACTATTAACTGTGGTGCATACCCACTTCAGATATAATTCTTCATCGTCGCCCGTGATGGCAGAAAAAAATTTGCGCACTATCTATTCTAAGTGACTTCAGCTCGCAGTGTTCTCGCTGTGGGAGAACTTGTGATTTAGAGCACCTGTTTTGGCGGTGTCCCTCATTACGTGCGGATAGGGACCTCACAGAACAGAAATAAAGCTCGGTTCTCTAGAGTTCAGAATATCAGCATAAACTTTGTCTTGTCCAGAGAGTCTGCGATGTAGTGCTTAGGCTAGGTCTAATTGTTCCCGCGTGGAAGTAGCCTGTGGTGTCGCCCTAAGAGGTGGCACTTCTTTAGACCTCTAAATAAAGTCCTTCGTACTGTACTGTACCGGATTCCTTGGAAGAGTGTGGCGGATACACCTCTTCTGCGAAGAATGACGAAGGATAGCACAGTGAATGCCGGCCTACCGCACAAAAATTATGGTTACTTAAGGCATAGTGGGTACCCTGCAAGTGCGCCTGTAGCACATACCCGAGTGCTTGTATGTGCCACTGGTATGCGGGTATGTGGCACATGTGATTGACACTTCTCTGCCCAGTAACGACGAGGACAAACATGAGCAATTTTAATGCGTAAGTGTTAAGACAAATCTTACATAGGCAGCACTGACCCACTGATTTGAAAGTGTTTATGTGCAGGCCTTAGCTGGAATCAAACTCAAGCATTCTGCGTGGCAATGAAGCATTCCACCACAAAAACGCACTAGGTTTCGGATCTACTTTTTATATAGATCCTACTGTTCGTGAAACGTCAATTATTGTTGCCGTGCTGGCTATCCAATTTTATATACTTTACATATGTACTCCTACAATACAGCCGTGACGTCAGGTTAACGTGAATTGCAGTCAGGTGCAATGCACTGATGTTGATCTATGTAGCAGTCTCTTGAGCTACCATCCTCGCGAGCACCAGCACTTCGTGTCCCCTTATCGCTTCTGGTGTTCGTATTAGCCATGTTCCTCTTGGCACCATTGAGCAAGTGCAAACAACTGTTTATATAACAATCTACGATTTTCGAACGTACGCTCGTGATGCCATTGCGTGCAACAATTGTACATATATTTAGCGTCATTTTATGACATGTCGCTATACAAAAACTACAACGTAGCCGCCTTCCCCCCCACATGCTTCATATAACTTCGATTCCCAATGTACGTGGGAGCTGATAAATTTTGTTTACAACATTCCCTGTAACTCCTTCCTTTCATCCCGAGAAATGTGATAGTGGAGAAGGAGGGCGTTGAATTATTGTTGACCGTTCACGAGCTGTTCGGTGAGCCACCCGACGAGCGGCAAGGGTGCATTGCACCCTTTCAGGAACAATGAATAGCGTACCGCACGTATGGAAAGATGCAGCCCGCAAACTCCCAAAATAAAAAAAGGAAGTGATACAGATGAGCGTTTTGTATAGACATCCTACCTGCGCATGCCGAAAATCTACAGGCGAAATGGTAGGCAGCGCCTCTGTTGTACTTTGTATTCACAGTGATCTTTGTAGTCACAGGTTGAATGGAAAAGCACTGAAAAGAGAAATGAAACACAATAGTGACTCCTGTTTTGATTCCATGCAACGATTGTGTCAAACGTTATACTTATACAATTATAGGCCTAAGCACTTCGTTGCCACTGCCATCAGCAACAGCTCTGGTGAGTGTCATTACGTGTTGATTCGGATGCAGTGATTTGTGTCGTTAGGTCATGATTAAAATACTAAATCATTTGTAAACGTATAAAAATAGGTGATTCAAAAGTGTTGGAGGGCCCCTTTCAGAAATCTCAGCCCATTAACCTCAAGTATGGCCATAGATACAGGCTTTTTGTTGTTGTGCGCAGCAGTCTGTACAAATAGTAATTCTCAATTATCGCGTATTTTTGATTTCTTTGTCCTTACCCACGTAACTCTAATCAGATTATTCTGGGTACTTGGCTAAAAAGGGATAAAAATAACTGAAATAGCGGACGCTCTGGCGAAAGCCGCTCTGAGTGTTCTGATATCCTCAAATACTCCGGCATTAGCCCTCATTATTCGTGGCAGATTTAGACGGCAGATTCAAGGCACTGGGAAAACAGTAATCATCATCTAAACGAGTACAGATACCTCTTGTTATTCTGGTGTAGGGAGTTTGATTTAACCCGACGAGAGGAAGGTCTTTTTACAAGGTTACGATGTCTCGTTCTTAAATGAAACTCTCATAAACACAGAACTGGCCTTGCGCCTACTCCTATTTGGTCGTCTTGTAACAAAATAGATATGTGGCGATTAACGTCCGAAAACCACCACATGACTAAGAGAGACGCCGTAGTGGAAGGCTCCGGAAATTGCGAACACCTGGGGTTCTTCAACATGCATTCAATCTGAGCAAACGGGCCTACAGCGTTTTCGCTTTCACCAGAAGTACAACTGCTGTAGCCGGGATTCGATCCTGCAACCTGCGGGCCAGCAGCGTAGTTTCTTAACCACTAGACCACCATGGCGAGGCTGTCTTGTAACGAGGACGAAAAAATCGAGCGTCATTTATTATCGTGCAACCACTGAGAAGAATCATCCTGAAAGCGTTGTGTAATCAAACTAGATCAGACTTTGTTATTTCAAATATTCTATCCTGGAAGCCTCCTCAATAGATGGTTCCTTGTCGCTGGACTCTCTAAACCACAGTAGAAATTTTTTCACATAATTCAGAGTTGTTTGGATACTAAGTATGCAAATTAGCATCCCCATTTATTCTGCGATGGGAATCATTGTGCGATTCGATCAGACAAACACAGGTGGAAACAGAGTAAGCGAAAAGAGCGCAAACTATCCTTTGTCAGTTCGATGAAATTTCGCAGATATTCTAATGACAGATTGGTTAAAACTCACCCAGACATGAAGTTCCAATATGTTACATAATGCATTAGTTATACATTTCTTACATCATAACTTGCACTCTTTTTCTTGAACAGTCCCCCACAGTTGGTGTGAGGTACATGTATAGAGGCCTTCATTTTCAACTGCTCTTGATACTACTCTCATGACATAATAAACGACCACTTTCAGCCTTTCAGTGTCTCCTTCAAGCGTAACAATGGCTCGTGCCACCAGCATGTTGCTCCATTCCGCTTTGTGGGGGAGCCATATCAGCCAGAGTACACCATCATCATCATCATCTCCGTTACAATAATAATAATAATAATAATAATAATAATAATAATAATAATAATAATAATAATAATAATAATAATAATAATAATAATAATAATAATAATAATAATAATATTAATAATCAAATATTATTGCTGTTGTTATTATTATAATTAATATTACTATAAGTAGTAGTAGCAGTAGTAGTAGTAGTAGTAGTAGTGGCTATGTTTCGCTATCCGCCGGCAAACTTCTCATTGAAATTCCAGTGGTTTGAGTGCGTCTAGCGCTTTCACGCGACAAAGACGATAACGAGGATTGTTGCCGTCTCGAGCGGAGCCAGCACCGGCGATATTGGAAGAACACCGGGTCAACGTTAAACATTGCATCATGCGCTCCAACTACGGGTCACCGCGGGGGTCCCAATACTCCAACGCATCCCGATCTTTCAGCGCATCCGCGACACCAGTGCATTCGCCCGACCGCTGGTTCATGTCTTAGAAGATGCAAGTGACACCAGGCAGTTCAACCGTCTTCCAAGTGCCATCTACGGCCTGTTCGCCACCTCCGACATATTCCAGCTCCAATATGCGGCCTGCGATGGCTTCATCGGGAACGTCACCATCTGGGTCGAGTGGACTCGTCACCATGGCGGCACCACCGGGAGCGAGTGGTCTGTCACCTCTTCCAATGACCCAATCCTGGTCCGGCTCGGGGTTTGGGTCCCGTTCCCGCTCCAAGTCGTGGTCGCCGTCACAGTACTCGCGTTCCTACTCAAGGTCATCGAGGTAAGCGTAGTGAAATGCATACCACGTAACCCTGACGAGCATACATTTGAGTCCTTATTAGGTACAAAGTTTTCGGCGTTTACAAGAAACACCTACTTATATTTTTTACAAAGTATTATGTTGGGCGAGTTCCTGTATAGCATAAATACATTCTCACCCCGAGCTGAAACTAGCTTATAGTCTGGAACTGTTTTGCTTTCTGTTTTTCTTCCTTGAATCTCTGTTGAGGTCTCTAATATTTCGTTACGCTGCATGCTCATGGCTGAAGGTGGTGCAGGAAATGACTCTGCCATTCTATGCGCTTCTCATTTCATTAAGGTGGTTCAGGGCCACACATGGTGCATTACTGCCATATTCTGCAGGGATCATGTTTCAAAATATAAACTGTTCGGGAAAAGCTCCGCACATGTGCTATATAGTGCGTTTGGCAATGATATAGGAAGCAAACGATAATTTTAAGTACATTCACAATAACGCTAAAGCAACGGAATTGCTTTTTATTTAGTTATTTTTCAAGCTGAGGGCTTCTGCGAATATCAAGCTTCGAAAACAGATTTAAGTCGGCCAAATGAGCAGAAAAGGCCATGCGCAGACTTACGATCACAAAGAAATATGCGCATTATCATCGATATCAGCGCCCCTAATTAGGCGCTAAAAATGTAAGTTACTTTTTGATAAATTCAAATGAAAACGATGAGACTTAAAGTGTGATTACGCCTTATGATAAAATCAACTACGGTATGATTTCCAAACTGAAATAAAAGAAACAATTTCTTTTGCAAGTGTGCAACAGTAGTCAAGGTGAGCGCTATTTTTTTGGTGTTAGTGCAATATCTGTCTGGCGATTCTTTAGGGCTGCCACTGAAGTTCACGTGTAAGTAGTTGCAAGGTTTCCATCACTGTAACCTAATTCCGGAACGCGTCAGGGAACTTGATGTGACCTTAAGTATTCTATCTATTTGACCCTGTATGTGCGTTTTCTGTCAAGATATAACACGGGAAAATTCGCGTCACGATTCCATTATTCTATACATTTTTACGTTGTTTCATTACAAGTACAAACTTTTTTATTTGAATATTATTTTAAATTGCTATCATCATTACTGTTTTGTTTTTCACCTTAACATTTAATTATAATTTACAATAACCAGCCTATACAACAATATTTTATTACCCCCTCCCATTGGCAAAACGGTTTTTACTTTCCTAATATCATTTTTAGAACCAACTTCTGTCTAGGGCTGATAAAACAATCCAGGGCTAAATAATTAATAAATAATAGGTATATATATAACCATGCCTCGGTGTCCCTCCAGCACTTCTTATTGCTCTTGGGAAACAAAGAACGCTTTTAGCTTTTGTGGTTACACAATGAAAAGTCCCAAACTCAGCAACATTGCTTTCACACTATTGCCCCTAAGGCAAAAAAGTGAAAAGAGACTAAGTGGTTCGTTAAGTTGTTCAACTAAATATGTATGTTTCCATATAAATTAATCACTGCTGGCCACCAGTGTTACGGAATTGGCTTCTCCATTTCAATCCGATTACATTAAAGAAATTGGTGCAACTTGGTGCAATTTTATTTATTTCAAATACTGAGAATAAAAAAAAACTTAGCTTATTTCGACTTCGGAATTGGCCTGATGGTTCAAGTATTTCCTGTAATTGGTCAGCATATAACAAAGGCGTCTTCATAGTTCTATCGAGTTAGGAAGGATCGCGCCATGAAACAGTGCACCACTCAAGCACTTCGTCTCTTTGCCTCGGGTACGGAATACAGAGCCACACCGCTTGTCAGCACTGACGCTTGTCGAGAATGCCTCGCAAGCATAGATAGCGCGAGGAGACGTTTCTGTGTTTGCCTGTGCACGGGTATGCAATATCTTCCTTGTCACAAAGATTATTTCGTATGTAGTCAGGTACTAAACTGCTCTTAAGATAAAAATCAGGCCTTACATCGAATATCCCCCACTGTTTTGTTCGGGTATCAATCGAAACCAACACGCGGGGACAATTTGTTTCTTCCTTTAGTGCCCCGCCGGGGTAGTCAAGTGGCTAAGCTACTCGGCTGCTGACCCGCAGGTCGCATGATCAAGTCTCGGCTGCGGCGGCTGCATTTTCGATGGAGGCGAAAATGCTGGAGGCCTATGTGCTCAGATTGGGTGCACGCTAAAAAAACCCAGGTGGTCGAAATTTGCGAAGCCCTTAACTATAGCGTCTTTGTAGATCATATGGTGGTTTGGGGACTAAAACCCCACAAACGAATCAATATATTCCTTGGGTGTCTGCAAAAATAATGCGATTTTCGTACACGAACCTATATTTTTATTTCTCTTTTGCAAGTTTGAGAAATGTTCACACTTTTACACCTCACATCCTTGTATCTGGCTAACTGAAGACTGGCCTAGAAAATCTGTTGTCGCCTTTGATTAAGAAAAAAAATGTACTCAAGCATACATGACTAACTTTAGCAGAAAATTGCAGTAGTAGCAATCAATGGTCTTAGCAGCGGAGCGAAGAAAAAGTGCAAGAAAAAGAATAACAATTATAATAAAACGATCGCACCCCGGAGCAGTGGGAGTGCAGACGGACCCGTTATTAGCTCGAGACTCAGGAACACCTGATCTTCTGAGTTAGAGCAGCAGCGCTCACTTGCAGCTTCCTGAACACACAAGCCTTCGGCCTTTATTTTTTATCGACTTAAAAATTATTTTATATTGCGACACGTCCAACAATCGGTCACTAAGTTCGTCGCGACCACTACGCCTTAAAAACTGCTTATGTGCTTGAGTTTTTTAAATGCTGGTGTAAAATCGCAAGCAGCGCAAGGCGCAAAAAAAGCTTTATATTGATTGAATTTATAAAAATGCTGCTATAAACTTTAACGACCTAAGTGGGAGCTTCGCCGTTGAGATTTTAAAACCCGAAGTGCGAGTGACAGCCGCTTCAACGGTTCGACTACAAAACAAAGTAAAACGAAGTAGTGAAGGTTGTAGAGACAGCAGACAGCTAGGGCGCCGTTAAGGGGAAAATATTACAAGACGTAATGGGTGTGGGGCTGTTTATTGCTGCTGTGTATTGCTGCTGTAGAGTTGCGCATGACACATACGAGTGGAAAAGAACCGAGGTTACGCGAAAAATAGAGGCAATCTGTGGAACACCACTTGTGTATGTAGGTCCAGAATCTTTAGAGGCACGTTGCTTATAAATGTACCGTGCTTGTAATCAGCCAAGCCATTCTACAGGACTGTTTTGTTGTTGAGTTCGAGGCTGAGACTTACTAGTGCTCAAAGTTTGAAGCAAAAACAGCGCATAGACAAGATTCCGTTCTAATTTCTGAAAAAGACGCGAGTCCATTCCCAGTTCATTCCGTGCCAACTGCGCTTAATTCCAATCCCATGTCATTCCTCCAACCATTCCCCCCATTCCAATTCCATTCCAGGATCGCCAAAAAGTAGAAGGATTCCGGGGACATTCTCATTGCGGAGTGGCAACTCCGCAACAGTTCTGGCCACGTAGTGACCGCCTAAGTCATTATTGCTCTTTTTGCTGCGTTCGGTGGAGTATACACGTACATACGTTGAGCGTTGCCAGTTTATATTTGGCAAAATCATAGCAGTACAGACGAAGTGCCTATTGAACACTTAAAAAGCGTACCCAACGTAAGGCAACACTGTCTAGAACGTAACAAAACATTATATCCCGACCAAGCAGCCTGAACCACTAGTAGCCAACATTAAGCGGAAACTACATAATTCTACGTAACACGATGCAAGACTAACCAAACTTATCTATAATTGATGTCCGGCTAGGCAGGTGTCACAGAACGAGCGCTAAAAAAAAGAGCGCGCCGCCAAATCCTTGCGACAACGGGCGGCAGAAACGCCGCGAGGTAAAAAGAAAAAAAAAGAGAGAAAGCAAACATCCAAGGCTCCCGGGCGCGCGCTCTCCCCGCAGAAGCAGGGCTTCGCAGACGAACCTCCTCACCCCACAGCGGCTGCCGGGCAAGCGCTAGAAATTTCCAGAACGAACGGGGCGGGGTCAGACCGAGTGAATCACCCTCAGGAGAGGGCAGTCGAACCGTCTCGTGCCTCTCCCCAGCCTTCGCTGCGCGTCGCGCCGACGAAATGAGGAGAACGTTCTGGAAGGTGGCGCGGAACGTATTTAATCGAGCAGCCGCGACGAGAAAGGAGGAGAAGACGGAAAGTTAGCGCCGGAGCGCGTAGAGATTCCGCCGTGTAGTCGGCGAAGTTTTGGTCCGTAGGGACGGCTCGAGCTACAGGCAAGAGCGTGGGTTTACCGCTATCGAGCGAAGACGCGGGCAACAGCTGCGTGTGTGAAGCCGACGAATTTCCGGCGAAGAAGTTTGAAGCTTGGAGAGTGGCCTATTGAAGACGGGAGTTTTCCTGGAAGAGAAACTCCGGCGAGGTTTCCTGGAAGAGAAACTTCAGAGGGCTGCGGAACGACAACAACGCTGGACTTTGAGTGAGTGATTCTCGGAAGAGTATCATCTAGACTCTGGTTCCAAGAACTTTGGACTGAATAGGTTTTCTATCTCTTTAGTCTTTAAGTGTCTTGGTTGTTCAATGCATGCGACTGCATTGTAGTGCGTATTGTTGTCCGTGTCCGTTGTATTAAGTGTGGCTGATTGTGTTGTGTAGTACGTTGATTGATTGGTTTGATTGGTGTCATATTGTATGCAACTATTGTGGAGTGTGCATTCTTATGTATTGTTTTCGATCTGCCATTATTGAGAATATAATTGTTTGTTTATCAACTCTCGGCTCTGACTTGTTCTTTGGGCCACGACCGGCGTCTGCTGGCGCACCAAAAAGGACCACTTCAAAATTGTCCACGCTTTCGTGGTGCGGTTCGGGGGGCCGATACTTCGGCTCTTGGAATTAGCCCGGCGATTGCCGCCCTAATTAACGGGACGGGTGTGACAATTAATCTGGCGTCCGCGAGACAGGACCTTTGGTGCACAGTGTGTCCAAAGTAGTAAGAAAGAGCCTCGAGTTGGTGATACTGCTATCGGAACGATTTTGTGTGTTGTTCAGTGTTCTCGTTAACGAGTGCAGAGGAGTGCTCCGATAGACTGATCTAGGCAGATACTTTTTGCACGCGGCAAGGTTTATTTGCGAGACACCATGGATCTCGAAAAGTTAGTTGCGCTTGGTGAGAAGATGGGTCTTTCTGGCGCCGAACTACGGAAGTGGGTCACCCACAAGGAAAAAGAAGAAAAAGAGAGAGCCAAAGAAGAAAAAGCAGCCGAGCTGGAAAAAGAGAGGTTGGCGGTCGAAAGAGCCAAAGCGGAAAAAGAAGCTGAGTTGGAGAGAGAGAGGTTGGCAGCTGAGAGGGCCAAGGAAGAAAAAGCAGCGGAGTTGGATCGAGAGAGGTTGGCAGCTGAGAGAGCGAAGGAAGAAAGAGAGCAACAATTGAAGTTGGAGCTGGAGCGAGAGAGGTTGGCAGCTGAAAGGGCGAAAGAAGAAAGAGAGGTAAAGGAGCGACAGCTGAAGGAAGAAAGAGAGCAGCAGTTGAAGTTGGAGCTGGAGAGAGAAAAGCTGGCGGCTGAGAGGGCGAGAGAAGAAAGAGAAGCGGAGATGGCTGAAAGGGAGCGGCAGCGGCAGCACGAGATGGAACTCGAGCGGCTCCGTTTGCAACAGCGAAGCGAAACTCCCGTCCAAGCTAGAGTTGAAAGCAGCGAACGGGGAGATCACGGCTTCCCGCTTGAACCCAAGCAAGCTGCTTGTAGCGTTTGATGAAAGGAAGGACGACCTAGACGCGTACCTCCACAGATTGAGACGATTGCGAGGAGCCAGAATTGGCCGGAACAGCAATGGGCAACTGCTTTGAGTACTTGCTTGAGTGGTGAAGCGCTCAGCGTGTACGGTAGGCTGACGCCGACCGATGCAGCCAACTATGTAAAGGTGAAAGCTGCTTTGCTGAAGCGATTTAGATTTACCGTGGAAGGTTTCCGGGACAGATTTCGGACAGGAAAGCCAGCTGATGGTGAGACGGCTACGCAGTATGCCACCCGACTTTGCCATTATTTCGACAGATGGATTGAACTTTCAGGGACAGCACAGGAGTACGATGAGCTTAGAGAGCTCCTAATTAGAGAACAATTTCTTACTAGTTGCCACCCAAGCCTGTCGCTGTATTTGAAAGAGAGGAGAGCTAAGTCACTTGAAGACATGCTTGAATTAGCTGATCAATTCTTGGAAGCGCAAGGTGGCACTAATTTGGCCAAAGTTAAGAAGGAATGTCCCGAGGATTCGAAGAAATCGGCTCCCGAGGAAAAGAAGCGTGCACCGGAGAAAATTCCGCGATGTTTTCTGTGTAACCGAGTGGGTCACCGTGCTAGCCACTGCCGAAATAACTTCTTGAGCACCCACGGTTGTAAAATGTTTCAAATGTGGTCAGACTGGGCACAAGGCAGACGCATGTCGTAACGGAGCGAGTCAAACTCACCAGGTATCCTGTGCACAAGTGGCACCAAAAACCGTTGATGACGTCACCGATGGATTCGTAGAGTTGAAAAATGGGGAGAAAATCCCTATTGTGGGTGCTGTATTGGCAAAACAACAAACGGGTGCTACGAAGGGAATGCCTGTGATGGCCGGAAAGGTGGCGGGAAGACGTGTAGACGTTTAAGAGACACTGGGTGCTCCACTGTAATAGTACGAAGAGACCTAGTCCGCGACGATGAACTCACGGGCCAGACCAGCCTGATTTACACCGTCGACCGTTCGGTCATGAGGCTGCCTGAGGCCAAGGTCAGGATCGAGACGCCCTTCTACAGTGGGATTGTTTCTGCCTTCTGTATGGATGATCCATTGTATGACGTAATCGTGGGGAACATCGAGGGCGCCCGTTCGCCGGACAAACCCGAACCACTGGAAGAGGACCCAGAGATCGATCTACAATCGATTGCAAACCCTCACGACCAACCAGCCACGGCCGACGAGGATGTAGTCGCAGTTGCAACCCGAGCACAGACCAAAGCCCAGTCGAAGCCATTCCAGCCCCTCCCTGCACCCAATTCCGAAGAGGACCCGAGCTTCAGCTATGCCGAGGAACAAAGCCAGGACGAGTCGTTAAAACCCTGCTTTGCGCAAATTGACAAGGACCTCACATGCCGTAATAGTAAATGCGCGATAATGTTCAAGCAGGAAGATGGACTGCTCTACAGGTACTATACGGAGAGGAGTGGTCGGCGGATACGACAGCTCTTGGTGCCGAAGAACCACCGAGAGGCTGTTATGAAGCTAGCCCACGATGGGATAATGGCGGGGCACTTGGGGGCCGAGAAAACGAAGGACAGAATTCAGGAAGAATTCTTCTGGCCCGGTGTCACAGCCGACGTGAAACGGTTCGTGGCATCTTGCGATATCTGCCAGAAAACTGTGCCAAAAGGAAGGGTGCCACACGTGTCACTCGGCCAGTCCCCCGTCATAGACACCCCCTTTAAAAGGGTAGCTATTGATATAGTAGGCCCTATCCGACCTCCATCTGGTCAAGGAAACCGCTATATCTTGACTCTAGTCGATTGCGCCACGCGCTATCCGGAGGCAGTTGCACTACCTGGCATAGAGACCGAACGAGTCGCAGAGGCCCTCGTGGAGATGTTCTCTCGTTTTGGTGTACCGAGGGAAATCCTAAGTGATCGGGGCTCGAATTTCACGTCGGAGTTAATGAAGGAAGTGGCACGACTTCTATCGGTGCGCCAACTCCATACCACCCCTTACCACCCGATGGCTAACGGGATGGTGGAAAAATTTAATGGCACCCTGAAGACTATGCTCAAAAGAATGTGTGCGGAGAAACCAAAAAACTGGGACAGATTCCTCGGTCCGTTGCTGTTCGCGTACAGAGAGGTTCCCCAGGCAAGTCTCGGCTTTTCACACCGTTCGAGCTTCTGTACGGCCGACATGTCCGGGGACCCCTGGCGATCTTAAAGGAAGTTTGGACGAACCAAGAGCTGGACGATGAGCTGAAGACAACCTACCAGTACGTATTGGATCTCCGAAATCGTCTAGAAGAGACGTGCCGCCTAGCTCACGAAGAACTCCGAAGGGCGGGAGTACGCTACGCTAAGCACTACAATCGAAAATCAAGGGATAGAGTATTCCAACCAGGAGATAAGGTTTCTCATCCTGCTCCCAACAGACAAAAATAAACTCTTGCTGCATTGGAAGGGGCCCTTCGAAGTGCAGGCGAAAATTGGGGACTTCGATTACTCCATAAAGACGCCGGGCGGGCCGAAAATTTTCCATGCCAATTTGCTGAAGAAGTATGCGGAGCAGGAAACGAACCAAGATGCGCCACATCAATGCCAAGCCATCGTAGGGGTTATTGACAATGGGGATGAACAGGAACTACCGGTGCCGGAGTTCGTGCAGACAGAAGGGATTACTGAAGTCAAGATCTGCCCAAGTTTGACGGACCAACAAAAGGAGGAGTTGGAGAAACCATGAAAGCGCACTCTAAAATATTTTCGAATGTCCCGGGCAAGACAGATTGGGTGGAGTGCCACCTCGAGACAGTGACGGAGTCCCCAGTCCACGTCAAACAGTACCCGTTACCTTTTGCTACGACTAAAGACATCGAGGCCGAGGTACAGCAAATGAAAACACTGGGCATAATTGAAGTCTCGAAATCGCCCTATAATTCCCCAGTGTTGCTTGTGGACAAACCAGACAAAACCAAGCGGTTTGTAGTCGATTTCCGGCGCCTGAACAACCTCATGATAGCCGATGCAGAGCCCATGCCTAGGGCAGATGCCGTTTTTGCCAGTGCCACAAACAAAAGATACTTCTCTAAGTTAGATTTTGTTAAGGGCTACTGGCAAATCCCACTCTCCCAGCAGTCGAGACCTAAAAACTGCGTTTTCGACAAAATTCGGTCTCTACCAGTTTTGCTACATGCCTTTCGGGATCAAAACGGCACCCGCCGTGTTCGCCCGGCTGATGCGACTAGTCACTCAGGGAATCCCGGGCGTTGAACATTACTACGACGACGTACTCATAACAAGCACGACCTGGGAGGAACACCTATCCACTCTCAGACAACTCTTCGCTCGAATTCAGGCTGCCGGGTTGACCGTGAGACCGAGCAAGTGTGAGTTGGGAATGAATGAGATTGATTTTCTGGGACATCACATTGGACAAAACATGCTTGCTCCACTGGGAAAGACTCTTGACAAAATCCAAGCTGCACCCGCCCCAAAAACGAAGCGACAGGTACGCGCTTTTCTCGGGTTGACCAGCTATTACCGGGAGTTCATTCCAAATTATGCCGAGATCAGCGCCCCTCTCACAGAAACTGATCAAGAAGGGTGAAAGCAACTTAGTAAAATGGACGACGACACACGAGAAAGCATTTGCGAAACTCAAGGAATGTATCTCGAACCCTCCCGTGCTCCGCCTCCCAGACTTAAGCAAGGAATTCATCCTCCGCACCGACGCTTCCGACACCAGCCTTGGGGCTGTGCTCTTGCAGTCACACGAAGGGACCCTCCATCCCATAGCATACGCCAGTCGCAAACTACTTCCCCGGGAATCATCCTACAGAACCATCGAAAGAGAATGTCTAGCCCTGGTGTGGGGGTTACAGAAGTTTAATACTTATCTCTACGGAGTTCCTTTCTTGGTCCAAACTGACCACCAGCCTCTCCAATACATAAAACAGGCTAAACAGCTCAACAGCAGAGTGTTGAGGTGGAGCTTGATTCTGCAGGAGTATCAGTTCCGAGTCGAGCACATCAAGGGAAGCGAGAACGTTGGTTGCCGACTATCTTAGCCGAGTTTGAATGTTTTGGAAGGGTCTGACAGTAGTGAATGCAATAGGCTGTGTTGTTATTGTGTTATCCAGTGTCGAGCGAATCAAAATGTTTGTTACGGTGATGTGATGTGATGTATTGTACGATTGTTATATTGAGAGAACTTTGTACATTTGTATTATTGGGAATGTGTGGTGGAGTGTTGTACTCATGTGCCTGTGGTTATATTTCATGTGTTGTGGAATTGAACTGCAATGTAAGATTGTATTGAGTGATATATTGCGAATGTGACGTGTCACGAGCGACGGATTGTGTTACAGTCTGTGAGAGTGTGTGGTGACTTTTCGCGCTCGTTTGTGTGGTTTTGAATTATGAGATAATATTCTTAAAGTGGGGGGGCAGTGTCACAGAACGAGCGCTAAAAAAAAAGAGCGCGCCGCCAAATCCTTGCGACAACGGGCGGCAGAAACGCCGCGAGGTAAAAAGAAAAAAAAAAGAGAGAAAGCAAACATCCAAGGCTCCCGGGCGCGCGCTCTCCCCGCAGAAGCACGGCTTCGCAGACGAACCTCCTCACCCCACAGCGGCGGCCGGGCAAGCGCTAGAAATTTCCAGAACGAACGGGGCGGGGTCAGACCGAGTGAATCACCCTCAGGAGAGGGCAGTCGGACCGTCTCGTGCCTCTCCCCAGCCTTCGCTGCGCGTCGCGCCGACGAAATGAGGAGAACGTTCTGGAAGGTGGCGCGGAACGTATTTAATCGAGCAGCCGCGACGAGAAAGGAGGAGAAGACGGAAAGTTAGCGCCGGAGCGCGTAGAGATTCCGCCGTGTAGTCGGCGAAGTTTGGTCCGTAGGGACGGCTCGAGCTACAGGCAAGAGCGTGGGTTTACCGCTATCGAGCGAAGACGCGGGCAACAGCTGCGTGTGTGAAGCTGACGGATTTCCGGCGAAGAAGTTTGAAGCTTGGAGAGTGGCCTATTGAAGACGGGAGTTTTCCTGGAAGAGAAACTCCGGCGAGGTTTCCTGGAAGAGAAACTTCAGAGGGCTGCGGAACGACAACAACGCTGGACTTTGAGTGAGTGATTCTCGGAAGAGTATCATCTAGACTCTGGTTCCAAGAACTTTGGACTGAATAGGTTTTCTATCTCTTTAGTCTTTAAGTGTCTTGGTTGTTCAATGCATGCGACTGCATTGCAGTGCGTATTGTTGTCCGTGTCCGTTGTATTAAGTGTGGCTGATTGTGTTGTGTAGTACGTTGATTGATTGGTTTGATTGTTGTCATATTGTATGCAACTATTGTGGAGTGTGCATTCTTATGTATTGTTTTCGATCTGCCATTATTGAGAATATAATTGTTTGTTTATCAACTCTCGGCTCTGACTTGTTCTTTGGGCCACGACCGGCGTCTGCTGGCGCACCAAAAAAGGACCACTTCAAAATTGTCCACGCTTTCGTGGTGCGGTTCGGGGGGCTGATACTTCGGCTCTTGGAATTAGCCCGGCGATTGCCGCCCTAATTAACGGGACGGTGTGACAGCAGGGCATGATCTTCATGGCAGCTTGCGCGATTCACATCATCACACGTCATTGATTGCCCCGCGTTCAACAAGCATGCATCCGCATTGTGGCACACTATGCTGATAAAACAAATATTGTGGCTTTTACGACATATGGATCACTGGCCTAGCCAGGGCAATTTCGGTATGGCGATACCAACGCCACCCTCTCCACGGAAAGTATATCTGGTGCGCTATTGAAATCACCTAGGAATTTTAGTCGTTTACGCTATGACGCAAATGACAGGCGCCTCTTGTCATTCTTTCCGTGAATCGCTCATATTCACCATGCCCTCATGCATGTACATAAATGACTGATAGATGGGCGCTGAATGTTTCCGCCAGCAAGACATGCATACTTTCGCAAGAGGAGTTTCTATGATTAGAAGGCTCACCTCCTTAAAAGCACTGTGTTTATATCTCAATGTGAAATACAAGAGAGACACATACTTGAGTGAACTCATGCGTGCCTGGGCTCTAAGACTCTCGGTTGATATGCTGAGAAAGTGTACACTATTCTTAAAGGCGCGGTTTGTTTCTATGAAACGTTATCATTTGCAGTTGCTTTAGTAAAGCTAAAGGAATCTTTCAAGCTGGAATAAAACAAATGATATTGTTTTTATGAATATAAACACTATTCCATGGGCCACATGTTCAAAATGATGATTATGCATCTATATAGTCGGTTGGACGCTTGAGTAACAAAGAAGGTGCTAACTTTATGCAGCGGAAAATTAGCAGTAGCCTTCATTTTAGAAACTGGAGGTTACAAATCGTTCGGGTTCAAGTGGCCATCTTAATATCTAGTAATTCATAAGCTCTACGATTGGCAATGATGGAAAGAAATGAATGAAGTGATCCTAACAATTAAAAAAAAGGTACGTTACCTAGAAAGGAAGACTGGTTGTCTCAAGGGCTCTTCTTTGAACATTAGTACAAGCCACAACTTCGTGCGACACCGTCTGTATTTAAATTCATAACTCAAGTTTCCATGATGATCTAATACTATTCATTTAGAAGAACACGCCTGTCTCTAAACATTTTAGTGTCTGTGTAGAGAGCGCTATATCCGTTTTATTGGTCTTTTGCGAATCACAGGCCCGAGATCCCGGCGCGGCAGCAGAAGCAAGACGAGCGCTCGCAGCAGCTTCCTCAGCACATCCACGCACGCTCCTTGATCGTGACTGCTGCAGGAAATCACGATGCCATTCACGAGACTTCCGGCTGGTTTAGACCAGAAGACTGCCGGCTACTGGTGTGTTGGCGCTCGCCATCTTCTGCTTGGCGGCCCTCCTCCGCTCTCGTGGCCACGCTGCTCAACCGCACAGCGGCGAGCCAGGCCGGCTTTGACGAGGGAAAGCAACATCGCGGAATAACGAACCAGCTCTGGCATCTTGCGAGAACAAACTCGGCTGCCAGAGAGCTTCGATTCGAAATGCACTTCGGCCGAAGAAGGACCGCTAAAAGTACAACGCTCAGGACGCCGCCCTTTTTCTCGGTAACCGCTAGGCCTCGATCACGGGCTACAACACACCCGCGCCATTTTCATGGACTGTGACCGGGTACCCGAGCAAACGCACCGTATAACAGAGCCAACTGACCAGTATCCAGAGACGGTGCCGGTCGACGTAACAGACCAGCAACCGCCCGAAACCAGTGACATTGACGCGGGGAGACTTTCCTACCCCTGAGAACGCTACCGTAAGCGGCGAGTCGGCAAACAAGACAAAACATGTTACGAATGAAGTTAAAACAACCGAAATTACGGAGACTGAAGAACACAAGTCGTCAGAAGCATCTGTAAAGACGAGTGCTGCTGATGTAGAGTTGTCGTCGCTAGAAACCAGCGTGGTAGTCAGCTCCGGTGAAACCACTGAAGCCACGGGCAAAGAAACAGCAGCCTTACAAACAACTGAAGCAGCGAGCACCGGTGAAATTACTTCGGCCACCAGCAACGACAAAGAGCGTTTAGAGGCAGCTAAGGAAGGCAGCTACGGTGAAATTAAGGCTGCGAAGAAGGAAGTGGAGGGTTTAGCAACGAATGAGACAGTGAGCCCCGCCGAAACCACTCGAGCAGGTGGCACTAACACAGAGGCTTTCGCGGCAGGTGAGGCAGGCAGGTCTGATGAAATAACTGGAGCTACGAAGAATGAAACGGAGGCCTTCGCAACACTTGAGATAGTGAGTACCAGCCAAGCAACTGAAGCCGGCAGCAAAGATTTAGAGGGGTCAGCGACAACACAGAGAGCCAGCTCTGACGTAATCACTGAAGCCATCAGCAAGGAAACCGAAGCTTCAGTGACAACTGAAAGCTCAGAAAAAGCCAACGCGAAGACGTTGGACTTTTATGACGACAACAACTATGACATGCTTCCAGAAGTGGCCCCGATGTCTTAGAAGTTGCTGGTGGTGCATTTGGTGGCAGGTAAGCCGACCTTCAAACTACGTCCGTTAGTCTTTGCCCGATATCATACATAATATGAATTTGTGGTGAGTAAAGATAGTTTGTCGCGTAGGAACGCAGGGATAAAATTTATCATTGGGAGGCCAAATATTGACTGCTTTTTAACGCACTTGAAGTATGCATATTGCGTAGTTGGTAGTATATGTTATGAAATTTATCTATCTTGTTGCTTCTTTACTATTATCTGGAAAACCGAGGCTTCCTTCGCATTGAAAAACAAATATTCGGCAGATCTGATGTACCTTGAGAATGCATGCTATGATGAGCACACAGAGGAAACGTGACTGCGGAAAAATACGAAAAGACGCTAAACATATGTACAAATGATGTACACACACATATATACTCAGCAGTCGCATGTTTACTGTTGCGTAACGCTAGAAACATCATAAAGGGTATTAGCGACAGCTGAAGCAGTAAGCGATATCTAATGCTTGTACAAGACAAAATGGCGCCCCTGGACACTGATCGGTAAATAGGCTTAAGTGGTTGCCGCTTCACCACAAACAAAAATAGTGGCATTGGCTGTATAGTTCTCATGAATGTGCGAGCGTCACAAATCTTGTTTGGCTGGGCAGAATTTTCTTAAGAAAAAAACTTAAGTAAATCCTTCTATCTAAGAATCAGTATAACAAGAAAGTGTAACCTGCCTTCACAAAGGAAGTTGAGCGTTTACTGTGCATATTTCGCTACAAAGGCGAAGGAATGAACGCTACAGCAGGAAATAGTATTGTCACGCGAAGAACCGCAAGCAGCTAAAAACTTGCAGCCCGCCTCTCGCGCATAAAGCACGCACAAAATCAGCATACACAGGATGAGAGCAGACAAACACTGTTGCAGGTCGACACTTAAAGTGGCCCTGCAACACTTTTTGAGCATGGTCAGAAAACGCTGCCGATCGGTAGTAGAGGCTACCTACAACACACGAGCCAATAGTATAGCGCAGCACGTGGCCTGGGATTCACAATAAATTATCAAAGTCGGCTGAAAGTTGCTTTCTCTTCTCTCAACAAATCGCGAAATATACCCCAAAATCAGACGTAGCAAGCCTATCTATCAGCCATTGGCTGATTTGAACGTCGCGTTCTCGCTCGTTACAGAGGTCGCCTTGAGAGTTCGTCACTTGTCCACGCGTGAGCGCGCAATCGCACTGAAAAAGCCGCATAAATGAAGAAAAAAAAGTGCTCAAAGTTATGAGGCACACGTCGCTTTTTTGTTTGTTTGCCCCTTCTATCCCTCTCTGCTTAGCTTCCTGCGCTTTCGTCGAGACGAGAGAAGAGAGAATACGATTGCAGCGTGTGACAAATCTTTGTAACTCCGCTCGTACTTGACAGATTCTTGAAATTTTTGCGGCGTTGAGCTTTTGAGGCAATACGCTTTTCCAGTGAATTAATCCCATGGTTACTCAAAAAAGTGTTTCAGGGTCTCTTTGAAGGGCACTGCTTGAAGAGGTGGTGACGCCATTTTTCTGGCATGTCCATTCTTTGCTGCAAGCGTTTCTATAGGGAGCATATTACACACACCAACGTTAATCTATTCTCGCTGAATAAATTGATATCGGCTTTTCTCTGTGTTCAGCTTTCGGCTTTGGTTTCTGGGCTCCGAATAGCGCTTTGACGTGAGAGTGTAGTTTGCTAACGTGGTCACACATGGCTGTGATGCACATTGTGCTGATTATCAGCTATTCTCGCTGCATTTCTCGCACACAGGTGCCGCACAAGCACCTGTGAAATAGAGTTCTAGCAGCCGCGATGATTTACCAGGCCCTGTGAATACGCAGCGGAGGCCTCCAGAGGTGACACCTCACCACAATAGGCGGGCGCACGAAAGATGTGTGAGAAGGGTCACTTCCATAGTCACCTACAAGAGGGGGAGGCGCGAAGTCAGGCCTACGCATCGACACAACAGGAAGGGGATGCGCTGCGATAAACCTTTGTCCGCCGTCAAAGGAAAACCAGCGCACACCTAAGCTCACTATAAAATTGGTGCGACGTCATTGCAATTTTTGTCACCCTTCCTACAGAGCTACGACAATTCCGGATGCCCTTGCGATAGGTTTTGGTCAGGAAAATGAGCATTTAGTTAAACATTGAAGGTTTATTAAATTAGTTGTGAACGTTTCCTGTGCCCGACCATTTTGTGTAGTTTTGTGGCATATAGAGGAAGCCCACAAGAGGCTTGTTGTAGCCTCAAAATTTGATGGCATCGCTTCTTTACCAGAAAGAAAAGCGGACGAAACGAAGATGGCTTCGTTGAGAAGATTTTACTTGATAAATGAAAAAAAAAATGACGTACTCAAAGTTTTTATGCATTTTCCTAAGCCGAATTGCGCACGCAATCAATTGTCTCGGTAAATGTATTGATTATCTGTACACACGAGCATTTCCGGAAGATTTCTACGACTAACGTTTTGCAATGCGTCCATAAAAATGAGGCACTAGAAGCTTTCTCTCTTCCATTGGCGGTAACGAAGCGAGCCCACTACTCAACGTTACCCAATATGAACACGACTACTTGCAATGCTTCCGGATCGGCTAAGATGATAATCATCCTGCTACCAAAAAATGCTGCGATTACTTGGTGGCTTATAAAAGTATTGTATAAGGAATAGCGCAGCATGAAAAAAAAATGCCTTAAGGGTAGTAAAACGCTATAGGATAGTCATCTCCAGCTCATACATTCAAACGCAAAACCAAAAAATTTGCCCCGTATCTGCATGGTTTTACTGCAAATATCATAAAATGGCGCTAATGTTACGTCTGTAGAGAGTAAATATAACATTTATTAGAACGTTTTGCATGAGAAAATTGGTGAATGGGTTTGTGGGGGCGCTGCGTTTAGGTGCCTCGATGCGCGCAGAGGGTTGGTGCCACCACCTTATCGTATTAGCAAAGCGCAGAAGACGCCAACCTTTTCATTTTTAAGGTAAACAGCACAAAAAAACGAAGGCAGAGAAGTAGGAAGACAAAGGACAAGCGCTTGTTCTGTGCATTTCTACTTCTCTGTCTTCGTTTTTCGCGCTGTTTACAATAAAACAAAATCTTTACCTGCTCGCCCAATTTTCGATACTACACACTTTTTCATCCATTGCAGCTTAGTGTAAAAAAACGCTATGTTACTTGCAATTACTTTCTATGACTTGTTTAGTGTAAAGAAAGACGGTACAGTATATTGACGTGTTGATGTTGTGCCTAAAAATATGCGCAACAATCGCCTTTTAATCGAAAATACAGAGAAGAAGAAACGCAATAACCAGAGAAATATTGGTGGGCGCTACAGGTGTCATTAGACTTAAAAAGTAAAGGCGAATAGACGAAAAGGCTAAGAAAAAAGCCGTTTCTGGGGATGAAAACGACAGACTCACTTGGTGTAACCTCCTTGGTTACGTACGAGTTCCTGGGACGGCTCTAGGCTCTCCCATAGTAGAGTACAAAGTACTCTAAATCATCAACCCTATTTGTTCTAAACACACAAACGACAGATATACTACAGATTTTTTTTCCGTTAAAGTATCCCAAGTACGACAATTGGCCTCGAGGACATATCGTGGCGCCACCAACGTGATGACGTCACTCATAAGGTGCCGCGTTGTGTTCTCTGCTAGAATACCGCTTTTGCCGTGTGGGCTTGCTTTTGTTTGAAGCTCGGTGCTTCAAGACCTGATAATACGGGCAAGCAAACTACGAATCAGTGCCCCCGGTGGCACTCTTGTGTCTAATTGCATCATGGAAATTGCGACTAATACCTGGTTTACCCATGGGTGATGATGCAAGTGCTTTCGCGACAGCAAAGTTGCCGTAATCCACAGCTACTATCCTACTTGTCACGTCAAAACAATCGCAGCGCTGTCCTCTCTAGTGGTGGCCCTCGCGGCATAATGTTTAATACATTTGTCTGCTCTGCCATCCTTTTTCAGGCTGCTTACACAACGCGATGCTCTAGCATGTCTATGCGTACCACTGCCTGGCACCGTGAAATGCACTTCAGTCCTCGCCAGAAGCGTGGCGCCTTCAAAGTGCATTGGGATTTTTTGACTGGACCGGCCTTTTTCTGTCATCTCCGCACTTCGGATTTTTTCGTGAATAATCAAAAAGATACAGCAGTGAGTTTTTCGTTCCTTCACTTAGTGTGTCCTTTATATGTGTGACATTTGGCAAGCCAGCCATGCTTCGCATGCTAGACGTCCTATGGGACAACAGTGGACACGTGTGAAGCAAGATTTCAAAAATGCTGCATACCAACAATGAACGATCGTGGGCTCTTGTCTCTGCAACTGGTGATATATTTTTGTTCTACTAAGGCATAATGTGCATAGTGTAGCCGTGACTTTGGGGTGGCAACATTAAACATTTGTGTGCAGGTAAAACGAGAATATGGCCTTCTAATTCCAGAGTGATCAAAACACTTCCTACTGTGAATATCACTGTAATACTTGTTGGCTTTTGAAGAAAGCATTCTCACTCTTTATGGAGCCGGGAGAAATACGCCAAGGTTCAAGAAAAAAGTGTTTCAGGGTCTCTTTGAAGGGCACTGCTTGAAGAGGTGGTGACGCCATTTTTCTGGCATGTCCATTCTTTGCTGCAAGCGTTCTATAGGGAGCATATTACACCACCCAACGTTAATCTATTCTCGCTGAATAAATTGATATCGGCTTTTCTCTGTGTTCAGCTTTCGGCTTTGGTTTCTTGGGCTCCGAATAGCGCTTTGACGTGAGAGTGTAGTTTGCTAACGTGGTCACACATGGCTGTGATGCACATTGTGCTGATTATCAGCTATTCTCGCTGCATTTTCTCGCACCACAGGTGCCGCACAAGCACCTGTGAAATAGAGTTCTAGCAGCCGCGATGATTTACCAGGCCCTGTGAATACGCAGCGGAGGCCTCCAGAGGTGACACCTCACCACAATAGGCTGGGCGCACCGAAAGATGTGTGAGAAGGGTCACTTCCATAGTCACCTACAAGAGGGGGAGGCGCGAAGTCAGGCCTACGCATCGACACAACAGGAAGGGGATGCGCTGCGATAAACCTTTGTCCGCCGTCAAAGGAAAACCAGCGCACACCTAAGCTCACTATAAAATGGTGCGACGTCATTGCAATTTTTGTCACCCTTCCTACAGAGCTACGACAATTCCGGATGCCCTTGCGATAGGTTTTGGTCAGGAAAATGAGCATTAGTTAAACATTGAAGGTTTATTAAAATTAGTTGTGAACGTTTTCCTGTGCCCGACCATTTTGTGTAGTTTTGTGGCATATAGAGGAAGCCCACAAGAGGCTTGTTGTAGCCTCAAAATTTGATGGCATCGCTTCTTTACCAGAAAGAAAAGCGGACGAAACGAAGATGGCTTCGTTGAGAAGATTTTACTTGATAAATGAAAAAAAAAAATGACGTACTCAAAGTTTTTATGCATTTTCCTAAGCCGAATTGCGCACGCCAATCAATTGTCTCGGTAAATGTATTGATTATCTGTACACACGAGCATTTCCGGAAGATTTTCTACGACTAACGTTTTGCAATGCGTCCATAAAATGAGGCACTAGAAGCTTTCTCTCTTCCATTGGCGGTAACGAAGCGAGCCCACTACTCAACGTTACCCAATATGAACACGACTACTTGCAATGCTTCCGGATCGGCTAAGATGATAATCATCCTGCTACCAAAAATGCTGCGATTACTTGGTGGCTTATAAAAGTATTGTATAAGGAATAGCGCAGCATGAAAAAAAAATGCCTTAAGGGTAGTAAAACGCTATAGGATAGTCATCTCCAGCTCATACATTCAAACGCAAAACCAAAAAATTTGCCCCGTATCTGCATGGTTTACTGCAAATATCATAAAATGGCGCTAATGTTACGTCTGTAGAGAGTAAATATAACATTTATTAGAACGTTTTGCATGAGAAAATTGGTGAATGGGTTTGTGGGGGCGCTGCGTTTAGGTGCCTCGATGCGCGCAGAGGGTTGGTGCCACCACCTTATCGTATTAGCAAAGCGCAGAAGACGCCAACCTTTTCATTTTTAAGGTAAACAGCACAAAAAACGAAGGCAGAGAAGTAGGAAGACAAAGGACAAGCGCTTGTTCTGTGCATTTCTACTTCTCTGTCTTCGTTTTTCGCGCTGTTTACAATAAACAAAATCTTTACCTGCTCGCCCAATTTTCGATACTACACACTTTTTCATCCATTGCAGCTTAGTGTAAAAAACGCTATGTTACTTGCAATTACTTTCTATGACTTGTTTAGTGTAAAGAAAGACGGTACAGTATATTGACGTGTTGATGTTGTGCCTAAAATATGCGCAACAATCGCCTTTTAATCGAAAATACAGAGAAGAAGAAACGCAATAACCAGAGAAATATTGGTGGGCGCTACAGGTGTCATTAGACTTAAAAAGTAAAGGCGAATAGACGAAAAGGCTAAGAAAAAAGCCGTTTCTGGGGATGAAACGACAGACTCACTTGGTGTAACCTCCTTGGTTACGTACGAGTTCCTGGGACGGCTCTAGGCTCTCCCATAGTAGAGTACAAAGTACTCTAAATCATCAACCCTATTTGTTCTAAACACAAACGACAGATATACAGATTTTTTTTCCGTTAAAGTATCCCAAGTACGACAATTGGCCTCGAGGACATATCGTGGCGCCACCAACGTGATGACGTCACTCATAAGGTGCCGCGTTGTGTTCTCTGCTAGAATACCGCTTTTGCCGTGTGGGCTTGCTTTTGTTTTGAAGCTCGGTGCTTCAAGACCTGATAATACGGGCAAGCAAACTACGAATCAGTGCCCCCGGTGGCACTCTTGTGTCTAATTGCATCATGAAATTGCGACTAATACCTGGTTTACCCATGGGTGATGATGCAAGTGCTTTCGCGACAGCAAAGTTGCCGTAATCCACAGCTACTATCCTACTTGTCACGTCAAAACAATCGCAGCGCTGTCCTCTCTAGTGGTGGCCCTCGCGGCATAATGTTTAATACATTTGTCTGCTCTGCCATCCTTTTTCAGGCTGCTTACACAACGCGATGCTCTAGCATGTCTATGCGTACCACTGCCTGGCACCGTGAAATGCACTTCAGTCCTCGCCAGAAGCGTGGCGCCTTCAAAGTGCATTGGGATTTTTTGACTGGACCGGCCTTTTTCTGTCATCTCCGCACTTCGGATTTTTTCGTGAATAATCAAAAAGATACAGCAGTGAGTTTTTCGTTCCTTCACTTAGTGTGTCCTTTATATGTGTGACATTTGGCAAGCCAGCCATGCTTCGCATGCTAGACGTCCTATGGGACAACAGTGGACACGTGTGAAGCAAGATTTCAAAAATGCTGCATACCAACAATGAACGATCGTGGGCTCTTGTCTCTGCAACTGGTGATATATTTTTGTTCTACTAAGGCATAATGTGCATAGTGTAGCCGTGACTTTTGGGGTGGCAACATTAAACATTTGTGTGCAGGTAAAACGAGAATATGGCCTTCTAATTCCAGAGTGATCAAAACACTTCCTACTGTGAATATCACTGTAATACTTGTTGGCTTTTGAAGAAAGCATTCTCACTCTTTATGGAGCCGGGAGAAATACGCCAAGGTTCAAGATGTGTTTTGCGTGTCATGTTTAATGCCCTTTTGCTAATTTCGCACAATTCCGAATCGCCAACTGCTGAGTAGCTTGTATCTCAGGAATTACTTTTCTGAAAAAAAAAAACACAAAGTCGGGAGATTCAACGTGCTTCAAGAATTGATGGTATGCAAAATACGTGGCCGCATCGTGGTGGTCTAGTGCCTGAGGTATACTCTGCTGCTAACCCGCAGGTCGCGGGATCGAATCGCAGCTGCGGCGGCTCCATTTCTATGGAGGCGAAAATGCTTTAGGCCCGTGAGCTGATATTTGCGTTCACGTTAGAGAACCCCAGGTGGTCAAAATTTCCGGAGCCCTCCACTACGGCGTCTCTCATAATCATATGGTGGTTCTGGGACGTTGAACCCCACATATCAATTATGCGAAACACGTAAACGGATGCGGACTGAGTCGTCATTTTACAGCGAAAGCTGTTACAACACGGGTCACGCGCAGTTGTCCGCCACCGCCGCCGGTGTCCTTATCCTCATGGCTCGAAAAAAAAATGAAAAATACCAATTCCACAATAGCACTCGAACCCGGGCCCATCGGGTGCCAACCAGTATTCTCCCACTGAGCTATGTCAATTGTCTTCTTTATTGGAGCGAGTTCGCCAGTGCGTGTGACTTGTTAAACTTGCCTTAGGCCGGCTTGATGTCGGTAAAGCGATTGCGGTAATACGACTTAGCGTTTGAAAACATCGAAAGTACAACCAGCCATAGTACAATGCGAATGGCGTAACGAGTGGGCCGTCCAATGCTCCAACCCAATAAAAAGCTTATTCTTGTCCCCCCATTAACTGTTGCGAATACTTTTACGAGGCGTGAGCTCAACACGGTCTCGAATGCGGCACTGCTATGAATCTCCCCGCTGCGGGCTCTCAGGCCTAACAATACTCCCTTCAGCTTTAGTTCCTCATTGTTGGTAGCCACTGCATGAACAAATGACATAAAATTTTATGCAAGTGTTTAGCGGATACCACGCTTATCAGAAGAATCAAAAAAATTAGCATAGCAATTGCCAGCAGACTACTCCAAAAAATTAAATATTAATTACTTGTGGGCATCAATGAAGTGTGCTTGCAGTAGTTACTCATAGAGCGTTTTGAAAAGGCTCTGAAAGGCCGCTCTTCTAACTATCGCTGTGACTGTGCTGCCCCTTCTCCGCAGGCTGGAGTTTTTTTTTTTTGAGCAAGACCTAATGAAATGGCGCAAAACATATATGCAATTGTTGCAACACTTTAAATAATTTGACATCTTTCATATAGGCAGCTGTTTATGAAAAAATTCTTGAAAAAAACCATGTTTGTTTGAATGAAATATGACGCGCCTGCGCAGTTACCCGGAGCGCAAAATTAATAATGACGTCGACACGATCCTTCGCTAGCCCTCTGCGCATGTTCTGTGCGTTTTTATCTTACGTGTTCAGATAACTTGTATATTTCAATAAATTCTTCAGTTTAGAGTCAGCGCTTGTTTTTGTCTCTTCTCTTCGTCCCGTGAGTTTGTGCGCTGGTACTGCCCACAAAGGCCACGCAGTATGCTGGGGCTTGATTATTGCTGGGACCGTGACATTTATCATTTGCATTCATCGTGTGGGCTTCAATTACTGCTGCGACTTTGAAATTTATAATTTGAGTTCGTCGGGTCAACGCTGCCAATGTCGGCTTTTAGATGGGAAGCTTCCGATTGTCGAGCTTAATGCCATGTGCGGCGTGACCACTTTTATTGCACATGTACGCCCTCTACCCTCTCTCTCCTCTCCTACGCCCCCCTCTCTCTCCTCTCCTACGCCCCCTCTCTTTCCTCGCAACGCAGACACCATCTTCTTGCGAATCTTGGACTGCATGCACATGCACTGCATCTTGACGTCCAAGGTAGTGGTGGTAAGAGATTTCTCGTGTGGGTTGTTGAATAGTGAAAATTCGCCGCGTGCGCGTTAACTAAGAGCGGACTGCCGGTCTCTGTGACCCCCTGTAGTCTTCTGTTCCTCATTGCCCATCAGTATTGATTGCCACGTTCCAGTAAAAAGCCTTGTTCCACCAATGTATGCTTCTAGCCTCCGCAGGTTTCTTTCTCTCCTGCACAACTGCGCAATGAGCGCCGCCCATAGAGCTCACTGCTGCAGCAGGAAACTATTTGCCGCAGCCGGCCGGCGATGGCGCCGAGCTGCCCCGCTGCGGTGGTCTAGTGACTAAGGTACTCGGCTGCTGACCCGCAGGTCGCGGGTTCGATTCCCGGCTGCGGCGGCTGCATTTCCGATGGAGGCAAAAATGTTGTAGGCCCGTGTGCTCGGATTCGGGTGCTTGTTAAAGAACCCCAGGTGGTCGAAATTTCCGGAGCCCTCGACTACGACGTCTCTCATAATCATATGGTGGTTTTGGGACGTTAAACCCCACATATCAATCAATTGCTCCGAGCAGACGGCACACGCTCCGGTGTTGGACCCCTCTGTACATGCTTGGTGGGGGTAGTCGAAGTTTTTTACGCCTTCCTGTATGCATATAAATGACACGAATCTTCCGTTAAACCTTAGGTTGTCAGACAGTGCTTGTGTCGCGCAATTTCTTGTGTTTTTGGGCTTTTTGGCGCGGTTCGTTATGAGTTTTTTTCGAGTAGCCCGATTCGCTCTTACAGTTCAATTTCACAAGTCGCCAGGGTCAGTGAAACAATAGCCCGTTTAATGAAAAAGCCATCGGTTAACGTCACCCGGAAGCCATCCGCCACTACCGGCTGCTTCATTCCTCGCCCCAAAAACTTTGCCGCATACGCGGAAAAGTCTCGGGAGTCGTATACCACATCCAGTGCGCCGTCTGCCCTGCTTCCTATATTTGGAAAAGAAACAACTTCCATGAGGGTATGCGGCAGCATGAGTGTCACACCTGTCCCGTTAATTAGGGAGGCAATCGCCGGGCTAATTCCAAGAGCCGAAGTATCGGCCCCCCGAACCGCACCACGAAAGCGTGGACAATTTAGAAGTGGTCCTTTTTGGTGCGCCAGCGGACGCCGGCTGTGGCCCAAAGAACAAGTCAGAGCCGAGAGTTGATAAACAAACAAATTATATTCTCAATAACGGCAGATCGAAAACAATACATAAAAATGCACACTCCACAATAGTTGCATACAATATGTCACCAATCAAACCAATCAATCAACGTACTACACAATACAATCAGCCACACTTGAAACAACGGACACGGACAACAATACGCACTACAATGCAGTCGCATGCATTTAACAACCAAGACACTTAAAGACTAAAGAGATAGAAAACCTATTCAGTCCAAACTTCTTGGAACCAAAGTCTAGATGATACTCTTCCGAGAATCACTCACTCAAAGTCCAGCGTTGTTGTCGTTCCGCAGCCCTCGAAGTTTCTCTTCCAGGAAACCTCCCGTCTTCATATGGCCACTCTCCAAGCTTCAAACTTCTTCGTCGGAACACGTCGGCTCCACACACGCAGCTGTCGCAAACGCGTCTTCGCTCGATAGCGGTAAACACACACTCTTGCCTGTAGCTCGAGTCGTCACCCCTCAGGTGGAAATTCTCTTCATCTCCGACTTCGTCCCTACGGACCAAAACCTTCGCCGACTACACGGCGGAATCCCTACGCACTCTGGCGCTCACTTCCGTCTCCTCCTGATCTCTCATCTCGGCTGCTCGGTTAAATACCTTGCGCGCGACATTCCAGACGCTTCTCGTCATTTCGTCGGCGCGATACGCAGCGAAAGCTGGGAAGAGGGCGAGACGGTTGGAATGCCCTCTCCGGCCGGTGAGTCAACTCGGTATGACCCCACCCCTTTCGTTCTGGAAAAATCGAGTGCTTGCTCGGCCGCCGTTGTGGGGTGAGGAGGTTCGTCGATGAAGCCACGCTTCTGCGGGGAGAGCGCGCGCACGGGGAGCCTTGGCCGTTTGTTTTCTTTTTCTTTCCTTTTTTTTCTTTTGACTTCGCGGCGTTTCTCCCGCCCGTTATCGCAAGAATTTGGCGTCGCGCCCTTTTTTAGCGCTCGTTCTGTGACACTGCCCCCCACTTTAAGAATATTATCGCATAATATTCAAAACCACACAAACGAGCGCGAATCAGTCACCACACACTCTTACAGACTGTAACACCATCCGTCGCTCATGACACTTCACCTTCACAATAGATCACTTAATACAATTGTACATTGTAATTCAATTACACAGCACATGAAATATAACCACAGGCACATGAGTACAACACTCTACCACAAATTCCCAATAATACAAATGTACAAAGTTCTCTCATTACAACAATGGTCAATACTATACATCACATCACAGCACAACACTTCGACACTTGTGACACAGGATAACACAACATTAACACAACATATGGCACTCAGCACTGCCCCACACATTCTGATTCGATTTCAGCACTTATGCTGAGTACTTCGAGCAGCGCTTGCGCCCCTTTTTGCGGTGCTCGCTCGATCTCTTCTTGTTCTTTCACGTTCTTTTTCGGCGAGCCCTTTCCAACGACGATATCTGAGGCGTCGTCTCAGCCATCGTTGTCTCTTCCGACACCGTTAATGCGTCATTACATTCGACGGGTCCTGTCTGTTTATTTACCCGCTTGATCATGCCTCTAGATCTTGCCCGGCTGGCCAACTCCGTCTCCTTTACACTGTCGGTCGGTTGAGGTCGTGCCGACGTAAGTCCGGTTGCTCGGCCCGTGAACTTATTCGACCCGATCGTCTTCTCCTTCGCTGTCTCTTGCGCCGCAACTTCACCTTGGGCTCTAGTGAGATCCGTCACGGGATGCTCCTCCACTGTATCTTGCGGCCGCTGTGTTGGCGAGGGCTCTATCTTCGGGTCTTCTCCCAAACATTCTGGATCACTTGGCCCTCGCGCCCCGTCGATGTTTCCGATGACAAGGTCGTACAGGGGGGTCGTCATGCATAAAGCAGTAACCTTCCCGCTGAAGTACGGGGTTTCAACCTCAATTTCTGCTTCGGGAAGCATCCGGACCGTACAGTCAATTAGGCAAACCGGTTTCGTTCTGCCTGTCAACTCACTTTCCCGTACCAAATTTCTCCTCACGATAACAATGGAGCTGCCGGTATCTCTTAACACCGTAATCTTTTTGTCCGCAACTTTTCCAGGCAGCGCTGGCATTCTTTTCGTAACACCGGTTGGCTGTTTTGACATTACAGCACCCACAATAGAAATTTTCTCCCCATTCTTCAACTCTACGAATCCATCGGTGACGGCATTATGATCAGATTTCGGTGCCGCTTGCACACAGGATACCTGGTGAGTTTGACTCGCTCCGTTTCGACAAGCGTCTGCTTTGTGCCCAGTCTGACCACACTTGAAACATTTTACTGCCGTAGGGCTTGTAAAGATCGTTCGACAGTTTTTCGCGCGATGACCCACTCGGTTGCACAGAAAACATCGCGGAATGCTCTCTGGTGCACGCTTCTTTTCTTCGGGAGCCAATTTCTTCGAATCATCGGGACAATCCTTCTTTACCTTGGCCAAATTAGTGCCACCTTGCGCTTCCAAGAATTGATCAGCCAATTCAAGCATGTCTTCAAGTGAGTCAGCCTTCCTCTCTTTTAAGTACAGTGACAGGCTTGGGTGGCAACCAGTAAGAAATTGTTCTCTAATTAGCAGCTCTCTAAGCTCATCGTACTCCTGCGCTGTCCCTGAAAGTTCAATCCATCTGTCGAAATAATGGCAAAGTCGGGCGGCATACTGCGTAGCCGTCTCACCATCAGCTGGCTTTCCTGTCCTAAATCTGTCCCGGAATCCTTCCACGGTAAATCTAAATCGCTTCAGCAAAGCAGCTTTCACCTTTGCATAGTTGGCTGCATCGGTCGGCGTCAGCCTACCGTACACACTGAGCGCTTCACCACTCAAGCAAGTACTCAAAGCAGTTGCCCATTGATGTTCCGGCCAATTCTGGCTCTTCGCAATCGTCTCAAATCGGTGAAGGTACGCGTCAAGGTCGTCCTTCCTTTCATCAAACGCTACGAGCAGCTTGCTCGGGTTCAAGCGGAAGCCATGATCTTCCAGTTCGCTGCTTTCCACTCTAGCTTGGACGGGAGTTTCACTTCGCTGTTGCAAACGTAGCCGCTCGAGTTCCATCTCGTGCTGCCGCTGCCGTTCCCTTTCAGCCATCTCCGCTTCTCTTTCTTCTTTCAGCTGTCGCTCCCTCGCTTCTCTTTCTTCTCTCGCCCTTTCGGCTGCCAACTTCTCTCTCTCCAGCTCCAACTTGAATTGCTGCTCTTTTTCTTCTTTCAGCTGTCACTCCTTTGCCTCTCTCTCTTCTCTCGCCCTCTCAGCGGCCAGCTTTTCTTTCTCCTGCTCCAACTTAAATTGTTGCTCTCTTTTTTCTTTCAGCTGTCGCTCCTTTGCCTCTCTTTCTTCTTTCTCTCTCGCAGCTGCCAACCTCTCTCTCTCCAACTCAGCTGCTTTTTCTTCCTTGGCTCTCTCAGCTGCCAACCTTTCTCTCTCCACCGCCTCTTTCTCCTTCTGGCTTACCCACTTGCGTAGTTCGGCGCCAGAAAGACCCATCTTCTCACCAAGAGCAACTAACTTTTCGAGATCCATTGTGTCTCGCAAATAAAACCTTGCCACGTGTAAAAAGTATCTGCCTAAATCAGTCTATCGGAACACTCCCCTGCACTCGTTAACGAGAACACTGAACAACACACAAAATCGTTCCGATAGCACTATCAACAACTCGAGGCTCTTTCTCACTACTTTGGACACGCTGTGCACCAAAAGGTCCTGTCGCGGACGCCAGATTAATTGTCACAGCTGTCCCGTTATTTAGGGAGGCAATCGCCGGGCTAATTCCAAGAGGCGAAGTATCGGCCACCCGAACCGCACCACGAAAGCGTGGACAATTTAGAAGTGGTCCTTTTTGGTGCGCCAGCGGACGCCGGCTGTGGCCCAAAGAACAAGTCAGAGCCGAGAGTTGATAAACAAACAAATTATATTCTCAATAACGGCAGATCGAAAACAATACATAAAATTGCACACTCCACAATAGTTGCATACAATATGTCACCAATCAAACCAATCAATCAACGTACTACACAATACAATCAGCCACACTTGAAACAACGGACATGGACAACAATACGCACTACAATGCAGTCGCATGCATTGAACAACCAAGACACTTAAAGACTAAAGAGATAGAAAACCTATTCAGTTCAAAGTTCTTGAAACCAAAGTCTAGATGATACTCTCCGAGAATCACTCACTCAAAGTCCAGCGTTGTTGTCGTTTCACAGCCCTCGAAGTTTCTCTTCCAGGAAACCTCCCGTCTTCATATGGCCACTCTCCAAGCTTCAAACTTCTTCGTCGGAACACGTCGGCTCCACACACGCAGCTGTCGCAAACGCGTCTTCGCTCGATAGCGGTAAACACACACTCTTGCCTGTAGCTCGAGTCGTCACCCCTCAGGTGAAAATCCTCTTCATCTCCGGCTTCGTCCCTACGGATCAAAACCTTCGCCGACTACACGGCGGAATCCCTACGCACTCTGGCGCTCACTTCCGTCTCCTCCTGATCTCTCATCTCGGCTGCTCGGTTAAATACCTTGCGCGCGACATTCCAGACGCTTCTCGTCATTTCGTCGGCGCGATACGCAGCGAAAGCTGGGAAGAGGGCGAGACGGTTGGAATGCCCTCTCTGGCCGGTGAGTCAACTCGGTATGACCCCGCCCCTTTCGTTCTGGAAAAATCGAGTGCTTGCTCGGCCCGCCGTTGTGGGGTGAGGAGGTTCGTCGATGAAGCCACGCTTCTGCGGGGAGAGCGCGCGCCCGGGGAGCCTTGGCCGTTTGTTTCCTTTTTCTTTCCTATTTTTTTCCTTTGACTTCGCGGCGTTTCTCCCGCCCGTTATCGCAAGAATTTGGCGTCGCGCCCTTTTTTAGCGCTCGTTCTGTGACAATGAGAATGACCTTAGTCAATTGAACAGCCAACGGAGCGCAGTCACAGAACACTGCGAACGGTTTGACTACCATAGCCACCCGGATGGCGTAGTGATTCTGGAAAAGGAAAGCAACACCCGCCGGTGACTCATCCTCCAATCCTGACATATGCAGCAACCACTCCACGGGGACATTGCCCTCCTTCTGCTGCCAGGATTTACGTCGGCACACGGCAAGCCTCTCACGCAAGGCGAGCAAGCGTATATAAGCGCCGTACATCTGTGGCTTTCCACCCCTGAGGAAGAAGCCGGTCTCACTTCGAACTATCGGGTTTCATAATAGAATTTTTGCTTGGAGTTTTCTAACTGCCTCATTCGTATCTTAACCAGGCAGGTTTCGGCAAAATGTTCACTTTCGATCCACTTGTTCTTGTGTCACCAATAATGTTTACTTCGCAATGCAAGCATGTATGAGAAGCTGTGAAAATGACCTGGGTCAAAAAACACTGGCGTGGGGATTGGGGTTGTGGTGAGTAGATTAAATGGCGTCGGTGGTGATGGGAAGATGTCGGATAGTTGAGCTCCTGGTAATATTATCTGAAGGCCATTGCACATGACCCAAAAAGTAGCGTTTTTGAGGCTACGAATTCGTTCGCAGCGAAAAAAAGAAGGGCAGTTTGCTCCCGCCAGTCCGTGGCGAGCTAACAACATGTAAGAATTTGTTCGCGCTGATTGCACCGGCGGCGCAACATTTGGACGAAACCCGTCAAAATAAGGTCGGGCCTGTCAAGCTGCCAAAATAGCGTTGATGTGTATGTTTTCGTATTGGCCTGTGTAATAAATGAATTTAGATTAGAGATGACCCTAGAAAACAAAACAAGCGTGGTGTTCGTTACCGTTCATCTAAATTTTATATCATAACGCAGAGAAAATTTCTGCAGCGTCAGTCAGAAAGAAAGGTGCCCAGAAACGTTGCTTGCCACTTCAGTCACCGAGAAAAAATCGCAGAGCATTTTCAGTCCATGTGAAACGAAACCCCCATTAGGGGGGGGGGGGTCTGTGAACAGAGCGAATGGAGCGAGCGGTACCATTTTATCTGGACGGGGTTAAAAAGCTCGTTTGGCAGAAATTTCACCGTTAGCGTACATGTAGGCGTCGTTGGTTGTGGGCGAAAAATCATATTTGTGTGACCAAAAAAATGGAGCATGTTTTCGTAACAATAAAAAAAACAGAAAATGCAAATAAAATAACGAAAATTTTGGGTCTGAGTGTGGATCAAACCCGGGTTCTTTGCGTACCTAGTGGCTGGTCTACTGCGTGCCACACCTTCTTTTATCAATCCCGCCACGGTGGTATAGCGGCTAAGGTGCTCGGCTGCTGACCTGCAGGTCGCGGGTTCAAATCGCGGCTGCGGCGGCTGCATTTCCGATGGAGGTGGTAATGTTGTAAGCCCGTGTGCACGTTAAAGAACCCCACCTGGTTGAAATTTCCGGAGCCCTCCAATACGGCGTCTCTTATAATCATATGATGGTTTTGGGACGTTAAACCCCACATATCAATGAATCACCTCCTTTTATCATAGTAATTGTTATAATGCATTTTTGAAATTATAAGATATGCTTTGGCATATAGGGATATTTGGCATATAGGGATACATTCACTCAGCGCAATAATAGCACAACTACTGCAAAAGCATTCAGAGGCGTACGTACGTATATACTTAGCAAGTCCAGGCAAAGGGGGAAAGTTCTTCAGCCTCTGCTTGTGAATACGGTAAAAACAACTTCCTCTGCTTCAAACGGCAATGAAAGTAACTGTCATGCTTTACAAATTCACGTGTCCTGTAGACGTGCTTCATTTCACAACAACAGATATTGTCGTAATAATTAGTTGTACAAGCGTACATTGCCATTGGGCGTCGAAAGATGGGTTTATCGTAATGTCTTCGTCGTCATAGTTTATAGTCAGTCACTCACCACAAAATCCACAAACTGCTGCATCCTTGAAGCCACGTAGCGGGTGCATAAAAAGCTTAAAAATTGGCAGATCCCACGTATAGGGGAAATCGATGATATGCGAAGCACGAATGAGAAATATTAGATATGTCACTTTAAAAATCAGCACAAAGTTACGAGGTGGAGGTAAATAATGCCGCACACGACTTCCGTGTCATGATTATCACGTTTTGATGTGTCGTTTACTTTCGTCATCTGATGACGTCATGTGATACCAAATTTAGTATATATGGAGCTAGCGAAATGGCCTCGAGACCGCCATGAGCGTGGTATGTTGTCATGTTCTTACATGACACGCTTGTCAGGATTATCATGTTCTCACCAGTCATATATGTTGTCATCCATTGACGTCACGTAACACCGAATTCGGTATATGTGGAGCTAGCAAAACGGCTGCGAGTGCATCATGAGCGTGGCATGCAGTCATGTTCTTACGTGACATGCATGTCGTGATTATCAAGTTTGGTTGTGTCACCTATGTCGTCCGTTCACGTCGCGTAATACCGAGTTTGGTACATGTGACGCTAGCGAAACGGCCACCAGCGCATCATGAACATAGCATGTACTCATGTTATTGCATCACGCATCTTACGTTTATCATGTTGTTAACGTCTGTTTATCATGGTTATCATCTTATGTTCATCATGTTGTTACGTGACATGCATGTCATGATTTTTATAATAGGGTGTGTTGCTTGTGTTCGCCATGCAATCGTGTCATACCATACCAGTTTTGCCACATGTCATGTGAACGAAACCACCGCAAGAGCTGCAGGACCAGGAAATATAAATAACAGCATTCATGACATAAATGTCTATGATTCTCATGTTATGACTACTCAAATATGTTCTCCATACAGTCACGCTATGCCATACTAAGTTTGGTATCGATGCCAATATACAAACGGCCAGGAAATCTAAAGTCATAGGCGGCTAGATAGATAGATAGCTAGATAGATAGATAGATAGATAGATAGATAGATAGATAGATAGATAGATAGATAGATAGATAGATAGATAGATAGATAGATAGATAGATAGATACGGTCAAAGTCACTAAGAAATGCTTCGCATTTAAGATTGTCACACACTACTTTAAGGGTCCCCAAATGTTTTTTTTTTTTTTGCTAAAAATGCGGCATTTGAAACAGCCTTGAGAAGTTCACTCGAATGACGCACGCAGGAAGCAAAAGAGCGAGTTCTAGCGGTGACGCTTATCGCAACAGCGGCTGCTGTGGCGTATTTATCTTTAGTGAAGAATCTCCTTAGTGGGGTAGATCCACATTCGTATTGCAGCCCCTGCTACTCGGCTTTGAAAAAACCACTGGCGTTATTTGCCTCTCTTTCTATCCATCGGTCCTACCATCCGTGCGTTTGTGCGTGCATGCGTAGATCTGTTCGTCCGTCTTCCTTTACATCTTTCCACCTATCCGCCAATCCAGCCGTCCAACGAATCGTTGATCTCTCTGTTCAACCATTCATCATCCGTTCATCTGTACGTTCTTTCTACTAGTCGGAGACTTGAATGTACACATTCTGGACGTGATAACTTAGATTGACCCACTCGTAATCACTCACTCTCTACTGATGCGTGGATTTTCCCATAAGCATTTGCTTGCCTCAGAGGGGGAGGTGGGGGGGGGGCTCATGTGCTTGAAAATGTCTCTCAAATGTGTATTCCTAAATCTTTATTTCAGTAGCACCATGATATTTGCATCTTTCGGATGAAGTGTGCGCTTGGCGGTGGTCGTCATCTTGCACAACTTGCAATAGGCATTCTACCACACCGCAACCGGCTCCCCATTTCGGCTCTGCCATGTTTCATCTATTAGCATTTCATTACGTGAAGCACGTACTCGCATAAGCTATGCTCGTGAATGCACCACACACTTTTGTAGTGAACACACACAGAACCACAGCTTCAGCGTTACAAATGTTGTAAAAAATTACGTGGAAAACTTTCAGAAAAGCGGAATTTTTTCGAATGTCACTCTATACACAGTATTTAGAAGTTTTTTTTGCACATTGTTGAGAATTTCACTTTATTTTGACATTTTAGTGTGTACAAACAATTTCGTAAATGTGCTAGCACGGTGAGCAAGCAACACAGAAACTGTAGCCGATATAAACTGCATGCGATCCACCGGACTACATGGGTAGTAAAAGAAATGTGTGGATTCCTCGTCCACTTATATCATTCACTTCATTGCCAACATTAGTTCTAACCAAAAATAAAGTTTGTTTCGGGGAACTTCTTTGACGTAGAGTCTACATGACTTGAATGAACTTTATTCCCCTAAATATTGTTGCTCTGCTCGGTGCTAGGTTTATTGTATTCATATGCATATCAAATATAAATTTCGCAATTTTTTTAATCTGTATATTTTGCCCAGTCACTACTTTTGCCATTTGCTGGCATTATTACTTGCTCTATGTAAAATTTTGTAATCTATTTATTTATGTGTTTGTTTAGTTATTTTGGTATACCTGTACTTTGTTAGTATTGTCACCTTGTTATCGCTGTCACAGTGTTGATGGTGCTTAGTCAACAGCATCTCCTAATTTTTTCGCAGTGGACGTTGTTTTGGTGAAACATAAAACTCATTGATTGATGGAATCACAAACTGCACTCGGAAGTAAATAGCGAGGTTAATTGGTCTTTGTATTGGCGCTGTTTTAGAAATGGCATTCGAATTCACTTATAGGATTTTAGACTCGAATAATAATAATGGTCATTTACACGCACTATAAAACAGTACGAAAGCCCTTCTTAGCCTTCACTTCATGGTACTTACTAAAAAAGTTCATTTAGGAACGCATGAAAGAAAACAGGCATTTGCCTATAATCTGGTCTGTAATCGTCACCCTAAAGAATTGTTGGTAATGAATGGGCAGATTGATCCTACTACAAAAAGCTAGAGCTGGATCTCGCAGCGTGTGAATAAAATGGGCAAGTAACAGTGCAGCAAATTTTTATTGCGAGCTCGTTACAATACACTTCACAAATAGTGAACAAAAAAGTCCACGCCCGCTCGTAACACACGGCAAAGACACGACAGTGTAACCATTGTCATAATTAAATCCTTGCCGCATGCAAGCAGTTTTTTTGTGACAGTAACAAACGACAGCGATGAGCCACAAGATTGGCTGTCGAGAGGGCCCATATGTCGCCGCTGCTTCTCGCGTCACGCATTTCTGTAAAACTAGAAAAGATCGCTTTTCGGCCGGAAGCGAGTGTGGCGATTTTCGGCAGCATTGCTTCCTCCTTCCTTCCCACTTCAAGGAATAAAATGTATCGGCTACACTTTTTACATTCTCATCTCACGCGGAGAGTGAGAGTGTGACCATGTTTTGTCTTATATCTCTTTGTTTTGATGACCCAACGCATTGTGGCAAGCCGTAATTTGGTCACTTGCTACAAAGCGAAATCGTCATGTGATGTGCGTCGTAGCCGTCGTAGCATACGCTTCTGGGCAGCCTGTCGTGGTAATACCAAAGATTGCGAAAAAAAAGGCAGTGAAAAGCTTTTGTGGCTGCCTCATGTCACGCAAGATACTAATAAATTAGGCATATTGTCATCGACCAGCTTTTCTGATTTGCAATTCATGGGCATGCACGTGATAGTTTCCATTCAAGCAACAATGACACTTCGTCTCGCACATGCAGGTGCCGCTGTCACGAGCGAGGAAGTTTGTCGCTGTAGCTAGTAAATCGTGGGCATGCGGTTAGGGCTTTTGTGTCATTTGTGGAACCTCTGGGCCTCTGGCTGATGACGAAGATTCATCTCTGCGTTTTTCGTAATGAGTTCGAAGGTCTAAGCCACACACTTGTTTCGTAATTCGCATTGTGAGAGCACGAGAGAGAGCAAAAAGATTCACTTTGTCTCGAAGGAGGTGTAGGAGGTGCACATACATCCATGTCTTGGATGGACTTATGCCGGGACGCAGAGGCCGAGCCTCTCCGCCCTCTCGCAGGCCTTCAGCACAGTCAGGAGCTGGACGTCGTAGCGGTGGTCGCTGATACAACACGTCCACCAAGCTTCTTGACAGGCATGGAGCAAGAGAAAAAATGACAGCATATTCATGGGGTGAATTATAAAAAGTGGAGTGAAAATGGGCCGAACGCCGCTGCCGCGCCGCTTCAGCCTCCCGTTATCGTACGCCGGAATTTTGTAGGCGCTGCCGCGCAACATCACGGCACGCTTTTGCCTTGCATGCTCTCACATCAGGGTTCCACCTTCGAGCGTGAGCCGCAGCTGCCTTGCGCGCACGTCACTCTGCATCCTTGTCCAACCACCACAATTCTGAACGCGCGCGCGCACCAGAACGGCTTTTATTTTACTAAACCACTTCCCCATCGTAAGGCGCCGCCAATTAACACGCGATTGCCGACGTCTTCGTATGACGTCATTGCTATTTTCTCGTGCACTCACACATAGGGGTTCCGTCTTCGAGCGTGAGCCACCGCTGCCTTGCCTATCACACATTTTATCGCAAACCGTTAATCATACGCCGGCCGCGTCCGTCCGTCGTCTGTCTGTCTGTCTGTCTGTCTGACACACGAATGAACGTATGGATGGACGCATGGACGAACACAGGAATAAACGCACGGATGGATGCACGAAAGGACGGACGGGCAGACAAACGCATGGATGGATGCATGAATGGATGCACGAACGGACGGACACACAGATGAGTGAATAGACACACGGATGAACGAATGGATGCACGAACCTATGGATGTACGCATGGACGAACGCAGGGACGGATGCATAAACGAAAAGATGGACGCATGGGTGAACGCAGGGACGGACGCACATATTAACGCACGCATGAACGCACGAGAAGACGGACGGACGCATGGACGGACGAGAGGAGGACGCTCACATGGATGAATGGACGGACGCGTGGACGGATAAACGATCGAACAGACGCACGAATGGGCGGACGGATGAACGGCTGGACGCGCGGACGGACGAAAACAGGAATAAATGCAGGGATGGACGCATGGGCGGAAGGATTGACGCACAGGTGGACGCGAATGGACGCATGAGAGGACGGGTGTACGCATGTACAGACGGATGTATGCATGGGCGGATTCACGAATGAACAGATGCGTGGATAGACACGCGGACGGATACATGGATAGACGGAAGCAAGAACGAAAGGACAAAACAATGGGCGCTTGGCCCTACTCATCATCATTTACTCCGTGGATATGCTGTGATTTTGATTATTTATCATACTACAAGTAACGTCCTATAGTATCGTACCAGTGGCATTTTTCAGCGTGTATGCATTTCGTTATATGTACAAGTACCGTCCTCTACGGCCGGTTCAAGAACTAACAAGAGGTGGCTGCATACGATTACGACAAAACGCTCAACCAACGCTTTAAGCAGCTTCATTCCTAAACAGGAGGGAGCATCACGTCGCGCACCCAGCCTTGAGAAGCCAACCTGTTTTGAAGCCGTCAAAGTCGGCTGAACACGTCAGCTTTTGCCTTAAGATCACGCAATAAACGAGACTTGACGAGCTGTTCTCGTTCGGTTCACGGTAGCTTTTAGTGGAGGGTGGCAGTTTGGCCGCTTCACCGAGCGCTCAGCTGATCGATACACTGCTCGGTGTCCCCGTCTGCACTTTTGATCGTGGTTTTGTTACGCTTTTCTCAGTGCTTGTACCGCTTCATTCGTTCCGTGCAAGCGCGAAATTAGGGCGAGTCGTGAAAGGATCCCGAACCTACATGAGACGTCCACGTAGGCCGAATTAGCGAAATCATTGTGAGCATAGCACGCATGTGTTCCTTACAATTTTTGTGGAAAATATTACTGTGTATCCTTCCCGGGAGCGGATGATCGCTCGGCGGCCGGCAGAATTAAGCGTGTGGAACTTGGTCGGCAGTGTTTCGTCATTAGCCGGCTGCAGTCACATGGCTAATGTCGGCTTCGCGTAGCAAAATGCGCTTTGCCGGCATGAGCATCTGTTCAAGCTTCTATTTGCGATTGGTTGTAAAGTGAAGAGTGCCGCCGGTTTACACCACCGGCACCGTTATTTGCCGGTATGTTTGATTTATTTACGGTATAACTAGTATATTGTAGCATAACCACCACCGAAAGCGCAATGCCGTGACGACACAAGGTGATCGTACCAGCTGCTTGCTTCCGCGACCGGCCAGCCGCAATTTCCGCGGGGACACGTATTTGGTGGTATAGTTTGAGTTAATCACGCCATAGCCTGCATTGAAAACAGCATGTGACCATACTACGAACCAGTAGTGGTTTGACCGGCAGTTTTCTTTTGCGAGCAGCCGGCTATCGTAGGAACACCGGCGTTTTGTTCAACACTACTAAAAGGAGGCTTAAAAACCGCGGTGTTTACCCTCGCTTTGCAAGTTAAGAGCTTGGCGTCTGAAATGGCAACATACACCACGTACAGAAACACGAGCCGCAGCGCAATGTTACCACGGAAGCAACCCTACGTGTAATAGGGTACAGCCCCGTAGTAAGACTTTCGCTCCTGAACTTCTCGCAATAATTTTACGCCACGTTTCTTGAGACGTGTCTGCATAAGATCATCCACAGCGAGAACTCTTTTAGTTCCAAGAAACACTGCGATTTGACGTTAAAGTCCGGAAACGTGAGCACAGCGTTCACCGTAGTGCTTTTGCGCTACGAGCGATGACGCACTTTTCAGAACAAAACGAAACCGAGAGAACTAAGACCTACAGCGCACGCTAACGTTTTGGTCACGTGTTGGGCCGACTTGTTGGGCTTCAATCGCGTTTAGCAATGCTCCCTCCTATACTTTTCCTTCCACCATGTTGACAGCCGGTCTGCATGGGAGGGCATCGCCAGCGGACGTGTTTCAATGCAATGACTCCTTCGCACTCTGGACATATTGGGTTCATCTCCGCATGTACCATACCCAGGAAGCTCTTTGAGGGTAAGAACTCATTTGGAGTATTCTCAGTGTGGCAGATTGTCCTCTATTGTTCCTATGGTGAGCGAATGAGATCACCGAACCCTGCAGTAGGGTGGTCGTTGAACTCGACTTGTTCTGAACTCGGCGCGCCATTGCGGTATAAGAATCCTCACGCATAATTATATGCTGTACCTTTTGCTCTCTACTTTGGATTTTATGGCCTGGCCATAGACTCATCTTGGCGTCGGCCTTCCGTCGCTATACAAGCACGAAAATGTCGCGATATGTTCAAGAACGACAGCGTTCTGAGCAGACGATGACGCAGAGTGGGAGATACTACATTCTGGAATCCCAACAGTTGAAGGAGCGTCGATTATACGCCATTGCCCAACTTCGCCGACTACATGCTCGACACGTGGATCCACAATGTCTGTGCGCTCTCTACTTTGGCTTTTATTGCCTGGCCGTAGACTCATCTGGGCGTCGGCCTTCCATCGCTATACACGAGCGAAACTCTCGCGAACTGTGGACTAATGACAGCGCATCTTCAGCAGAAGGTGACAAGGTGGTAGACATTGCAGGCTCCATCCTGGAACCTCAGCAGGTGAAGAAGCGCCAATTGCCCGCCGTCGCTCAGCTTCGCCAGCTCCATGGCCGACCCCATGGTCCCTAATTTGTGTGCGCTCTCCACTGTGGCTTTCGTTGCCGCTAATGTATCTTAGCGCGGCCTTATAGCTGTGACGGAGTGGGCTGGTCCCGTTCGCGTCCTTCGTGGCTATAAGCGGGGCTGTGCCGTGTGGGTGCCGTGGTTCACTAGCAGTGTCAGAGGATTAGCAGCTAACAGCTCCATCCAACTACTCCAGCTAAATGCCGCTCTGCCCACACGAGCGCTGTAATCATTAAAATAAACCAGGTTAAAGAGGTTGTGAATAAGAACTGAATATGCTGGGCAGAAGAGTCAGTTCACAAATAAATAGACTTGCAAAGGCGAACTAAAGATTATGACAAGCTGATTTATTTTGTAAGTCCCAAGGTCCAGAAAAAGTAAACAAACGCTCGAAACTCCAGAAACTACTGCTTGGCGATAGTACAACGTATAGGTACTTTTGAAAACAGCATGCAAACTATTACACTTAGTGTAATTTTGAGACATTCTTAAGTGTGGTGTCTACTCTCACATCCAGAAACAAAAAGTAAAGTTACAATCATACAATTTGTATAGGTAGAGGTAGGACTGAAGACCACTGATCGGAAAATACAAGACTGTGACGACGAATAATATTAGCAATATTTATGAAAAGAAAAGCATTTCGTTGTAGTTTTCATCATGAATCACAGCTCCCTTGGTAGCAGATTGTTATTATTACGCTGTGCTTTTCATTTTCCCCGTGACGTCACGCGATAAGAGCAGTGCTCAGGGGTTGCGTGGCATAGCGTTTTTTACTTCGAATCTGGCTATCGCATGGTAAACGTTCATGAAGAGGCCAACTGAAGTGAATTTTACCACTATGAAATTTTGAGCCGTTGAGCAGGGCTGCTCCCTCTACACAGAACCATTGCATACTGTTGACAAACGGGATAAGTGGGCTGGCTCGTAGACGCAAGTCTTAGTTGGTTGTTATTCCGTGAACATGTCTTGAATAGTTTATTCCTCCAAGTTCGCAACAGAAGTCACTTGTAGAGTGTGTGCAGCTGCGTTTCAGAAATTAAACATGGTCTGAGAAATTGGCAAGAATGACGTTAAAAGGGAACCGATAGCCAACGTCATGAATAATATTTTACGAGTAGCTTTGAACTTTGCAACTGTTGTACCGCATTCCACTGCATATATACACCAAACATGAGTGTGCAAGGAGAAAAAAACGTGCCCACGTCTCTTCCGTCTATGTTTTCTTCTGCCAGTAACTTTTAATGTGGTTCTTTGCTTAGTAGTATTTTGTTAGCACAAAATATCTCCCCGAATACTGAACGAAAGGACTTCACTTTACTATACTGCACTTCTTTTTCAATGTTGCGTTTTTTTCATCTTTTTATACAGTGGAATCTTTCAGGTGCAAATGGTAAAGAAGAGTGAGTGCTTCTCAGATTCTGCTTGTCAAAAGTACACCATGGTCACGTGATTGTGATCCGGGAAATTACCACCCACCGTGGTCTTTCAGTATACACTGATATTACGCAGCATGCAGGTCTCCATTATTTCGCCTATATAGAAATGCGGCGAGTGACGCCGGTAGACAACTTGCGTTTTTCATGTCAACAGTTGTATGAATAAACCAATTCCAGCACGGTGGCAGTGTGCACCTTTACAGAACTTTTGTTTCGGTAAATAAGCCAACACGTGATTACTCCCTTTAAAGTAGCAGGAATATGAGAAATAGGAACATGTTTTATGATAGCCCGCCAAATGTTACCTTCCTGCAAACTAACAAGAGGAGCACCACACGTAATTGCGCGCTCAGAAGGACAAAGGGAGGTGATGACAACACTCGCGCTTATTTCCTATGAATAATTTATTGACAAAACTGTTTAATATTAACGCTTTTTTCATGAAGTCCCAACGCCGTAAGCTGATACTGCAAGAACTTGTCCTTAAGCTGTGTTTCTTTGAATGGAGCCTTTTTAATCAAAGCTCCTTCTGTATCCCCCTGAAATTAGGGCTTTTATATCTCCCTGCCAACCTACACAAATCATAAAATGGTTATCAAAGCTTTTTGTTCTTCACCCCGACCTCTTGATAATGTAAAGGACGTTTGCCGTGCCTTAATCCCCAAGCTTCCTCTTGTGTTCAATTTTTCTTTGTTTCTCACACGCATTAATGTAGGAGACGTAGCTGAAGCCACGTAATAATGGAAGCTCACACATTACTTTTGATGCACACGGTACAAATGGGTACCGCTGGTACTGCACTAATTTCTCGCCTTTTTTTGTGGACTGGTCATATGGCAGAGTGTTATCAGTTTCTCGGGCGCAGAAAGCATCACTACGTGTTGGTTATGATTCCCGGTCTTCCTTAGGCGGATATATGTGTTATGCATTCAAAGATTTGCAGCGCAGTGTATTTTCTTTTTTTTCTAGAACAGTTTATTTATTTATTGGTCTTCACATTTCACTCAGACACAGATACCAGTACACTGTCTGAATCGCCTGCTGTTTTCAGCCGTTCAACCTGCTTCCCTGAACTCGTTCTTAGGGAATGAACACATGATTTTTGGTCATTGTATAAGCACTGTCCAGTGATTCCTATTTTGACAAGTTTCGAACTCGATTAAGAATAAGGTAACTCTTCCCATGCGTGAGGATCGTCCAAGAAAGTATGTTTCTCAGCAAGCATTAGTTCGAAATTCAGAAGCTGTAAAACACCTGCACTAAAACTAATTCATGCTTTGATTTTTAAGGATTGCAACCAGCAATAAAAATGCTCCAAAGCTGTTTCACAGAGGCTAAAAAGAATGATATGCTCCTTTTTAAAAACAAAAAAAATCAGCCGTGTATCACAAGACATTTATTCGCTTAAAAATTGTGACTCTGACACATCACTATGCGCTGGAGCGATACACGAGCCATTATAAGCTTCGTTTTTTATGGTAGCGTCAACATTGTAATTGTTATAGGTACACTGAATATATCAAACAATCAATCAATCAATCAATCAATCATTGATCTTCCACTTCAGGAAGTAGAGGAAATGGGAAGAAAAAGCTGTTGTGAGCTTGACCAGCTTCCCAGCCGATTACAGTTCAGCATGCAGTGATGGTAAACAGAAAGTGGTACACATAAGTATAAACACACAGAAAGCATACACTATTCTACATGCAATAAAAAAACATCAAAGATAAGTTCAAAGCTGACATTTTTGACATCAGCATCCCAAAAAAGCACGAAGCGCAGAGTTTATGCTTTTAATACAGACTTTATTGTCATATAAAAATACGTAGCAGTTCAGAAAACTGTAGACACATCTATAGCATTCTGAAAGACTTAAGATTAAGAGCTATCTAAGCACTCTACCGGAAACCAAGGCAAACATATTGTGGAAACAAACAGAATAAATAATTTAGGTCCAATAGGTATACTCTACATATTTGTCAAAGCTGGTTTTATGAGAACTTGAAACCATTCCTGAATTTGGGACCTGAAAGAGCCAAAGAACTTTTGTACTAACTTTTTTTTGTAAAACCAGAGCAACTGATTTTTGTCAGTTGGAACTCTATGTTATGTTCACCTTCAAAAAGCAATGCTGCAAAGTCGGTTGAAATTCGTAAAGTAGAATTCTCTCGAAGGCATCAGAGAGTCGTGAGTGACAACAATCGCTTGCACTGTTCTTACGAAGGAAGTGACTTCAAAATTCATGACGCCTTCCACTGGCTTATTCTCAATTAAATATACGAGGTTTTTGGCAAACAATTTTGAAAAAGTTTTCGTTTCGTGCCATCCTAGTTGGAAATCAGCGCTTTATATATTATTAATTGTGACAGGATAAGCTCCTCGTCTTTGTGGATCTGAATATAGATAGCTGTGTATCTGCGGCCTTTCAAAACGCTGCTGGTAGTTTTACAGCCGGTTTGAGGAACTTCTAAGTTTTTTTCTTTAGGGCATGTCATAATCAAACTTTCATTGAAAAATAAAGTTTGTATTCACTCGTGCACTGCTTCAGTGCTGAGTAGCGTGCGTTATCGAGAATAGGCACCAATTTGTCAAATGTGTATCCGGGTAAGTATAAGAGGTCTCGTTGTCATGCGGCTAGACTGGTAGGTGACTCAGCCTAGACTGGTAGGTGACTCAGCCAAAGAGGTATAGAACACAAGAAGAAGGTGGGGAACTAGCGGGAGGGTATCATTCTGTACATTGTCATGAGTGCGGGTTTAAGAACAGAAACCCTTGTCAACTGTTGTAGCGGTTGTGTGTGGAGGGAAGGGGTGTAGAGAAAAATGGAAGCCGTAATAGAAAATAATTTCATTACACAGCCAGTTAAGTCAAGTGTCGGTGCACTTCGTTTATTTTGTCATATAAAGAAACGCAGCTTCTGTACATTTGCACGAATGAATGGCATCATAGTCTTGCGACGTCATGATAGAAGTGTTCAATTGCAAGTCTGAATTTAGCGCTTGTGATGCCCCCACCTCTAGGTATGGTTGTTTCCAGGTCCCCAAACCAACTCGCCCAAACGTCCGCACTCTTTTAACATGAAGAAAATAGGAAGAAACCACAAGCTTACTCATGATCAAGCTGATGACATTCTCCACGGTTGGAGGCCACAATACCAAACTTTTCCGGAGTTGCTGTTTCTTCGGAACAATTTCAATTTATCCAGGTAGCCGTACCCAGGAAGTGGTGCTGAAAGAATAAATCAGGGATGAGCCCCCTGTCCCGTTCTGTTCAAGAGTTGCAGCACGCGAGAAATACGCGACAACAGGGTCTCGCTTTAGTCTAGAATAAGTGAACGGTGACGTGTCTGCAAGAAACTGCAGTGTCTTGCGTGCTAAATTTTCTTGATTGAAATAATAGCAACATAGCTTCAATAACACGCTAAGTTATACTGATGACCTCCGGTATCCATGACCGATTGGATTGCCTTATAAGGTGAGTATTTTAACTGGTGTTGTTTTTACCGCATATGTTCCATGATAACGCCGTATCACTTAACCTACAATGTGCCTAGGGCTCTTAACATTAACTAATTAACAAAAATTTTATGTATGGTCACGTTCCAAGAAATTTATATCATTAAGGCATGCAACAGAAGAGGAATCTGGACATTTCTTACCATCTGGTGTTCTTCAGCGTGCGCTGAAAGTGCTAAGCACATGGGTCTTCAGCAACTCAACTGCTGACTCGCTGGTGGCGGGATCTAATCCCGGTTGCGTTGGCTGCATTTCCGATGGAGGCGGAGATGTTGTGGGCCCATGTGCTCAGATTTGTGCGCACGTTAAAGAATCGCAGTTGGTCGAAATTTCCGGAGCCCTCCACTTGGGCGTCTCTTATAATTATATGGTTGTTTTGGGACGTTACACTCCACATATCTATCAATAAATGAATCTAGCAATTTGCTAAAATTGAAATGTGACGGCAACTTCTGGGGTCCAACCGACGGCGTTTAGGGGATCAGATAAGTGAAATATCGTGTGGCGCACTTGCAAGAATAGAGCTGTTCGCCGAAGCTTTGTAATCGAAAAGTGGATCACTTAGCATTTTGATCATACTCACTACTCCACTACACACGTCATTTATTCTGTTACAGTGAAACGTAACTATTTAGCGTTCCTTGTGCTACCTACCTGCAACTAGGCCTTTATTGACTATGCACCGACTGTAAGTTATGGCCAGACTGCACCGATTTAGCTGTTATTTACCAAGGGCTGTTATTTACAAGTCGTTGTTACTTTTTTGGGGCGAAGCTGCTTACGTTGTGGGTCGTTCTCTCCTCTGTAGCATAAGAAGTAGCAGTAGTAGTATGCGGCAACCTCTAGTTAAGAAATTGCTCAGTAGATGGCGTTGTGTGTGCGTCCTTGGAAACATTATCACTAGGTAGCGTTAGTGTTTTTCGTATAGCTGACGATGTTGTACAGACAGACAGACAGACAGACAGACAGACAGACAGACAGACAGACAGACGGACGGACAGACAGACAGACAGACAGACGGACGGACAGATGGACGGACGGGCGGACAGACAGACAGACAGACAGCAAGACAGACAGACAGACGTACAGACAGATGGACGGACGGAAGCAGGAACGGGACGACTGACGCGTGGACGTCGGGACTCTTCGCCCCACTCATTATCATTCACTCCCTGGATATGCTGTCATTTTTTTAATTCTCTGAGTATAACGAGTGTAAATGGTTGCTAATTGTGGTGAGACAGTGCATCCCTTCTCGTCATCTGTCCTGAAAGCATGGTAAAATCAGGTCAGGTCCTTCATCCTACGCTGCTCTCTTTTATCATGCCAACTCCGTTAAAGTTTCCCTTATAACAAATGGTAAGCAGCCGAATCGGCTACTTACCATGACGAGCGAAGACTACGCGACTTGAAACATTACTGGGGAGATTTAAAATTGAGGACCAAAGGAGACCGAGCAATCAAAAAATATGAGAGTTAAGGAAGCTCTAAACACATGCGTGGCTCTTACGAGTGCCTCCGGTGGCGGCTGCGGCGCAGCAAAACTACCCCACAAAAACCAGCTGCCTGCTTCTACTCAAAAAAAAAAACAAAAAGTGCTTTGATTGATATAACTATACAGTTGGTGGAAAAAGTAGTTTAAGATCTGACACATTTTATTGTGCATCAGCATAGCAAAATGTTCAATCTGCACGACGTTCACAAAAGGTCAGAAAAACGTCCTGAAAATGGTAATATCACGTTTATGATGTTATGACAGTATTCGTGATTCTCAAGCAGAAAATATTCAGAAGATTAACAGAAACTTTAACGGATGTTCAGTAAAAGCGTTACAGAGACGTGACCACAAATTTCGACTGAACATCAGCACTTAGTGAAAAATAAAATTGAACAGTACATCAGAGCAGCATTCATTATATGGTTCACTGAAACAGTGAAAAGTTCAACGGCAATTGAAGATTCGGTCCAGGTATGACAAGTATATCTAGATTGGTTACAATAACACCGAGTTCCAAGGTGCATTTTCAAAAGATTGGCGTAAATATAAGTTCTCTTTCAGCCGGCAAAGCTTCTAGAACTCTTTCCTTGATTTCTGAAATTATTGTCGGGAAAATTTTAAGAAAATGTTTGTAGCAATAACACGTACATTATGAACGAAACAAACAAGATTCTGCGAGGCACCTACACAAATTATTCGGTAGAATAGTCAGCCAATAGACAAAAAGCTACACATAAACGTATTAAACATACTCGCTTTTTAAAGACACGCGATAACTCACTTTTCAGCCTATGGCTGTCCTTTCTACTATGCTTGTTTGGGAAAGCCACAATATTAAGTGTCTTCACAAGGCAAACCTTCCTGAACTCTTCGCCAAAAAACAACGCATATTTACAGATTTCTCGAACACAAAGTAAAAAAAAATGTTATGAGCAATAATAACGCATACGCAATACATATAGGCGATGAAATAAAAAATAAATATTGTAACAAAGAAAACAAAATTATTACACGATACCTATTCATAAACACAAAAAGGTGGGCATGAAACAGTTGCTTAAATCACGCTAGAAATTGTTGCATACTGCGGAAGGCTGCTGACAGCGTCCTTAACCGCTCTGGATAGACGATGGACAGACAGTGACAGACACAGCCGGCTGCGTCCTGGCACCTCAGCAGCCTAAGAATCGCCGATTCACGGGCACTGTCCACCTTCACCGACACTATGGCACAGTGTCTGTGCACTCACCACTGTGGCTTTGCGCGATAACTGTGCGCTCTCTACTATGGCTTATTACGGTGTTTGTGCGCTCTCCACTGTGGCTTACTACGGTGCCTGCGCGCTGTTCACTGTGGCAACCATGGTGTCTTTGCGCAACGTCTTTGCGCACTCCATTGTGGCTTTGCACGGTGTCTGTGCGTTCTTGTCTGTAGCTGCAGTGATGGTAGATTAAACTCAGCTAAGGGCTTGTAGCTGAGGCTGTCTTGGTGCCCGTGGTGAGCGGCTGTGAAGGCGTTAGGCGAGGCTGAGCGCATGCTCGAAAGACGTTCGTGTGAAAAACGGAGCGTACTGGCTGTATGAGGTGTTCAGGCCCAACAGCTCCGTCCGGCTACATTCGCTGGATGCCACCCTTGCCTCATCCACCCTGTAATCAGCCACATAGAGTGGGTAAGGAATGTTTTAATTTCGCACTAAATATACGAAGAATATCACTCTCTTCCCATCGTCCCGAAATATCAGTATGATTACGGGAAAACTACAGGTTGTGACACCATGCTCTTGTCTTTAACTCCCTCAATTTCCTTGCGTAAATGGGATTTTAAAAAGTGCAATTTTAGTTTACTAACAAGTAATAGCATTTTTGAAATAGTTTGCATGCAAATATGCGTAATCGAGGAAGGTGTCAAATTAATTTGATCAGAAAGATTGAGTTTTTGGTTTCCCCCTTTTCCCCCCTCCCATTTTCTCCTTTCCCTATGCGCAAGATATCCCTAGTAATTACTAAATAGAAATTCAATTTTAGATTGAAGAGGATAAAAAAACTTTTGGAATAAGAACCCCTACAATTGTATTAAAAAGATAGCTGCTCTTTCGTGCATATTTAATATGGTTCATTGTTTCATTTCCCTGGAACAATACCCAATGAGAACCAGGATCGGGCGATAGGCGGCAGTTCCGTGCCTTTTCTAAGTTCAATATATCTACTGTAGCGCAAGCGCTATCACCGAGTGGCCAATTAAAGTAGATGATACTCAAGCGCCCTCGTTTCGGCGGCGCGCACAGCGACGAGCGCGCACCCGCAAACGGACTAAAATAAAGACGGCGCTTGGCAGTGGCACGTCAGGTGAAGGCTCGTTGACCCTGCTGGCGTCGATTGTTATTCAGGCGTCTGTTTCCTTCGCCTCTGCGGCGTAAGCCTACAAGTGCTGACCTAGGATGACGAGAATGACTGACCCGAACGCGCCCTCAACTCAACAAGCCTGAAGTCTGCAGGACGTCGCGGTGGTGCAACTGCGTCTCTCATCTTTCTGGCCCCAGAATCCGCAAACTTGGTACCACCAGGTCGAGGTGCGATTATCGCTGTACTGCATTATTTGGAAAGGGCATGCTACTACCACGTCACCACAGTCTTTCCTTCTGATGTTCTTATTGAGCTTTTCGGCATCCTCTCCAACCCCTCGGACACTACGCCATATCAGCCCCTCGAGACCAAGGTTCTGGAGCGATTCATGCCATCGGAACGCGTCCGTCTTCAGCAGCTCCTTGCAAAGGGGGATCTTGGTGATAGGCGCCCCTCCCAACAACTGGGCCGAATGCGACATCTCCTTATGGAGCACGACATCCCAGCCCACTAAGAATTGCTTCATGAGCTCTTCTTCAGCCAATCCGCCTCGTCATGGCGGCAGCCGGTGACGTCAACCTTGACCGATTGGCGGAGCTCGCCGATCAGGCTAATCAAGCGACCACTCCAACCGTGAACGCTGTCTCATCGCCAACGGACACGGTGGTTGTGCGACTTGAGGCCTGGCTCGATGAACTCGCCACTTCAATTGCTGCACTCCAGAGGCCACTCCAGAGCTCTTCCACGCACGCGAGAAGGTTGGAGTTTCAGCCCTGGACCTATCTGCCGATACCGCTGGCGTTTCCGACACCAAGCCATGAGGTACAAACATCCCTGTTTGTGGCCGGGAAACGCTCACCTGAATCACTGATGGCGGCGTGTGATCCCCCTTCTCGTCCCAGCCGCCTCTTCATGGTAACAGACCAGCTATTTGGCATCAGATTCCTTATAACTATGAGCCCAGAAATTAGCGTTGTACCCCCAACTAAGGCTGATCGTTTGAAGTCCCCCGGACAGTCCTTCAATGCTGCCAACGCGTCTACAATAGCGACGTATGGACTCCGATCTCCCTCTTTTGACTTTGGCCTCCGCCGAATTGTCCGGAGAGTTTTGTGATCGCAGACGTAATTCAACCGATAATGGGTTTGGACTTGCTCTCATACTTAGACTTGGAGGTCAGCGTGCGGTGTCGCCGCCTCATCGATGGTCCGACTAGTCTCTTTATGTCTGGAGTGCTGTTTGACATTGCTCCTATGACCATTCGCATGCTGATACCTTCCTGACCGTTCGAAAAAATCTTGGCACGTTTCCCCAAATTTAACCAAACCAGGCAATCTCACCCAGCCGCCTAGACATACGGTGACACACCCCATCGTCAACGATGGTCCAGCAGTAGCAACCCGACCACGCCGCATGCTTGGGGACCCCCTAGCGATGACCAAACGGGACTTAGATAACATAGTGCAGCTCGGCATTATACGGCCGTCGTCAAGCGCGTATGTGGGCTTCTCCGCTGCATTTCGTGCCAAAAGTGATCCCAGTGACTGGCGTCCGTGTGAAGACTATCAAATGTTGAACGCCAAGACTGTCCATGACAGCTATCCCGTCGCTCACATCCAGGATTTCACATCACACCTGGATGGCTGCACCATTTTTAACAAAGTGAACCTTGTTAAGGCGTACCACCAGGTCCCCGTCGAGCTCAACAACAGGCGTCAACAACACCACCATGGATGCCCATTCTCGTACAGCCGCGGTTCACTCTCCATCTCCAACCACCGACTGGACCTTATTCTCTCCCACGCAGCCGAATGTTGAAAAGCTCACCGCTTTTCGAAAGAACCCGCGTTCCCTCTAACTATGCCTGGTGCCACATCCATTATCAACTGAGTCATTGTGGTGTGATGTATCAGCTTAACTTCACCGCTCTTTGGTTTCTGGTTCATTACGACGCACCATTTTGCACTCTTTACACGACATCTTCAACCCCGGCATTCGGGCTACTCCGCCTCTTCTCTCCCAGCGTTATGTGTGGCTGGGTATTAACGGTGATGTGCATGCTTGAACGTGAACGTGCCCCCCTGCCAGGTGACAAAGGTGTCCCGTCACAAGACGCCTCCCTAAACCTTCCTTCCACCCACCGTCGTTTCAACCATGTACATGTAGACATTATGGGCCCTCAACAAATGTCCCAGGGATAACGTTACATACCTACCGTGGTCAATCATTTCACACGCTGGCGAGAGACTGTTCTCATTCAAGACATAACCGTTGAGACAATATCGCGCGCTTTATTTTAAAAGTGGGCACCTCGTTTTGGATGTCCTGGCATCGTGACAACAGACGTTGCCACCGTGGACGTCGATTCGAGTCCACGCTCTTTATTTGCCTTATTATCATCCTCGAAGCCAGACATTACCGTACCACTGCGTATCATTCCTGCGCCAACGCCATGGTGGAACGTCTTCACCGGCAACTAAAGACCACCCTGGCCACACGTCTTAATAGGGCCACTTGGGTTGATGCCTTGCTAATGGTGCTTCTAGGTTTACGGGCCGTCATCCGAGCGGACCTATAGTGCTCAGCCGCAGAGCTGGTGTATGGAAGTTCTCTGAGACTCCCCGGGAATTTCTTTATATTAACGCAGCTACCAGTCCAACCCCAATAATTTCTACGCCGTCTCCTGGACTGCGTGCAAAATCTCTGGCCCACTCCACCAAGACTTTCCGACAACTAGACAATATTTGTCCATTTGGATCTGGTCAGAGCAACACACGTTTTCGTGCGCCACGACGCAAACCAACCTCCTTGAACACCACTCTACGACGGACCATTCCACGTCCTTTACTGCATTAAAAAACGCCACTCTTCAAAACGGCCGTGAAGAGGCGGTCAGCTTGGACGGACTTAAGCCCGCGCACCTGGAGACCGCTACAGAAAGCCTTTCATCTATGTCCCTGTCCTACCTCTTTCAATCCTCCTTCTCCTTTGATCCATGTCTGGCCTCCCTTTATACTATCAAAAGCATGTAACATTTCGACTTCCAATATACACGGGGGAGCCCTGTAGCGTCCTCGTGTGCGTTGTTGAACCTTCTCTTGTGCGTTGTTGAACAATTAAAAAAAATTCACAGCGTGCGCCTTAACAGAAGCCAAACTCTTCTGTCTCTCATTCCCCATTAGCAGCCAATGTTTACCTCTAAGGTAGTGCCTGGTGAGATTTCTCCTGCGCGTGAATAAACAATAAGAAATGTTTGTTCAAAACGCCGTTGGCGGATGAAATAAACGAACGAAAGACGTCAGATCATTTCTAAAAGCAAAACAAAAAGACGCCAGATGTTTACAAAGCAAAACAGAAAGAAGACGCCAGCTGCTTAACGAAAGATGCCAGGTGTTATCTAAAGCGATTGTTTTATAATCAAAACCATATTGATACAGGTTTGTAGTTGCCGTTGCTCGTTGCCGTCGGTGTGTGCTCGTATGGATAAGGATGCCGAAAGGCGGGCGTGCAGGTCAGCGGTGGTTCGTGCTCGCAGACAAGACCCTGAAGTGAGAGCACGTGAGAAGAAGCGCGTCGGGAAGCTGCGCGACCTTGCCGCCAAGATCCTGCTGTACGGGAACAAGAAGCCACATCAGCAAGGCAGCGTGATGCGAGACACTCTGATGCGCGACGCCTTAAGGATGTCGTCTCGCATCAAAGATTGTAGGGCCAGTAGGGTGGTTCAAGCGTCGGGATCAAAGCTCCGCTTGATCAGGACGTTGTCACAAAAAAATTATGAAATCGTGCACCTGAATGCTCGTGGTGGCTGTTCAAGCGTGTCCTCGAGGTAGTCGATAATCTGGTGAAGTTCTGTGTCATCACGCTGTTTTTGAGTCAAGTCGGAGGCAGTGTCAGATATGAGGACAGAAAGACAGACAAAGAACTTTCTTGGGTCATGAGAAACGCTGCTTCTTTAGAGCATTGTCGCGGGCCGCTGCCACGTAGAAACGGGGAGGCCTAGCCTCACCGCCGCGTCGTGGGCTCTCTAGACAGCCCGTAGTTGTGGTAGCAGCTCTGAACTTCGTAAGGAAGAGTCCCAATTTTCTTCTGTGAGCCGACTTGGGCCCCTTAACGAGGGGCACTGCCAGAGAAAATGTGCTAAGTCACTAACCTCACCACAATCAGGGCAGGTATAGTCGAAATCCCCTGAGGAGGCTATGCTAAGTAAAAGTGATTTTGATAACGATCTGGTCTGAAGTCATTTAAACGTGATCGCTTGAGGTCTATACAACTTGTTGTGTAGTGGAGGAAATGACCGCCTACTCAACTCGTAGTGTTTAACCACTTCACTGAAAGTAATAAAGCGTCCCTGAACGTCTCACTACCAACCTGCGGATCTACGTCCTCCCCAGCACGGAGGGTTAGTGCGCGCGCTTGGGAGTGAGCAGTGTCATTCAGCTTTACTTGAGAGTCCAGTAGCGGTTCGAGATGAGAAGGAAACCAGGTAATGGTATGTGGAGAAAGTGTCCTATTTTCAAGTAGTTTTAATACTTCAGTACAGACGGAACAAGGGGCGAAAGCCTTGACCGCTGACCTTGAGTCGGGGAAGATTTGCGATCTACTGTCGTCCAAAAGGGCAAGGGCTACAGCCAACTGTTCGGCTCTTGAAGGAGTAGAGTGTCTAACAGACGCAGCATTGATAATAGAGCCCATATGATTGACGGAAATAACAGAAAACCTAGCTGAGCAACCGTACTGAGCGGCATAGAGAAAAGAAACTGAATGAGGATCGTTCCAGATGTTCTTCAGACGTGTAATGGTCCTAGCCCGGCGCCTTCCTACAGTTGTGCGCCTTCCTACGTTGTGCCTTCCCCCCGTCTGTTCGAAACCCTATTATTCAACCTGATCATGTTCTCGGTTTTCGTTGAAATCTTAGCGATGGTATGTCTGTTGTACCAGTGCGACTCTAATCATGCCCAGCCCTCTATAGCGTCCACTTTCGGAATGGGGCGCCACTTCCGGTGTGAATTACGATGTCTACCTCTGACAAAGTCTTCCAGTTTTTTGGCCTGGCTCCTTTTCTATTGAACCTGTATAGAAGCAGCTCCGATTTTTTGGGGAGCGCCTCAGCCCTGTGCCAGCAAGAAAGAGCTCTGTCTGATCGATGGCTTCCTGAAGTGCAGTCTAGACTTCCCCTTCGCTACCTCCGGGACACCATATGGTAATATCATCAGCGTAAAGCGTATGATGCATGCCCTTCACGTTAAATAGTAGTGTTGACAACTTGCATATAACGATGTCAAAGAGAAGTGGAGATATCACAGCTCTTTGCGGCGTGCCTTTAGGGCCCAGTGCTATGGGAAATGACTTGAGGTCTCCGATATTGAGCGTGACCTTCCTGGATTCGAGAAAGAAGCTGACGTATCTGTGGAAGGCTTCGCGTAGTCTAAGGTCTGAAATGGAGATTAAGATGTGCGCGTGAGAGATGTTGTCGAACGCTCTTCCCAAGTCAAGACCCTGGATGCCTCTTACGTCCCTTGTGTTCACGTCTATGATTCGATGTTTCAGCAGCTTCATTGTGTCCTGTGCGGACAAAGACGGGCGAAACGCAACGATGTTGTAAGGAAAAAGATCTTTCTTCTCGACGTACTTAGAGGCACGGTTGTAAATGACTTGCTCCACCACCTTGCCGACACAGGACGTTAGCGATATGGGCCTTAGATTGCCTAAACCTGGAGGTCGCCCCGGCTTGGGGATGAAGACAACCGATGCCATTTTCCAAGAATCTGGAGAAGAACTTTCTCTCCATATGCGATTTATCTCATCGGTAAGTAAATTGATGGATTCGTCTTCCAGGCTCCTGAGGGCCTTGTTCGAGATGCCATCCGGCCTCGGAGCCAATCGTCCATTAAGGTTTTGAAGAAATTCCCAAACGTCGCTGGTGGTAAAGGGCTCTCCGAGCTAATTGCAAGGGGGTCCAGTGTAAGACGGATAGTCTGAACAGCTTGAGGAGTTAATGGGTAAATATCTGTGAGTCAAACCATCCAGTATAGCGTCTTCAGAATCAGAAGAATCAGATTGTTTTACGGCATGTATCAGTTTAGCGATGGCTTGCCTTTGATTACTCTTGGAATTTGACTCATGCAAAAGGTGCTTTAGCAAATTCTCATCATCATCATCACCATCATCATCAGCCTGTCTACGTCCACTGCAGGACAAAGGCCTCTCCCATGTTCCGCCAGTTAACCCGGTCCTGTGCTTGCTGTTGCCAATTTATACCCGCAAACTTCTTAATCTCATCTGCCCACCTAACCTTCTGTCTCCCCTACCCCGCTTCCCTTCTCTGGGAATCCAGTTGGTGACCCTTAATGACCAGCGGTTATCCTGTCTACGTGCCACATGCCCGGCCCATGTCCATTTCCTCTTCTTTATTGCAGCTATGATATCCGTAACTCCCGTTTGTCCCCTAATCCACTCTGCTCTCTTCTTGTCTCTTAAGGTTACACCTACCATTTTTCTTTCCATTGCTCGCTGCGTCGTCCTCAATTTAGGTTGAACCCTCTTTGTGAGTCTCCAGGTTTCTGCTCCATAGCTAAGTCCCGGCAAGATACAGCTGTTGTATACCTTCCTCTTGAGGGACAGTGGCAATCTACTTGTCATAATTTGAGAGTGCCTGCCGAATGTGCTCCACCCCATTCTTATTCTTCTAGTTACTTCAATCTCGTGGCTAGGCTCTGCGGTTATTACCTGCCCTAAGTAGACATAGTCTTTTACAACTTCAAGTGCACTATTACCTATCGCAAAGCGCTGCTCCTTTCCGAGGTTGTTGTACATTACTTTCGTTTTCTGCAGATTAATTTTAAGACCCACCTTTCTGCTCTCCTTGTCTAACTCCGTAATCATGAGTTGCAATTCGTCCCCCGAGTTACTCAGCAATGCAATGTCATCGGCGAAGCGCAGGTTACTGAGGTACTCTCCATTAACTCTTATCCCTAACTGTTCCCATTCTAGGCTTCTGAAAACGTCCTGTAAGCACGCAGTGAATAGCATTGGGGAGATTTTGTCCCCCTGACTTACACCCTTCTTTATTGGTATTCTGTTGCTTTTTTATGAAGCACTATGGTAGCAGTTGATCCCCTGTAGATTTCTTCCAGAATGTTTATATATATTTCATCTACGCCCTGATTCCGCAGTGTCTGCATGACGGCTGATATTTCTACTGAATCAAACGCCTTCTCGTAATCTATGAAGGCTATGTATAGTGGTTGGTTATACTCTGAGCATTTCTCAATTACCTGATTGATAGTATGAATGTGGTCAATTGTTGAGTAGCCTGTTCTAAATCCTGCTTGTTCCTTTGGTTGATTGAATTCTAATGTTTTCTTTACTCTGCTAGCAATTACCTTTGTAAATAGCTTGTATACTACAGAGAGCAAGCTGATCGGCCTGTAATTCTTCAAGTCCTTGTCATCTCCTTTCTTATGTATTAAGTTGATGTTAGCGTTCTTCCAAGACTCTGGTACTTTACCCGTCAGGAGACACCTCGTAAATAGAGTGGCTAGTTTTTCTAACACAATCTGTCCTCCATCTTTCAGCAGATCTGATGTTACTTGATCCTCACCAGCAGCTTTGCCTCTGTGCATGCTCTCCAAAGCTTTTCTGACTTCTTCTATAATTACCGGTGGGGTGTCGTCTGGGTTACTGCTAGTTCTTATAGTATTAAGGTCGTGGTTGTCTAACCTACTGTACAGATCTCTGTAAAACTCCTCCGCTATTTTAACTATCCTATCCATATTGGTAGTTAATTTGCCTTCTTTGTCCCTTAGTGCATGCATCCGCCTTTCCCTATCCCAAGTTTCCTCTTCACTGCTTTGACGCTTCCTCCGTTTTTCAGAGCGTGCTCAATTCTCTCCATGTTATACCTTCTTACATCGCATACTTTACGTCTATTAATCAGCTTCGAAAGCTCTGCCAGTTCTATTTTGTCTGTTGTACTTGACACTTTCATGATTTGACGTTTCTTAATTAGGTTCTTCGTTTCCTGGGAAAGCTTGCCGGTGTCCTGTCTAGCTACCCTGCCTCCAACTTCCACTGCACACTCCGTGATGATACTCGTCAGATTATCATTCATTGTATCTACGCTAAGGTTGGTTTCCTCGCTAAGAGCAGAGTACCTGTTCTGCAGTGACATTCTGAATTCCTGTACTTTCCCTCTCAGTGCTAGCTCATTGATTTGCTTCTTGCGTATCAGTTTCTGTCGTTCCTTCTTCAAGTCTAGGCGGATTCGAGCCCGTACCATTCTATGGTCACTGCATCTTACCTTGCCAACCACTTCCACATCCTGCACGACTCCTGGGTGTGCAGTCAATATAAAGTCTATTTCGTTCTTATTTACGCCATTAGGGCTCCTCCATGTCCACTTGCGGTTTTCTCGTTTTCGGTAGAAGGTATTCAAAATACGCAGATTATTGCGTTCTGCGAATTCTACTAGTAACTCTCCTCTGGCGTTTCTAGTGCCGATGCCATAATCTCCTACTGCCTGGTCTCCAGCCTGCTTCTTCCCTACCTTTGCATTAAAGTCGCCCATTACTATAGTATACTGTGTTTTCACCTTACTCATTGCCGATTCCACGTCTTCATAGAAGCTTTCAACTGAAGCGTCATCATGGCTGGAAGTAGGCGAGTAAGCCTGTACTACCTTCATTTTGTATCTTTTATTCAGTTTAATTACAATGCCTACCACCCTTTCATTAATGCTATAGTAATTCTCTATGTAGCCAGCTATGTTTCTGTGAATTAGGAACCCTACTCCCAGTTCTCTTCTGTCTGCCAAGCCCCGATAGCAAATGACGTGCCCATTCTGCAGCACAGTATAGGCCTCATCTGTCCTCCTAACCTCACTCATTCCTATTATATCCCATTTAATGCCATCTAGCTCCTCAAATAATACAGCTAGACTTCCCTCACTAGATAACGTTCTAACGTTAAACGTTGCTAAGTTCAAGTTCCAATGGTGGCCTGTCCGTATCCAAAGATTCCTAGCACCCTCTGCTGCTTTGCAGATCTGACCGCCGCCGTGGTCAGTTGCTCCGCAGCTGGTGGGGACTGAGGGCCGTGAGTTAATTGACGAATGCCTAGCAAATTCTATTTAGCAAATAAATAGTAATAAATAGTTCAAATAGCAAATTCTATTTCCGTCCTATTCTCAATTGGCCATCAACGAAATTGCACACCTCATCCCACTGTTGCCTAGAGAGGGTCTAGCAGTGGTCCTCAATGGTTCATTTAAGTTCTGCAATTTTCTTGCAGAGCCGACGATTGAGCCTCTTCAACCTCTTCAGTAACAATTTCTTGGACTATAGGAGGTGCGCAAGGCAGCTGTCTATCCTATCCGTTTCAAAATATGTGTGTATCTTTTTTGTCGCATCACCAACGTCTCCCTTGAGCTGTTTGGTCCATTGATTCAGGCTGGGGGTTGAGTCTTCAGCTTGCGCGCGTTCTTTCCTGATAGGCCGGAAGTAATCCCTATCTGTGAAAACTATACTCTATTACGGGTTCGCCCTTTACACTGATATGGGTAGCTAAGACATTGTGGTTACTACCCAGATCCACGTGCAAGTTGTGCCAAGTACCAGCTTCAACATTATTAACAAAGGTAAGATCCGGCGTGGTGTCCCTCGTGCTGGAGTTACCCATCCTGGTAGGAAATGCTGGGTCCGTGGCCAGGGTGAGGTTCAAGTTCGCCGCTGCTTGCCACAAATCCTCGCCTTTACGGGATGACCGCAGATAACCCCAACACTGATGAGGAGCGTTGAACTCACCCGCCACCACAAGCGGGGAGATACCGGCCGTAGCAGCAGCCCTATTAAGAGCGCCGCAAACCTTTGTTTCGAGTCATTTTGTCAACTATATATATGCAGGATGAAAACGCTACCCTTTAAATGACCCCCCGGAATAATTGTTCCGAGATATAGGTGTAACCCTTAGATACGAGCGTTCACAAATGCCCCTTCTTTCGTCTCCATAAAGAGCGTGAGATAAGTAACCCGGCAGAATGACAGAATCGGAAAGCGTCTCCTTAAGCAAAATGACGTGCGGCTTTTCAGAGTGAGAACGAATGTACTGCTGAAGAACTGCCTTCTTGCGGGTAAACCTCCAGCAGTTCCACTGCCAAATCCTGCACTCTTTACGCGGACGTGCCATGGTTAGACTCGAAAGATAAGTGTCTGCGTTCGAGCGCATTGACTTTAGCGTCCAACGCACAGAAGTTAGCGTCCAACGTATTGACCTTGGCATCCAGTGCGCTGAACTTGTCTGCCAAGGTATCGACCTTACCATGAACCATTGCGACTGTTTGGCTAAGCGACTGGAACATGTGTGTGATCTCTGTTTTAAAACTATGCGGTTCCTCATCAAATGCGGGCCTCGTCAAATCCCTCTTTTTGGCTGGACGAACAGTACACTACACTTTCATGGGTGTTTCGACGGGCGTCTCCATCGGTTTTCTATGGGCGTTTTCATGGCCGTTTCCGTAGGTGTTTCCACGGGCTTTTCCATAGGCGTTTCAAGTCTGGTGACCTGAGAAGGTTGTGGAGCCTCAATCTTAGCGTTATTAGCATTCTTAAGTGCAACTATCTCGACTCTAATTTGCGCGATCGCCTCTTTTAGTGCAGCATTTTCCCTCTCCAGCTGAATAATTCTATCATTGTTCTGCTCTGCCAGTATTCCCCCCGTTACCTGTTTCTGGGATCCTTTGACGCGGTCAACCCACTCGGTCACTGTTGCAGCAGGCACCTGAATGTTGATGGTCGGGCCCCGCGATCGGGAAGAGCTCCGGGACTGGGAACGGCTTGTGGATCAGGGACCGCTCCTGTATCGGGAGCACCCCCTCGAGCTCCTGGACTGGGACCTGGACTTGTTGGCTGGTTCGGACAGGTGATGTATCGGTGGCAAGTCCTTGTCAAAGTCGCGTCTCTCTCTTCTGCGCTGTCTGACGTCGTAAGGTATCTCAAGTATTTGTGTACAGGTTCTGTCGGCCATTTGATGAGGCTCTCCACAGAAGGCGCACTTCGGTGAGCAAACGTGCTAATCGCCAGGGGAGGTCATTCCGCAACCTCGACAGATAACATTTCCTCGAGTGGGGCACACGTCGGCTCTGTGGCCGAGTATACCACAGGTATAGCAGACATCCGTCTGCCGTCGGTAGAGGGTGCACTTGACTATGCTGGGACCACACATGACGTAATTTGTTACTCGAAGTCCTGCGAAGAGGATAACGACTGTGGTAGAGTTTTGATTCACCGCACTTCGAGAACAGTGGGATTCCTCGGCGGAATAAGAAGTCTTCTGAGTTCTTCGTCAATTTCCATAACAATGTTTGTGATGATGCCCTTGCATGTGTTGTCGGGCGCAGCAACGTAAGCGCTAACCTCGAATCTTGCGTTATTAACGGTGATGGCCTCTAGACTTGCATATGCCTTGGCGTTGGCTTGCGATGGCGTGCTAATCACAACAATGTTCTGCATAGCGTTAGTACAAATGATGTCTTCCACAGCGGAGAGACGTGCTGCTGTCGTGAGGGCTTGAGAAATTCGGATGTTACTGGTATTCCTAACGTTCAGGCTTCCCCGAAGCATAACAATAATTTGAAAATGCTCCCTTGGTAGATGAGGCAGCCTTGACGCGTTAGCGAGGCGTTTCTTCAAGTTGGCGGGAGATTGGGTGCCAGCGTTCTTGCCGTATGGTGGGACTTGAACTTAAGCGCCCGCCACGGGTGCTTTAGTTGACTTACGCTTAGAAAGCGCCGTTGTCCATCCAGAATGCTGGAATCCTTCGGGAGAAATGTCCTCTCCTTGCACAGTGACTTGCATAGCCATCTTGATAGCTCAAACGCGCTAAGCCTAGCGTTAGGCTTAGCTAAACCTAACCTTAGGCGTAGCAACCCACGGCGTGGTCGAGCAAGGAAGTCCTTCAAAACTCGGTAAACTATCCACCCACCGTGACAAAAGCGTTTCCACGTGGTCCTCAAGACTTCAGGCGTCGACTGGAGCAAAAGGCATCAAATACATAGCTAACTTTCACAGAAAAAAGGTGAACAAGCAGGAGTCGATGTTTAGATGACCGCATGAATTGGCGCCCCCTCGCCATGAAGAAACCTTCGTCGTCAATTTGGTCAGGAGGAATCGACTCGACTGGGGCACGTGATAGGCAGTCAGCATCCATGTGCTTGCGTCCTGACTTGTAAACCACCGTAATATCCAATTATTGTAAGCGGAGACTCCATCGAGCCAGGCGGCTTGAGGGGTGTTTGAGGCCTGCAAGCCAGCACAAGGAATTGTGGTCGGTGACTACTCTGAACGGTACAAATACGGTCGGAACTTGGCTATGACTCACACGACAGCTAGGCATTCCTTTTCTGTGGTAGAATAGTTGGTTTCAGCCGATGATAACGTACGACTAGCGTAGGCGATCACTCGCTCGATACCTGCCTGCCGTTGCACAAGGACGGCTCCGAGGCCCACATTGCTTGCATCTGTATGCACTTCAGTGTCGGAATTTTCGTCGAAATGACCCAAGATTGGAGGAGTCTCGAGGCGTCGTCGTAGCTCGCACAAAGTTTTATGTTGTTCTGGGGTCCACACAAAAGCAACGTTGTCTCTCGTAAGTTGGTTTAAGGGTTCTGCTATTATAGAAAAGTTTGGAATGAAGCGACGATAGTACGCACAAAGGCCCAGAAAACGGCGTACGTCATGTCTGTTTGTCGGAGTTGGTAAGACAGCGACAGGCAGTCTTTTCTTGGGGTCTGGGCGAATTCCGTCACTGTTGACGACATGGCCGAGAAACTTGAGCTCCTCGTAGCCGAAGTGGCATTTTTCGGGCTTGAGCGACAAGCCAGCTGTTCGTAGCATGCCAATTACTACACGAAGACGCTGAAGGTGCTGCTCGAAAGTCGATGAAAAGACGACGACGTCATTTAAATAGACAAGACACGATTTCCACTTGAGACCGGACAAAGCTGGGTCCATCATTAGTTGAAAAGTCGCGGCAGCAGAGCACAGTCCCAATAGAAGCACCTTGAATTCGAAGAGCTTGTCAGTAGTAATGAAGGCGGTCTTTTCCCGATCACCCTCCTGGACCTCAATTTGGCAATAACCTCTGCGTGGATGCATGGATGACAAATATCGGCTGTTTCTAAGGCGGCCGTGTGATTAGTCGATGCGATAAAGCGGATAAACGTCTTTTTTGTTACGGTGTTCAGTTTGAGATTATCTACACAAAAACGCAATGTGCCATCTTTTTCACCAAACCAACCGGTGATGCCCATGGGCTTGTACATGGCTGAAAGATGTTATCAGCAAGCATTTGTTGTACTTGGTCGTGGATGGCGTCTTGTTCTCTGCGAAAACCTCGATAAGCATGTTGTCGGATAGGCCTTTCGCTGAGCTCTGTTATAATTCTGTGCTTTGCGACAGGTGTCTGTTTGATTTTAGACGTCGTGGCAAAGCAGTCGCTGAAGCAAAGCAGGAAGAAGCGAAGACTTTTTTGCTATGAAGTCGACAGTGCGCAGTTCCCATCAATATTAACCGGAGACTGTATATCGTCGCGAGGACTGGAAGAGAGTTGCGCGAGTGAGAAGGTGGCTTTCGAGTCTCCCATTTCTTCGAAGTAAACGATGACACACTGCCTCGTGAAGTGCTGGTATTCATGACTGAAATTTGTTAAGAGAATTTTCGCAGGCTCATGTGTCAATTCTACGAGACCACGGGCGACGCATACTTGACGAGACAAGAACACGGACACATTGCCTTCCACAACTCCGAGAGCCGTTCGGTTGATGTCACTCAGCACGTTAACCAGAACACTGCAACGGGGCGGTACTCTCACTGAATCATCGGATACACGCAACGTCTTCATACACGATTCACAATCCTGGGAATGTTCGTTTCGTCAAAACGTCAACAGCAATTCTCGGAGATTTATATTAGCCCCATATTCTCGAAGGAAGTTTACTCCCAAGATGTCCTGCCTGGAGCATTACAACAGTACGACGAAAGGCCCGATAAAGGTCGAAGTGCCCATATGTACTCGGGCAGTGCACCTCCCAACCGGCGTCACTAGATTACTACCCAGGGTACGGAGCTGCGGACTGTTCCATGGCGTCACCACTTTTCGTAAAGCAGCTACGAAGTCACCTCTCATAACAGAGTAATCGGCGCCAGTATCCACGAGGGCCACGGTCGAATGATTGTCGATGGTTATAGAAGTATCGGTTGAAATTGCTGCGTCACGTTTAGAAAATTTTTTGACAGAAATAACGGCGTCGTCAACGTCTCGGGGCGGAGGATGTTTGTCAGTTCGGTCAACAGCGGCCTACCCCCAGAGGCCGCTGGCCTCAGTTTGCCTTGCGTGGGCCAGGACTTGGGGAGAACGTGGCGTAAGGACTAGGTGATCCAAAGCGCCGAGGAGAAGGTGAGCGTGGCCGGTGGCTCTGGGCAGGAGGAAACGGCTGCTGCGCTGCAAGTTATTGCTGAATCTCGTGAGGGCGCTCCCCTTCGATGGGTCGACGCGCGTTAGGGTGAAATTGCTGAAGGCCCATCCTGCGAAACGCACACTGGCGGTACAGATGGCCCGCTTTGCCGCTGTGGTAGAAAGAGGCTTGTTGTAAGAGGTGCGCCATAAGTCAGATTTACGGGTGACTTCACGCGGAACGTCATACTGGAAAGTGCTGTCTTAGTTATTTGCAGGTGCGAATGGACGGGGCAATAATGAGAAAGTAGAGGGTGGCCGGCGTCCGGTAGAAGGTTGAGGACTCTCAATGCTTCGGCGTAAGACAGAGCAGGAGCTTCCGCACGCATTGAGCGGAAGGGTTGGGTCACATTCCTGAGTTCACCGCGAATAATGTCTCCCAGAATCGTCGCAATTGGGTGAGAAGTGCGACGGACTTTTTCGACCTCCTCCGGACCACGCTCCATACAAGCTCGCGGAGTGCTGATAAGTTCTGTCCACAGGTGAAAGGTGACACCGCGGCAACAGAAGCTTGGCGGTAGTACTGTAGAGAGCGTTGCTGAAGTGCCATTTCATTGTAGTGGCTTCCGCGATGGACTCATCGACAGTAGTTGCGGGCTTGCGTATGAGTCAAGCAAAAAGTTGCTCCTTGACACCCCACAGGAGGAGTCAAACTTTTAAATGCGAAGCAATTCTTAGCGAACTTCGGCGACTTTGCACATATCTATCTATCTATCTATCTATCTATCTATCTATCTATCTGTCTATCTATCTATCTATCTATCTACCTATCTAGCCGCCTAGGACTTTTAGCTCTTCTGATCATTTCGATAATTGTATCAACACCAAACTTGGTATTCACATGTACCAAACTCGGTATTACATGACGCGAATGGACGACATAGGTAAATGACACATCCAGTCATGACAATCACGACATGCGTGTCATGTAACAACATAATCATGACAGCATGCCACACTAATGACGCGCTTGGGCCATTTCGCTAGCTTCCCATATGCCAAATTTGGTAATAAGTCACGCCAATGAACGGCGAAGGTATGTGACTGGTGCAGACATGATATTCATGAGATGCATGTCATGTGATAACATGTCTACATGTCACAGTTAAGGCGCCAATATATTTGATGTGACGTGGTGCGCGTGCTCGCCGGCGTTCGTTTCGTGGCGTCACGCCGGCGTTGACACGCCAGGGACCGGTCCTGCCATATACTCGCAGGCGCGCACCGCGCTGCGTTTCGCATCGGTGCGAACGCATCGGTGCGAAATGCTGCATGTCGCATTTCTTGCCGGTTGCCATCGGACCGCGCCGACAGACGCTGGTCGCCCCTGGCGTCAGACTATAGAGTGCCCGCGTTTTGCTAACGTAGCGTCGCTGTGCCCAGTGTGCGCGCCGTCAACGCTTCATATGAATATATTGGGCTCTTCATGATGCGCTCGCGGCCGTTTTGTTAGCTCCACATATACCAAATTTAGTGTTACGTTATGTCAATGGATGACGAATTATATGACTTGTGCAATGCATGATATTCCTGACACGCGAGTCATGTAAAAACATGACAATATACCACGCTCATAGCGTGCTTGCGGCCATTTAATTAGCTCCACATGTACTAAACTTAATATATATGACGTGAATAGATGACGAAGGTACCCGACCTATCTAGGCATCATAATCATGACAAGGAAGTGACTGACGTACGGCCTTATATACCTCAACCTCATAACGTGGTGCTGATTTTAAAGTGACACGTTAATATTTCTGGTTCGTGCTTCGCATATCACTGATTACCACTGCACGTGGGATCTGCCAATTATTTTTGGCTAAGTTTCTGGCAGTGGTACTGGCCTTACGAAAGTGAAACGCGGAAATTTCATCGGCTGTTATATTTACAGATTCTCTGTCTCTTTGCGCTGCATTTTAGGTTGGTGCTGACTCGCACATAATAAATGCGTTTCGTGCACCAACACCCCCCCCCCCCATTTGAGAAAACTTTGATTAGTATGGGTGCCGCGCCATAAAGGCTTGCTCCTAAACGAAATAGCTGATCCTTCAGCGAAGCCAGCAATAAGCGGGCCAATTTACCATGTTTTCCAGCATCCGCTTATGTAACGGCTGCGCGATTTCACAGGCGAGCCTTTATAGAAAGCTCCACAGGTACATCACTCAGAGAGACCGCCAGGTGGCACCGAGGAGTGCACACGCGTTCACATCGGCTCCATCAATCGTCGTACCTAGCAGTGGTTAAAATCATGTGACTACCAGCGAAACTACGGGAATTGTGCAGGAAGACGTCAGGTACACGCTGACACCACCTTTTTGTACAAGCGATCCCGGTTTCCTCTGAGAAGTGAAGACCTTCGGCAGAGCATGCCAACCCGCAACGCCAAGCCTCGCGGCGAAGCGGAACGCGGAGTCCTGGCAGCCACCTCTCGGCCCACGCGTCGCGCTGCACCTGCCCGAACCCCAATGAACAACGACCCGGAACTAGCCCAGGCACTTATGGACATGGATGACCAAGACATCGAAACCCAAGTGAGCTCTGCGGTAGACGCCAACGAAGATTTCCTTTCATTTGACAAGGTGCTACAAGGGGAATATACTAGCGACGCCGAGAACTAGGAAAAAGATTCTGCGGAGGAACGTGACGACGAAGCCAAGAATGGTCAGTGGCAGGTAGCAATGTCATTGCGACAGCGAAAGCGCATCAGGAAACAAGAACGCGCAGCGAGTGATGACAGCGTTGCTCGAGGCATAACTGAGAGCAACAGCTCCGGCGCTAGAACGCTTGCAGGAGAGCGACGCGGAAGAACATCTGAAAGGGGCCGACGACAAACGCGCGCGGTGTCACTGCCAAAAACGATATGAAGATTATCATGCGGCCCAGACCAGGGTTAGTTGTGAAAGAACGGAAAGCATACCAGGTTGCGCGAGCGATAGAACATGCGAGCGGTGACCCGGAGGCCTGTAACAGCCACAAATTTTTCTTCGCCTTCGCAACGGATCAAACGTAATTATTGCAAGCACTCCGTACGAAGATGTAGCAGAAAAGATCTTGAAGATAAAGACACTAGAGCTCAATGGCACCAACTATTTCGTAAACACCTACATATCCACTCCTGCTGAATACTTGAAAGGAGTGGTACACGCATTAGAACGCGAAACGCCACAAGCTGATCTCCTGACCCATCTCCGAGTGCGCACTCAAGGAGTGACAATTGTTCAAGCTCACATGCTCAGACAGTCACAAACTGCAGTGATCACGTTCGATGGACCAATACTGCCGCGATTCGTGTATTATTTCGGTGGCGAAATGCCGTGCGTGCCTTATCAACCTACACGGCAGTACTGTAAACTCTGCAGGAGCCAGGGACATAGGACGGATGTTTGTCCCACACCAATGACAAAGGCTTGCAGCAACTGTCGCCTAAGAGACCCACCTGAGGACCACACTTGCGATCCAGAATGTGCCCTGTGCGGCGGACGCCATCCGACGGCGGCATCGGAGTGCACCAAAAAACTCAAACGCGTCCCTCAAAAGGGCCGGTCGCTGCTGTCGCACCAACACAGCACAACACAAACCGCTGGCATACTCAAGGGACGCTGGTTCAGCACGGACCGCAAGGACACTGCACCGCCAGGCGGGGCCCGTTCCAGTTCCCGATCCAGGTCTCGATCTACATCCCGATCCAGGTCCGGCTCTCGAGACTGCTCCAACTCCAGGAATGGTGGCCACAAGCAGGCTCAAGCAAAGAAACAACAGCACAAGGGCAAGAAGGCGCAGAAAAATAAAGCAAAGAACCAAGTGAGCTGGGCAGCAAAATCCTCCCTACGCTCACACCAAACACCACGACTCACGCGCTTAGAATGTGAGTTAGAGATAATGCGGGTGAGAATAGGTGACCTAGAACGCGAAAATAGGGAACTAAAAAAGAAACAAACGCAGCACCCGCAACAAAACTCTATACCCACCCAGAGTGGCCAGAAATTGCAGACGCAACCGAATGCCGGAGGCGACTCAATGATTACATCGTCGATGCTAAAAGAAACAACAAAGGAAGTTATACCGACAGTTATAGAGCAAGTAATAATAAGTGTAGATAGAAAGCTCGAGATTCTGGACAAGAAAATCAAGGCACAACACGTCTAATTCACGAAAGCCTTGCGAAAGCATGCCACAGGCATCAACATCAGAGAAAAAGCTGAAAAAAATTACAATAGGCCCGGATTGTCAGTCACGAACCAGGAGACGCATAATGCTACTCATCAAACGCAGCGGTCAGAGAAGTGCGAAATATGGCAGTGGAACTGCCGTGGTTTCCGGCGGAAAAGAGGGCAACTGTTGCTGCTGGTGGCGTCGCAACAAAAGCCACCTGCTGTCATAGCAGTCCAGGAAGCCGGAACACTACCAAAATTACGGGGCTACGAAACTTATAGTACCGAGGACGCAGAATGGAAAGCTGCTACATTAGTCGATAACTCAATTACAGCAATATGTCATCAGCCCATTGAATAGGCGGATGTCCCGCATATCATAACAGAAATAACCTACAAAAGGAGTCATGAAAAGAGCGCCTTCATACTTAATATCTATAGTCCTCCAAGACAAAAAAGAGTGACGTTCGACAAGCTCTTTTAAGAGACAGCAAAACTGGCGGAAGGGAATCCATTATTCATAGTTGGGGACTTTAATGCCAGGCATGCAAGGTGGGGATATAAGATGCAAGACACCAAAGAATATCGCAAGACAAATAGAGAAACTGGAAATGACTCTGTTAACTGACCCTGCAATATCAACGAGGATAGGCAACAGCGTATCCATGGACACAAGTCCAGACTTGACGATAGTACAAAACTGCCACAGCGTGGACTGGTTCAACACCCCTGAAAACCTGGGCAGTGATCATTACATACTAAGCACCACAATCCGCACCGGCCGAATCCGCAAACACAATGGCACAGCCAAATTTACAGACTGGCATGCATATAGAAAAGCGATAAAAGCGCACGTGACCGCCATAGACGACTTGGACGAGTGGTGCAAAGTAATTAGTAATGAAAAGCAAATGCACACCAAAACCGTCGCCAGAATAGATGATACCCCTGAAGTAGACGCTCACCTTCTCCACCTATGGGAAGCAAGAAGAAACCTCATTAAAAGATGGAAAAGGCAAACGCGAAATAAGAAACTCAAAGCAAAAATTGAAGAAATAACGCAGCAAGCCGATCAGTACGCTAATCAACTCGCGACTGCCAACTGGGAACAATTTTGCGATTCACTAAATGGAACCCTAGGAACAGCAAAGACATGGAATATCCTAAGAGCCATGATTGACCCTCTGAAAACTAAACGCGAACGACAAAAATCTCTAGAAAGATTATTGCACACATACCCAGGCACAGATGACCTCCTTCAAGACATCTATATTAAGTGTTTTGGCGCCCGAGCCATCACAGCCCCTTACCAGGCTAAAAACACTGGGCTTCCAAACTCATAACTGAATGGACCTTTCACGCATGCAGAGGTCAGAGCGGCAATCGTCAGCATGAAACGCAACACAGCGCCTGGGGCGGATCAAATCACAAATGCCATATTTCGCAACATGAACGACGAAGCCATAACAGGGCTTCTAAACTTCATTAACAAACACTGGGTGAATAGCACTATACCTCAGCAATGGAAGCATGCTGTAATAATTATGATACCCAAACCAGGAAAGAAACTGGCAATAGAAAACCTCAGGCCAATCTCTCTTACCTCGTGCTTAGGCAAAGTGTTTGAGAGATTAATAAATACCAGACTTCAACAGCACCTTGAACAAAATAACTTGTTGCCGAACACCATGTTTGGCTTCCGCTCGAACCTTTCGACACAGGACATCCTTCTGCTTTTAAAGGAGGAAGTACTAACAAATGTTCCAAAAGCAGGAGAAAACATTGTCATGGCCATCGACATAAAAGGCGTTTTCGACAACGTAAGCCATAAGGCCATATTAGATGGGCTAGCAGCGACAAACTGCGGTCAAAGGACGTACAAATATGTACAGAACTTCCTTACTAAAAGAACCGCTGTTATCAGATTAGGAAAAGACGAATCAAATGTCTTCCACCCACCGAGCAAAGGCTCACCACAAGGCGCTGTGATCTCGCCTACGCTTTTCAACATTGTCAGGATTGGTCGAGGCAAAAAACTGGAAGGTATTCCCGACTTCCGACACTCCTTCTATGTGGATGACATCACTATATGGACAACCAAGGGTAGCTTGGCAGAAAAAAAAAGAGCAGCTTCAACTGGCAGCTAAAACCATCGAAGATTACACTAAAGAAAGGGGACTTTAGTGCTCAGCAGACAAATCGGAACTCATTCGGTTCTCCAAGAGTAAAAACAAAGGACAGACCCGAGCCTCCGCCTTGAGGTCAAGCTAGACGGCAATATTATTCCAGAGAAAACAACCGTTCGAATCTTAGGGATGTGGGTACAGTCCAATCGGCGATGTCTCCACACACTGAATATGCTTAAACGAACAGCTCAAAAAATTTTTCGTATGATAGTTAGAATAATGAACAATCGTGCTGGACTGAAAGAACAGGACGTGCTTCGTTTGGTAAAGAGCTTTGTCATCAGCAGACTAACATACTCGCTACCCTACCACAACATGAATAGAGAGGAGAAAGAAAAATCAGACAAAATAATAAGGATGGCGTATAAAGCGGCTCTGCGACTACCACAAAGCACTTCAACTGCGAAGCTATTAGCACTCGGACTTCACAATACATTTGATGAGTTGGCTGAGGCACACGTAACCACCCGGATTAACCGCCTGCTACAGACGCCAACTGGCAGAAAACTTCTTCAGAGGATCGGCCTCGGTGAACAAGTACCGGCACATGGAAGAGCTAAGGAATTGTCGTGCTGAGTCAGAGCCTGGTCCAAAATATGCCTCGTACCGAAGAACATGGACCCAGTTTTAGATTGTGGAAGACGTAAAGCAAGAGCAACTTACATAGATAAAAAGACAAAATATTTGAATACGGCGAGATTTACTGACGCTGCACCATATCAGGCAAATGCAAAGAACATGGTGACCGTGGTCAAAGACCGAAAAGGAAACGTCTCAAGTTGTGCCTCCATAGCCCAAGCCTCTATCACACACGTGGATGAGATAGCGATCACGCTGGCAATCAAGGAGGGCAGGGAGCGAAAAGCCCCAATGACAATAATCGCAGATTCGAAGGCTGCATGTAGAAATTACGAAAAAGGTAGAATAGGAAGGCCTTCCAAATTCTAACAAAAACTCGTAAGGATTTCCCAATTGATTACACCCAAACCATTATCTAGGCGCCAGGGCACGAGGGCGTCACCGGGAACCAGTTTGCGGATAAGGCGGCTGGAGGGTTCACAAATTACCGAGCTTCCTTGCACACTGTAATAGAGGATCCAACGCCCCTAGACCCTAACTTTGGTACAATTCTTCAGTATTACAGGGACAACAGAAAAGTGTATCCAGCACCCCATAAGAAACTCACAGCAATGGAATCGGCGGCATTACGCAGAATCCAAACAAACACATACACGAACTTACACAGGCTGCATGTATTCTACCCCACAGCATACAAAGAAATATGTCCGTGGTGTGGGGCTACACCGACTCTGTTTCACATCACGTGGGAGTGTACGCATCACAATGAAGAACACCACAACATGAACAACACAGACGAACGATGGGAGGCGCTGCTGTCCATCTCGGACATTGTTGATCAGCGCTGGCTGGTCCAACGGGTTGAGATGATGGCTAGGGCCAGCAGAGCCCTGGAATAGGGGCCCGACAAGTTGGAATGCTCCGCGTTACGCGCAAATAAAGTTTTCTCTCTCTCTACATCAATCACAAATTCGACTGAATATCGGCGCTTATTATATCGCTAGCGCCGATTCTCTTGTGACACACGTAAACTGGAAGTCACAATTTCCAGGCTGTGCTGTAGGGTGCCCAAATTAATTTCTACCAACACAGGTCTGGTGAGGCTCTTTCTGCAATGTGCACTTTCTGTGGCAAGCCAGAAACTAGGGATCAGTACTTTTTGACATGTGGACAATTTACTACAGCTCGTAGAGCTAAGTGATAAACTGCTTTACGTGCTATCGGAATGAATTTATTCGTGCCCGTGTTTCTGTTTTTAGAGCCTCTAATGCTGGGTTTTCCAGTGCGAACGTTTGCGAGGCAGTGCGGAACTATCTGAATGAAACGAAAAGACTAACAAACTACTTTTATTCTTCGGTGTTGACATACGCAGAATTTCTTCATTTTTCCTTCTTTTTTTATAGGTTGGTTTTTATGTAGGTTATTATCTATTGCTAATACAAAAATGTATAGTAAGTACAGATCAGTGATCATCAAAATTTTATTAGAAAGTTTGTGACGTTTTCAATTTGAAAGTTTCTTTACTCTAATAAAGAATAATACTTTTTAGGACCACTCAATTATTGGCTGATTCCCCACAGTGGGTATGAGCCACAAGTGTAGGGCAATAAGAAGAAGAACAAGAAATTGACACAAATGATGCTACCTTTAGTTTTTTTTTTTCACGAACTTTTGTTCGATTCAAATTCATTCCGGGTAGCACTTCTCACCTCATACACACCACTAATTCCCAAATGCAACTCCGGAACTTTACCTCTTTACACGCACTTCAAAACACCTTGTGCCTATAGTATCCTTATACCGCTCGGTATTATTGTAGGTTTCCCTTTTCTTTTTGCCGCAGAGATACTTTCCTTGTACTTCCATATACCAGTCTAACCTCATTTATTCATCCTTTGAGGTTTTCGTAATGGTTTACTGTCGGTATTTGTTGGCCTCTTATGCATCAATGGGATCACTGAATACCATGAAGACATTGCGAGATTACAAATTTGAAATGCACTATAGGCAGTGAACAATAGAAAAAAACGCTTTTCTGCGCTGCACTTTCAGACAGGGCGAGCATTGGTCACATGCAACTTGAAGAGACATTATGAAAGAAATATGACCAAACTCAACGCAACAACTTTCTGGGTCTACCTGTCGTTTACGCTATAATGTAGACGCATGCTGTTCCAGTCAAAACTTCAAATTTATTCATGCTTGTTCTCAAGGCCAGCATTCTAAACGTCTTCACAGCGCAAACCTTCCAGAACTCTTAACCATATTCAACAAATTGTTTGAGAGATTAGTAAAACGCAAAAATTGGAACGTTGAACAACATCAATATTAACAATACCGAAGTGAATATGTTGCGAAATACATATAGCCGAACGCATAACACGTGTGAATAGCACAGAAAATAGTCGTTGGCCATGACAAGCGGGCGCAAGGCCACCGCCACTTTCACACATCAAATGGCTACGCTTTAGGTGAGAAAGCACCATCTTGGCCAGACGGTGATGCACGGCGGAAGGCTTGGCCACCTGCATCTCGATGCCTCAGGCACGGCCAACGAAGGCTTGGTTCAGCGGTCCAGTTGACCACTCTGTCCGCTCTCTACTGTGGCCGAGGCTTCGATAGACATCGGCCGTCAAGCTGTGGTGGTCTTGGCTTCCTCCCCGCGATGCTGTGATTGCAATATGCTAGCTTGACAAGAAGCCAGGAATATGACCACGTGTATTATGCAGTCAAGAGAATGGACATTTTCTTGATGTTGGTTGACTACGGCCAACAGGACGGACTCGAACGAGGTGCCGCACTGGCGGTGGCCGTAGTTCTGCGTAAACTTGCATTACGAACACTTTAAATCAAGTAAAAACACACATGCGAAACATTTCTCTCTACTGACTTGAAGTCGATATTAACAATGATGATACGGTGATATGGTTCCACAAAACGTTGCCTTCATTGTGAAAGCGCACTAAGATACTCAGCGTCCTTGCGCGGATAAAATTTTCTTAGGAAAAATTCGGCGTTGTTGCAAAACGCCATCGTCCTCGTGTGCGCGCGTAAATTGTGTAGCTGAGGGACGGAAGGTGAGGTCACGAACCCATCTCTATTACAACATATGTCAAACTGCTATTCAAATTTAAAGCTAGACCCATTCGTGGGAAGCGTCTCAGTTAGCGTATGCTGATATATGTAAATAAACAAACTATAGCTGTGATACTCTCCTGGAGAGTAACAATCAACTGCTCAAATATAAAGATAGACCCATTCGTAAGAAGCGTCTCAGCCAGCGTATGCTGTTATATGTAAATGAACAAACTGTACATGCGATACTTTCCCGGAGAGTAACAATCATCTGCTCAATTTTAAAGACAGACCCATTCGTAGGAAGCCTCTCAGCCAGCGTATGCTCTTATATGTAAATGAACAAACTATACATGTGATACTCTTCATGAGAGTAACAATCAACTGCTCAAATTTTAAGACAGACCCATTCTTAAGAAGCGTCTCAGCCACGTAGCTCATATAAGTAAATGAACAAATATACCTGTGATACTCTCCTGGAGAGTAACAATCAACGGCTATGGGATCTCCACCAGGTCCATCGACGACCCTCGACACGGGTGGCTGCGCGAACAGGGTCTCATGATCCAAGGCTCTTCATCAACCAGGTCTTGCTTAAAAACTACAACGGTGGAGGCAAGGCCCGGTACAGTCGCCTCTATCGACGAAGCTGTGGCCGTCCCCAAACTGTCACGCTGCATCGGCAATGCACAAGACCATCTAATGGCTATGCGTGGAAGCCTGATAGCAGCTCATGGTGGTCTCAAGACGCTCGTGCTAGGGCAAGTTCGTGCGTCAATACCTGGATGATGTTAATGATAGTGGTTTTTTACCACAGACATCTATTTGATGTATATCAAGAATTGTTCATCAATATCAGCAGTATATTCAGATGGCATAAAGTAATTTGAGACTAGAATAAGGAAGAAACGTTTCCTTTTAAATGAGGAATATTTTATAGTCGCATCTGCTCCCAAACTCAGCGTCGGCGTTGTCGTCGGCAACTCCAGTGCGCACACTCACGTCTCGTGCAAACTGTTGCTGCCCCCCCCTTCCTCTCGCCTCGCAAGGCTAACGCCGGCAGCGTATGCAAGTAAAAAAATGGCAGCATATCCACGGAGTGAATGATGCAGAGTGGGGCGAAGCATTCGTCCGTCCATGCGTCCGTCTGTGTGACCATCCATGCGTCTGTTTATGCTCCCGTCCCTGCGTTCTTTCGTGCATCCGCCCCTGCGTCCGTTCATGCGTCCATCCATGCATCTGTTTGTGTGTCCGTTCGTTCATCTATTCAACACTCCAAGTCCCACCATCTCGCATCTTTTTATCATATATTCTCCATATAGAAGCACCGCCATCCAGCGGACATTCCAAGGACTAAACGAGAGGTGGCACACGCACACTTTCTTACGGCCTGCGCTTTGGGTCCACTTCCCACCTTTAACCACCTCGAGTTCACGGTATATACTAGTTCACTGTATTCATGGCACTGCGGCCGAACGCTCGCTAAACCTTTCGAAAACCAAGGAGGTTACGCCCAGCGCGTATGACGTAGCAAACTTTTTCAGACAGATAGTGCTCAATGTTTATGCCAATGGCTGCTAATGGGAAATGAGAGGCGGAGAATTCGACTTTTACTTTCTTACGGCTTGCGCTTCGTATCTACTTCCCATTTTTAACCACCTCGAGTCATTCATGGTATATACAAGTTCATTGTATTAATGGAACTGTGGCTCAACGCTCACTAAACCTTTCTAAAGCTAAGGTGGTTACACCCAGCGAGTATAACGTAGCAACCGTTTCTTGTCAGATAGTGCTCAATGTTCAAGCCAATGGCTGCTAATGGTGATCGCAGCCTGCGCGTTAACTAAAAGCCGAATGCTCCTGTCTCTCATTCCCCATTATCAGCCATTGACATGCACATTGAGTGCTATTTTTTATTGTTCAACAACGCACAGAAGAAGTCTCTCACCAGCACCACCTTGGAGGTCAAAATGTTATACTTGTTACATACTACGGGGGACGAACGGGTGCCGCTATAAGGAGATTCGCCCCTAAAAAGCTACAGTAGTGCAATATATGAAAACTCTCTCGAAAAGCAAACTTCCCGACGTGATTGCTTTGCAAGAACCTTTCGACCGCGCTCAGATAGCAGACTATGTGGCATGTGGCTCTAAGGACATAAGTGTGTGTACCCTAGTTAAGAGAGGGACGGCCTTTATCGACCACTCACTTGATATCAGCGAGGAGTCGGGCATAGACCACAACCTGATTGAGGTCTTGCCCTGCATTGGAAACCAGAAGACTGGCCTATTTGTGCTTAACGTATACAGCCCCCCCCCCCCCGCTCTCAAAAAGGGGCCTCACACACAACTTTGGCGCCCTTATTCGCGAAGCGATGGCGAAGGCCGCTTCCAGTCCCCTCTTAATCTGCGGAGAGTTCAATGCACCGCACACGCAATGGGAATATGGACCCGACTCACCCAAAGAAAGAGGCTAGCCAAACTGATGGACAAGCTTGGCTTGGTTCTATTCAATGAACCGGCATCGCACACCCGGATTGGACAGGACGCGGGCCGCTACACGTCCCCTGATCTCTTCAATTGGTCAAACGCGGGCGCGATCACTTGGTTCGAACACCTTTGATGATGTGGGGAGCGACCACAGAGTCCTGTGCAGGACGATGGGAGAGGATAGAGGCAAAATGGACGGCTGCCAAAAAGCTAGAGTCGTGGACTTGGACAAGTTTCGAGTGCAAAGAGAATGAGAGAAGCAGGAAGGGCCAATCGAGGATATCGGGGAATGGTGCAGGGAACTATTCGCGGATGTAGAAAAAGCTACAAAAGAAATAGAATGGCTAGACAGGCTAAAAGAGCCTGAAGGTGATGACAGGCCCTGCGGAAGCGTCGACGACAGCGTTCCCGAGCTGTCCAGGGTGGACAGCCGGCTTGCGCATCTTGAAGAGGCCAAGAAATCTATGCAGCGAAGAGCGAGTCAGCAGAAACTGAACAAGAAGATACGCAAAAAGATTGCCGAGATCAACCGAGAGATTGAGGCCCACTGCGGTCGACTGTGTGAACAGGAATGGCAGGAGCTGTGCGATACGATGGACGGAAACATGAGTGCAGGGCGCTCATGGAAGATTCTCAGGCACCTGCTGGATGCAACCAGCACGAGAACGGCGACTCGTGTCCAGATGGCCAAGCTGCGACACAAGTACAAAGGCGACCCGCAGGCCTTCGTGGAGGAGATCATCCATACGCACCTCACTCGCCCAGCAGGCGACAGTCACATGGAATACTGTGGGGCTCCCAACAAGGAACTAGACGCGGAAATTTCCATGCAGGAAATGAGAGCACTCCTCAAGCGACTGAAGACTAAATCGGCGCCCGGTCCTGACAAGATCACCAACAGAATTCTGAGGAACCTGAATGATGACGCCATCGAGAAGCTACGTCAGTATATCAACACATGCTGGAAGGAAGGCCGTATTCCACAAGAATGGAAGACAGCGGATGTCATACTAATACCCAAGCCAGGTAAACCGCTTGAGGTTCGAAATATGAGGCCCATATCTCTGACGTTCTGCGTCGGGAAAGCCATGGAGCACGCCTGCCTCAACAGGGTGACGACGATTTTCGAGAAGCGGGATGCCTTCGGCACTCACATCATTGGCTTCCGCAAAAAACTTTCGACGCTGGATGGCATGCTGCAAATCAAGGAAGAGGTCATTAACGCACCAAGCACGCACGTGCGCGCCCTGCTCGGGTTAGACCTTAAAAGCGCCTTCGATACAGCAAAACTTGCTGCCATTTTGACAAGATCAGCCAACTAGGTCTCAGTTCAAGGTTCCACCGGTACATCAGCAGCTTCCTGACCGGACGCAAGGCGACGGTGAAGGTCGACGGTGCCCCACTACGAAGAGTTAACATGGGGGGATGCGGGTACGCCACAGGGCTCGGTGCTCTCTCCCATGCTTTTCAACCTCATCATGATCCGTGGATCATCTGTGGAGCGGCACCTCGAAGGCACAGGACTCGTCTGCTCTCCCGACAAATCAGAAATACTCCTGCATAGACCACGCAACAAAGGACCTCACCGCCAGGCTGTACTGGACGCCCGCCGCTTGGGTATCCGCGTCATGACAAAGGAGGGGACCCAAATACCAACGGTGTCCAAAATACGAGTGCTCGGCCTGTGGCTCAAAGAGAACGGTGCGAACTACGAGCTGGTAGCATGACTGCAAAAAAAAGTGGCCGCCGCAACGCACCTTGTGCGTCGGGTAGCGAAAAAAAGGGCTAAAGGAACACAACGTGACGTAGTTAATACATGCGTATGCGCTGAGCCACAGAGCGTATGTCGCCGCGTATCCTGACTGGAACAGAAGCGAAACCGAAAAGCTGAACGCGGCGATTCGTCGAGCGTTCAAGGTAGCCCTCGGTGTGCCCTAAAACACGGAAACCCGTCGGCTTCTGGAGCTGGGTGTGCACAACACCCTCGACGAGATAGTAGAAGCGCAGAGGATCGCGCAGCTCGAGAGGTTGTCTGGCACAAGAACGGGAAGACACATTCTCGATCTGCTTGGGATTCGATATCACGAGGCGCGTGGACTGAAGAAAGCATGGGTACCGGAAGTCAGGGACGCCATACTGACAGAAAACATCCCCAGGAACATGCACCCCATTCACGACTTGCAGCGACGCAAATGCTGAGCTGCAGCAATCCTGAAGGCGCATGGAAGCCAAGAGGGTGTCCTCTTCGTCGATGCGGCCAGGTATCCACTGTCAGCCGGCGGCGGCGATGGGGGACACTCGCAGCCCCCGCCATTACCCGTGAACAAGCGAGGCGAAGTCGAGGCGCTAACACTACCACCACTGCTACTGCTACGACAAAAACGACTGCAGCGACACCGGCAACATCAAAAGCGAGTCCAGACAGCGGTGGAGGGACCTGTTTTCTCTATGGCGGTCTTGGATACAACAGGAAAGGGTCGGGTCACGGCATCAGCACGTCTGCCATCATCCGAAGCTGCAGAAGAAATGGCCATAGCTTTAGCGGCATTCCACAGCGATGCAGACGACAGCCTGATTATTAGCGATTCTAAATCGGCGATTCGGAGCTATAATAAAGGCTGGGTGTCCGAGGAGGTGGAACGCATGCTTAACGCCAGAGCTGGGGACTTCGTGTCAGGCAAAATTACTGACAAGGCCCTTAAGTGGTTTGCCGCTCACATGAGAGACAGTGGAACTATCAACAACAACCGCCGTAAAACTAGCAGCTACAATGCCAACAGCCAAAGACTAACCGGCATCCCACGCAACCATAACGAGCGCGCCCACTTTGTCGCGAGGCAACTTACCCGTCGCGACGCAGCCACCAAGGGAGCAGCCGCCACCGTGGTTGGGAGGAGCACCGGCCGAGGCATGGTAGTGGCCACAGGCACTGGCAATGCTGAAATTACACCCCCACCACGTCCGTTGCTGCTCTGAAGTTGGAGCAGAAGAGGCGAGGCAACAGAGCTCCGCCGACTGTTATGGAGAAGAACTTCCTGCCACGTACCACGACGTGCTTGCGTACTATAGGAAAGACCGGAAGAAACTTCCGCAACCCGACGTGTGCCTGGACAGGCCGCAGGCGGTGGACCTGAGAAGGCTGCAGACGGGCACGTTCACCAACCCCTACCATCTGCACTGCTTATGGCCCACGCTGCACCCGTCGCCTGGCTGCCCGTGGTGCACGCACGAATGGGCCGATATGACATATATACTTTGGCAATGCGAAAGAGATCAGGATAGGCCACGAGAAAGGATGACGTCAACTGAGGGACCCACCGAAATGGGGCACCTTGCTGAGCGATGGCAAGCCATCCTTCTCAGCGAGGCCTTCGAAGACCAGATGTGGGCCGTCAAGCGGGCCAGGGCCGTCGCCGAGGACCTCGAAATATGTTCTTCTAACGATGTGTCCCTGGGAGCCTAGCCCCGGGCACAGCAACAACCGTTGGGCAAATAAAGTTTGATCAACTCAACTCAACTCAACTGTCACGCTCATGATGCGCTCGCGGCCGTTTCGCTAGCATCACATGCTCCAAATTCGGTAATACAGAACGTGAACGGGTGACGAAGGTATATGACAGGCTCAAACACGATAACGATGAGATGCGTGTCATGTAACAACATGACTGCATGTGGCTTTCATGATGCGCTGGAAGCTGTTTCGCTAGCTTCATTTATACCAAATTTGGTATTGCGGGACATGAATGGATGACAAAGGTATGTGACTGGTGCAAACATGATAATCATGAAATACTTGTCATGTGAGAACATGACTACATGTTACAGACTAGGTGCCAATACATTTCGACGTGACGCAGTGCGCGTGCTCGCCGGCGTTCATTTTGTCGCGCCACGCTGGTGATGCCACTCCAGGCACCAGTCCTGCCATATACTAGCAGGCACGCGCCGCACTACGTTGCTTTGGAGTATGCACGTTTCAGTGCGTCCGGCGTCCCTGCGTCACGAAAAGAGGGAGACGAAATGTTGCCTTGGTAACGCATCGGCGCCAAATGCAGCAGGTAGGATTTAGCGCCGGTTGTCGTTGGGCCGCGCCGATGGACGCTGGGCACATCTGGCATCAAACTATTGAGGAGGAGGAGGAAAAAACTTTATTCAGAGTCCGGCGAGTAGATGGAGTGGGCGATTGGCCCCGTCTAGGTTACGGCCAGGAGTCCTTGAATTCTGGCGGCTTCCTCGGCCCGCTGGACGGCCCACATTTGGTCTTTGAGGACGGAACTGAGCATTGCGGCTTCCCAGCGCGCGCGAAGGCTGTCAGCAGAGGCCGCATACTTGTTAAGAGTACTAATCCCCCTACATTCCCATAACATATGCTCCAGAGTGGCTCTGGAGTCGCAACGCTAGCACCTGTCCGTTTTGTATATACCAGGATATATAATGTGCGATAGTGCAGGATTCGGATATGTCCTAGTTTGTAACTGCCGCCATTCGACAGACTGTCTTTTCGTTAATTTCGGATGAGGGGGTGGGAATATGCCACTCTGTAATCTATAATGTTTTGTAATTTCATCGTATCTGGTCATTCTGTCTTCGCACTCCCACTCGTCTGCCACGCCGTAATCACCAGGGGAGGTTGGGGCGGCACTTGAGAGGGCAGCTCGGTCGGTGAGCCCTCGAGCTGCGTCATGTACAGCCCCGTTGATGCTGTCCCCCGCGATGGCATGAGCAGGTGTCCATATAATATATGTATTTCCGGGGCTTGTCAGACACCCTCCTTTGAGAGTACGTAGTGCCTCCGGGGAGATGCGGCCGTAGGCAAAGTTTCTTACTGCCGTTTGAGAGTCACTGACTATCACGGTTGCGTTTGTCTGAGCTAAAGCAAGCGCTATGGCTACCTCTTCCGCTGTCTCAGTACTTGTGGTGCGTATCGTTGCGCATGTCGTACAGCGTTTGTTGCTATCGATTACGGCTGCGGTAAACCCCCGTTTGCGCTTGTATCGAGCAGCGTCTACGAAAACTGCGTCCTTGTCATTACCGAACTTTTTTTGTATTTGTTTTGCTCTTGTCTCTCGTCTAGCTTTATTGTGTTCGGTGTGCACGTTTTTTGGCAAGGGTGGTATCATCATTGTTTCCCTGGTCTCTTTTGGAATGTCCACCTTAACGCCGTGTTGCGTGTGATACGTTATGCCTAGTCGCTCTAGAATATGTCTTCCTGCTCGTGTCTTATAGAGACGTTCATATTGCGCCGTACGCTGCGCCTCAATGAGCTCATCTATTGTATTGTGCAGGCATAGCTGTAAGAGTTTGTCAGTGCTTGTGCTAATCGGTAGCCCTATAGCTAGCTTGAATATTTTTCGAATTAGGCAGTCTAGCTTGATTTTTTCCGCGACTTGCCATTTTAGGTATGGCGCTACGTAAACTATTCTGCTTATCACGACTGTCTGTATCAACCTTATCGTGTTTTCCTCCCTCATGCCACTGTGCTTAGTTGCTATCCTTTTCATGAGTCTCATTATTTGGGCTACAGTTGCATCCAGTCACCTGAGAATTTCTCCATTGTTGCCCTTGGCTTCGATGAGCAGACCCAGTACCCTGATCCTGTCGACGATGGGTATGGTTTTTCCATCGGCTGTTCTTAACAGTATTTTTCTCTATGAGGAAGACCTCGCAGGCAGTTGCCTGGTTTGCGACCTCTACGAGTAGGTCTGTACAGCAACAGCTCTCATTTTCCGCAGAGCAGGCTAGCCCAATACCTTCCAGATACCACTCGGTCGTTTCGACTGCTGTTTGAAGCGTTTGCTCTATTTCGCCATCACTACCACTTCTCACTCATAGGGTGATGTTGTCTGCATATATAGTATGATTTAGTCCTTCGATTGCTTGGAGTTTGGTTGGCAGTCGAATTAGAGCCAGGGTGAATAACATAGGTGATAATACCGAGCCTTGTGGCGTACCTGCACTGCCCATCTCAATTTCCTCTCAAACTATGTCCCCTATCACGATCTTTGCCTTCCTTCCCGTCAGGAAATCACGCGCGTAATTGTACGTTCGTTGTCCCAGATCTAGATCGTTTACCCTTTTTAGCACCGTTGCATGGGTTACATTATCAAAGGTCTTCTTGAGGTCTAACCCTAGAATGGCCTTTGTCGCTGTTCCCAGATTATCTATAATCTGATGTTTTAACTGTTGCATTTCGTCTTGCGTTGAGAGGTTCCTCCTGAACCCTATCATTGTGGGTGGAAGCGTATCCCGGTCCTCGAGATAGGTAGTTATCCTCCCCAGAATCACGTGCTCCATGAGTTTCCCCACGCAAGATGTGAGAGATATGTGTCTCAAGTCCGCAATCTGCACTCGCTTGCCTGGCTTCGTTATTAACACGATTTTTGCCGTCTTCCATTGTTGCGGAATCTGTCCTGCCTTTCATGATTTGTTATTGAATTCAGATAACTTAGTTATGGACTCGTCATCCAAATTGCGTAGCGTTTTGGTAGTTGCCATCTGGTCCAGGTGCTGATCTAGTATTGAGTATTGCAAGACGGCCCTCACTTCTGCCTCCCCGATCTCGTTGTCTAAATCATCACTTGCCAGCCCTGTGTAATCAAGGTGTGTAACTGGGTTACATCCCTCCCGGCTGCGGCGGCTGCATTTCCGATAGAGGCGGAAATGTTGTAGGCCCGTGTGCTCATATTTGGGCGCACGTTAAAGAACCCCAGGTGGTCTAAATTTCCGGAGCCCTCCACTACGGCGTCTCTCATAATCATATAGTGGTTTTGGGACGTTAAACCCCACATATCAGTTAGGGTGTGTAACTGTAAGCGCTTGAGTGATGTATGTTTTCTTGATTTCATCCAGGAAATCCTGCTCTGTACCTTGATATCTTTGTATTAACCGATTAATAATGTGCCTTTCTGCCAGCTTGTTTCCGTCCGGATTTAACAAATGTCTAAGGATGGTCCACGTTTTCGCCATTCCTATCTGGTTGTCCATGTCATTGCACTTTTCCTTCCACTGTTGTCTGCACAGCTGCTGGGCGTATTGCTCTATATCTCTGTTCAAATTAGCTATCTTTCTACAAAGTGTCCGGTTGTGCCTTTGGTTTTTCTACCTCCGTTGTAAACCTTCCTTAGCTTCCCACATGTGGAGAAGCTTATTGTCTACATACTCTAGCTGCGCCTCCGGTGGCACCGTTTCCGTAGAGGCCTCCACGTCTCGTTTTAACTTTTCGGTCCTTTCCTCAATACTCCGTATCATTTCGTCGGGCTCCTCTCTGATGTTTTGGAACTAGTCCCAATCGATAAGGTTAAGTTGTCTGCCTTTTGCCTTCCGCGGCCTTGCTTTCACCGTTATTTCAAGTATAAAATGATCGCTTTCCAAGTCATGTTGCGTATTGGTAAATTGCGTGTCCAGTATATTTTTGGTGAACGTCAAATCTGGCGTGGTATCCGCGTAAACGCTAGTACCTGTTCTTGTAGGAATGGATGGATCGGTCACGAGCGTCAGGCCCTCCTCCTGTGTGTCCAACCACAAGTTCCTGCCTTTCCAAACTATTGAGTGCTCGCGTTTTGCTAATGTAGCACTGTACCTATAGCGTGCGCGCGCGTCAACGCTTCATTGGTGTACACTGGGCTCTTTATGATGCACTCGCGGCCATTTTTCTAGCTCCACGTATACCAATTTGGTGTTACGGGACGTCAATAGACGACGAAATATATGACTGGTGCAAACATTACAATCCTGACACGCTTGTCATGTAAGAACATGACAACATACCACGCTCATAGCGTGCTCGCTGCCGTTTCGATAGCTCGACACATACTAAATGTTGTATGAGATCACGTGATTAGATGACGACGGCAAACGACCCACCCAAACATGATAACCATGACATGGAAGTCATGTGCGGCATCATTCACTTCCCTACGTAACGTGTTGATTTAAAGTGACATATGAGCATTTCTCATTCGTGCTTCGCATATCATCGATTCCCACTGTACGTAGGATCTGCCATCTATCTATCTATCTATCTATCTATCTATCTATCTATCTATCTATCTATCTATCTATCTATCTATCTATCCGCCAATGACTGTTAGCTCTCCTGGCCGTTTCGATAACGGTAACGATACCAAACTTGGTATGGCGTACGATGACCGTATGAAGAACATATTCGACCAGTCACAACATGAAAATAATGTGTCATCAAAGTCATGATTTATATTTCATGGTCTTGCAGCTCTTGCGGTGGTTTCGCTCACTTGACATGTTGCAAAAATGGTATGGTATGGCATGATTCCATGGCGAACACAAGCGACAGACCTTAACTTGAATATCATAATATGCATGTCATGTACCAACATGACTACATGCCACGCTCATGATGCGCTGCCGGCCGTGTCACTAGCTTCACCTATACTAAATTTTGTATTACGGGAAGTGAATGGACGACGAAGGTGTGTGACTGGTGCAAACATGATAATCGTGAGTTGCGTGTCGTGTAACAACATGACTACATGCTACGATCATGATGCGCTTGCGGCCGTTTCGCTAGCTTCACATGTATCAAACTCGGTATTACGCGACGCGAATGGATGACATAGGTGAATGATACAAACAAACAAGACAATCACGACATGCGTGCTATGTAACAGCAAGACCACATGTCACACTGATGATGCACTCGCGACCGTTTCGCTAGCTTCACATCTGCTAAATTTATTATACCATGACGCCAGTGCATGACGAAGGTATGTGAATGGTGCAAATGAATTAATCATGAGACGTGTGCCATGTGAGGACATGACTACACGTCACAGTCAAGGCACCAATACGTTTCGACGTGACGCGGTGCGCGTGCTTGCCGGCGTTCATTTCGTCGCGTCACGCCGATACTGCCACGCCGGGTGCCGGTCCTGCCTTATACTCGCAGGCGCGCGCCGCGCTGCGTTGCTTTGCGGCATGCGCACTTCAGTGCGTCTATCGTCCCTCCGTCACTAAAAGAGGGAGACGCAGTGTTATCTGGGAAACGCATGGGCACGAAATGCAGCATGTCGCATTTCGCGTTGTTTGCCGTCGGACCGCGCTGACAGACGCTGGTTGCGCCTTGCGTCAGACTATAAAGTGCTCGCATTTTGCTAACGTAGCGTAGCTGTGCTCCTTGTGCGCGACAGTCAACGCTTCATTGGAATATATTGGGCTCTTCATGATGCTCTCGCGGACGTTTTGTTAGCTCCATATATACCAAATGTAGTGTTACTGGACGTTAATGAATGACAATATATATGATTGGTGCAATGCATGATGTTCCTGACATGCGTGTCATGTAAGAACATGACAACTTACCGCGATTAATGCGTGCTCGCGGCCGTTTCATTAGCTCCACATATACAAAACTTGTTATCAATTGACGTGAATATATGACGTAGGTACCCGACCTATAGGCATGATAATCACGACACGGAAGTAACATACCGCATCATATACCTCCACGTCGTAACGTGGTGCAGATTTTAAAGTGACATATCAACATTTTTGATTCGTGCTTCGCATATCACCGATTCCCACTGTACGTGGGTTCTGCCAATTTTTCGTGGCTGAGTTTCCAGCAGTGGTACTCGTCTTACGAAAGATAAACGTGGAAATTTCATCGGCTGTTATAATTACAGATTCTCTGTCTCTTTGCACTGCCATTTCGATGATGCTGAGTCGCACATAATAAAGTCGTTTTGTTCACTAATCCCCCCCTCATTTGAGAAAAGTTAGAACAGTTTGGGTGCCAAGCCATAAAGGGTTGCTCTCAAACGAAATAGCCGATTCTTTAGCGAAGTCAGCAATGAGTGGGCCACTTTTACCGTGTTTTCCAGCATCCGCCTATGTAACGGCTGCGCGATTTCACCTGCGCACCATTACAGAAAGCTCCACCGGTACATCGCTCACAAATTGTACTGAATATCGGCACTTATCATATCGCTGGCACCGGCCCTCTTGTGACACTTGTACACTAGAAGTCGCAATTACCAGGCTGCGCTGTAGGGTGCCCAAACTAAATTTCTACCAACACAGGTTTGGTCAGGCTCTTTCTCCAATGTGCGCTTTCTGTGGCAAGCCAGAAACTATGGATCATTACTTTTTGACATGTAGACGATTTACTACAGCTCGTAGAGCCAAGTGAGAATATCCTTTACGTGCTATTAGAATGAATTTATCCATGCCCGTGATTCTGTTTTTCGGATCCTCTATTTCTGGGTTTGCCAGTGCGAAAGTTTGCGAGGCAGTGCGGAACTATCTGAGTGAAACGAAAAGACTAACAAACTAATATTATTTTCTCAATTTTTTTTCTTCTTTTTAAAGGTTTGTTTTGATCTAGGTTATTATCTATTGCTACTACAAAATCATTATAGTAAGTACATATCAGTGATCATCAAAATTTAATTAGAAAATGTGTAACGTTTTCAATTAGAAAGTTCCTTTACTCTAATAAAGAATAATACTTTATAGGACCACTCAAGTATAGGCCGATCCCTACAGTGCATATGAGCCTCAAGTTAAAGGCAACAAGAAGAAGAACAAGAAATTGACACAAATGATGCTATTATAGTTATTTTTTCAGGGACTTTAGTTCGATTCATATTCATTCCTGGTTGCACCTCTCACCTCATACACACCCCTAATTCCCAAATGTAACTCCAGAACTTTACCTCTTTACACGCACTTCGAAACTCCTTGTGCCTATAGTATCCCCATAACGCTCTCTATTATTGTAGCATTCCCTTTTGTTTTGCTGCAGAGATACATTTTTTGTACCTCCACACACCAGTCTATCCTCATTTATTCATACTTTGAGGTTTTCGTAATGGTTTATTGTCGGTATTTGTTGGCCTTTTATTCATCAATGAGATCACTGAATACCATAAAGACATTGCAAGAATACAAACTCGAAATGCACTATAGGCAGTGAACGATAGAAAAAAAAAAACGCTTTTCTGCGCTGCACTTTCAGACAGGGCGCAATGGTCACATGCAAATTCAAGAGACATTATAAAAGAAATATGACCAAACTCAACGCAACAACTTTCTGGGTCTACCTGTCGTTTACGCGATAATGTAGACGCATGCTGTTCCATTTAAAACTTCAAATTTATTCATGCTTGTTCTCAAGGCCAGCATTCTAAACGTCTTCACAGCGCAAACCTTCCAGAACTCTTAACCATATTCAACAAATTGTTTCAGAGATCAGTAAAATGCAAAAATTGAACGTTGAACAACATCAATATTAACAATACCGAAGTAAATATGTTGCGAAATACATATAGCCGAACGCATAACACGTGTGAATAGCACAGAAAATTGTCGTTGGCCATGACAAGCGGGCGCAAGGCCGCCGCCATTTCCACATATCAAATGGCTACGCTTTAGGTGAGAAAGCACCATCTTGGCCAGACGGTGATGCACGGCGGAAGGCTTGGCCACCTGCATCTCGATGCCTCAGCCACGGCCAACGAAGGCTTGGTTCACCGGTCCAGTTGACCACTCTGCGCGCTCTCCACTGTGGCCGAGGCTTCGATAGACATCGGCCGTCCCGCTGCGGTGGTCTTGGCTTCTTTCCTGCGATGTTTTGATGGGAATATGCTAGTTTGACAAGCAGCCAGGAATATGACTTCGTGTATTATGCAGTCAAGAGAATGGACATTTCCTTGACGTTGGTCGAATACGGCCAACAAGAGCCACTCGAATGAGGCACCGCACTGGCGGTGGCCATAATCTGCGTAAACTTGCATTGCGAACACTTTAATTCATTTTAAAACACACATGCAAAACGTTTCTCTCTACTGATTTGAAGTCGATAATAAGGATGAGGATACGTCCATATTGTACCAGGCGGGCCACCGCTTAATAAATCGGGATGATCCCACCTCACCTGGCCACCTTGAGAGAGGGTGCGCGCGCGGCGCGGTAGCCATCAATAAACAGTCCCTTGCTAGCTAGCGTCTCGTGTGGTTGTGTCTTTGCTGAGCGCGTGAACCAGAACATGGTGTCAGAAGTGTAACAGTCGAACCCTGCGCTGAAGATGGACTGCCTACCACCACCCGAGCCACTTGTACTGACAAATGCTCCGGCCGACAACTGGAAAAAGTTCCGCCAACGAATCGAACTCTACTTCAAAGCTACTGAGACCAACAAGAAACGGACGCCAGCACAGAAGGCTGCCATCTTTCTACACGTCGCGGGCCCAGAGGCAATTGAAGTGTTTAACACCCTACCTCTATCAGCAGAACAACGAGAAGACTATGACTCGATCGTCAAAGCCTTCGAAGACTACTGCACGCCACGGTGCAACGAGACATTCGAGAGGTACGTTTTGCGCAGTCGGCAACAACAGGATGGTGAACCTTTCGAACAGTTTTTGCGCGATATTCAGTTGAAAGCACAGACTTGTAATTTTGGCGAACTTAGGGACTCGATGGTGAGGGACCAGATAGTGTGCGGTATCGTCGACAAGAAGCTACGTGCACGCCTGCTTCAGGAGAAGGACTTAACCCTAGAATCAGCTGTAGAAATCTGCAAAGCCGCGGAACTGGCAGCAACGCAGAACCGTGCTCTTGAAAGCGAAGCAAAGGTGCAGAGAGTCGAAAAAATTGCAAACGCTGCCGGACAGTCTCGAACGAGCGGACAACGTCGACGCTGTGGCTACTGTGGCAAGATTCACGGACCAAGACGCTGCCCAGCGTTTGGAAAAACGTGCACGCTGTGCAACAAAAGAAACCATTTTGCAGCTTGCTGCAGGAGTAGACGCGGCGTTCATGAGTTAGGCGTCGCTGCAACAGAAGATGCACTGGAGGAGTCCTCGGACGCTACCGATGAAGACATTCAAGTTCTCACGGTGCAAATCAGAAACGTGTCCAAAAATCAGGATTGGACGGTGGCAGGGGACCTTGCCGGGCACCCGACAGAACTGAAAGTGGATACAGGAGCGCAAGCGAACATATTGCCGTACTCGTACTTTCGCAGGATGCGTTTGCCGACCATGGTGCGGCCATCGACCACAGTACTTACTAACTACGAAGGAAGCAAAATACATCATTTGGGCGTTATCAGTCTGCCACTACGTCTAGGAGAGCAGCAAGAGAATATCAGTTTTTTTGTGGTCAAGAGAGGCAAGCAAGTCCTACTCGGATTGAATGCAGCAGAGCGCTTCGGGCTGATTTCCCGCGTTCACGATGTGTCTTCAAGAAGTGACGTTAGCACCGACTGGGTCACCGAGTTCCCGGAGTTATTCCACGGGCTGGGCTGCATCAGTAGACCATACTCGCTGGCAATGAAGGATGATGCGCGCCCCACGATCATGCCGCCGAGGAAAGTGCCACACGCACTGCGAGCGCCACTTAAGCAGGAGTTGGCCCGGATGGTCTCGCAGGGCATCATATGCAAAATGGAAGAGCCGTCGGACTGGGTGAGTCCACTTGTTCTTATTATGAAGAAGAATGGCCGCATGCGAATATGCCTGGACCCGCGGTACATTAATCGAAGCCTTAAACGCGAGCATTATCACCTACCCTCACGTGAAGAAATAGAAGCAGAGCTGGCAGGAGCGGTGATGTTCACCAAGCTTGATGCCAATAGCGGGTTTCACCAGATCCCCTTAGACGAAGACACTTCAAAGATCTGCACCTTTAGCACGCCGTTCGGAAGATACCGATTTTTGCGCCTGCCATTTGGTATCGCGTCCGCCCCCGAAGTATTTCAAAAGGCAATGACGGAAGTGTTTGAAAACCTGCCGGGCACACGCGTATATGTCGATGATATTTTAATTTGGGGTGCATCAAAAGAGCAGCATGATCAACGCCTGCGTGCAGCACTGATGGCAGCGAGAAAGGCTGGCCTGACACTGAACAAAGAAAAGTGTCTGTTCGCTAAGGCCGAAGTTAAATTCCTGGGAGATTGTATCAGCAAAGAAGGAATAAAACCCGATGCTAGTCTCATTGAATGCGTTGCCAACATGCAAAAGCCGTCGAGTAAACAGGAAGTTCAAAGGTTTTTAGGTATTATGAATTACTTTGGCAAATTCATACCTAATCTCTCAAAAAGAACTGACGCCCTTAGGTCATTGATAAAGAATGATGTTGAATTCATATGGGAAGTTCACCATGACAAAGAATGGAAAGATCTTATTAAGGCTTTGACATCGGCTCCAGTGATCGCAGTTTTTGACCCATTGAAGCAAACGAAACTCTCAGCTGATGCATCAAGCTTTGCAGTAGGTGCTGCTCTTCTTCAACTCCATGACCAAGATTGGCGCCCAGTGGGTTATGCTTCAAGGGTGCTCTCGAAGGCTGAAACAAAATATGCCCAAATTGAAAAGGAAGCGCTGGCCGTGACGTTTGCTTGTGAGCGTTTCCGGGAGTTCGTACTGGGGTTATCAGTGACAGTCGAAACAGACCACCGACCTTTGCTTGCTATTTCACAAAAGAACCTGAGTGAAATGCCACCACGATTGCAGCGCTATTTTTTGAGGCTAATGCCTTTTGATATCAAATTGCAGTATGTTCCTGGGAAGCATCTGCTAGTGGCGGACACGCTGTCCCGAATTCCAGGAACCCAACCGAGTGACGGAGAAAGCGAACAAGACGTATGCATCCATGCGACTCGCGTGCTAGCCAGCATCGTAAGTGAGAACACGAAGACTGAACTGACCTCTGCAATCCTGGCGGACCCATACCTCAAGCAAGTGGTGGAGGCACTCCAGGAAGGACGACCATTCTCAGGCGAATTAGCTCCATGTTTGTCAGAACTGTCATATGTTGATGGAGTGCTTTTGCGGGGCAGCAGGGTGGTCATCCCAAAGAGTCTGAGGCGATCCATGCTGCAACGTCTTCATGAAGGCCATTTGGGAATGAGCAAGTGCAAAGCCAGAGCACGCCTTCTGATGTACTGGCCTGGGATGAATGCTGACATCAAGTCACTCATTAGCAAGTGTGTCACATGTCAGCACTTTGCCTACCGGCAACCTTCAGAGCCACTGTTATCGAGGGAAATCCCAACGCGGCCGTGGCAGCGAATTGGTGTCGACCTATTTGACCATGGGGGCAAGCGTTACCTGGTTGCGTACTGTGCCTACTCCAACTACCCAGAAGTGGAACAGTTGCCTCAGTCAACAAGTCAGGTCGTAGTGGACACACTAGGTACCATGTTTGCTCGCCACGGTATACCCAATTGAAGTCTGTACCGATGGAGGACCACAGTTCACATCGCGAGAGTTTAGACAGTTTGCAGTAAAATACGATTTTACTCATACCATATCCAGTCCACACTTCCCCAGGGCCAATGGTTTAGCTGAGAAAGGGGTACAGGTCGTAAAGCGCCTCTTGAAGAAAAGTGAGTATGCTGGCGAGGAGTTTTGGGTTGCACTGCTCAATTATCGAATCTCGCCCCTGATAGACGGACGCACACCAAGTCAGCTCCTTATGGGACGGATGCTTCGGGGACGACTTCCAGACTTCTCATCGGCTTCGACATCGTCAGTGCGGAAACATCCACAGGATCACTGCAAAGGCATACCTCTCACACCTCTCTCCGAAGGGGACGTCGTCAGAATAAGAAACGACAAAGGGTGGTTCCGAAAGCCCGAGTAGAGAAACTTGCTGGCCCTAGATCTTACATAGTCTGTACAGATGAAGGCCGGCGTTATCGAAGGAATCGTCAGCATCTAAAAAGGACGCCCGAACACTTAGACCCACTGGATGACAAGGATGTCGCACCGATAATCCCGTCGCCTATACAGCATAGACAACATTCAACATCAGATACAGCGCCCGATTTGACAACAGCATCCGCATCACGAAAGGAACGACATCCGTCGCAACAGGCGCCTGCATCGGATGCTCTACTGAACCAGTCAGCTGCACGTGCACCACCCATTGCAAGTCAACCATCAAGGGACCCCGACGTGGTCCCGTCCCAGCATAAGGTCACTTGCCAGGCACAAGAAGCAGCCGACTCGAGTCTCAGAAGATCAACTAGGCCACGTAGAGCACCGACGCGCTTTGCCGACTACATCACCTAAGAAAAAGGAGGATGTACCAGGCGGGCCACCGCTTAATAAATCGGGATGATCCCACCTCACCTGGCCACCTTGAGAGAGGGTGCGCGCGCGGCGCGGTAGCCATCAATAAACAGTCCCTTGCTAGCTAGCGTCTCGTGTGGTTGTGTCTTTGCTGAGCGCGTGAACCAGAACACATATGGTGTCCACAAAATGTTGCCGTCATTGTGAAAGCGCGCTAAGACACTCCCGGTTCTTGCGCGGGATGAAATTTTCTTAGAAAAAGTTCGGCGTTGTTGCAAAACGCCACCGTCCTCGTGTGCGTGCGTAAATTGTGTAGGTGAGGGAAGGAAGGTGAGGTCACGAACCCATCTCTATTACAACATACTTGTCAAACTTCTATTCAAATTTAAAGATAGACCATTCGTGGGAAGCGTCTCAGTTAGCGTATGCTGATATATGTAAATAAACAAACTATAGCTGTGATACTCTCCTGGAGAGTAACAATCAACTGCTCAAATATAAAGATCGAACCATTCGTAAGAAGCGTCTCAGCCTGCTGTTGCTCACATATGTAAATAAACAAACTATACATGGACACTCTCCTGAGAGTAACAATCAACTGCTCAAATATTAAGATAGAACCATTCGTAAGAAGCGTCTCAGCCAGCGTATGATCTTCTATGTAAATGAACAAACTATACATGTGATACTCTCCTGGAGAGTAACAATCAACTGCTCAAATTTAAAGATAGACCAACCAAATCGTAAGAAGCGTCTCAGTTACGTAGCTCATATATGTAAACGAACAAATAATACCTGTGATGCTCTCCTGGAGCGTAACAATCAAAGGCTGTGGGATCTCCACCAGGTCCATCGACGACCCTCGACACGGGTGGCTGCGCGAACAGGGTCTCATGATCCAAGGCTCTTCGTCAACCAGGCCTTGGTTGAGAACTACAACGGTGGAGGCAAGGCCCCGTACAGTTGCTCCTATCGACGAAGCAGCGGCCGTTCCCAAACTGCCACGCTGCAACGGCCATGCACAAGCACCGTCTGAATGCTATGCTTGGGAGCCCGATAGCAGCTCAAGGTGGTCGTGAGACGCTAGCGCTGGGGCAAGCTCGTGCGTCAATACCTTGATGATGTTAATGGAAGTGGTTTTTTACCACAGACATCTATTTGATGTATATTGAGAATTGGTCATAAATATCAGCAGTATATTCAGATGGCGTAAAGTATTTATAGACTAGAATATGGAAGAAACGTGTCCTTTTTAAATGAGGAATATTTTATAGTCGCATCTACTCCCAAACTAGGCGTCGGCGATTGTCGTCGACACCTGCACTGCGCACACTCACGTCTCGTGCAAACTGTGCCCCCCCCCCCTTCCTCTCGCCTCGAAAGGCTAACGCAGGCAGCGTCCGCAAGTCAAAATAGTCTACTCGTGTGGCACTACCATTCACTGGCCACCCCGTACATGTAGGCACTCATTCGCGCGTTTGGAATTGACTGAAGGGCGTCCTTGTTTGGCTTTTGCTTGGCTTGCCGCTTTCTTTGACTCGAGTAGATGCGATGGAAGCAACAGTACCTTCAACCAGTAGTGAGGCACAACCAAACATCACCGTCCCTCCACATGTTGAAATCAGCGCTTCCCCTTCTTTCAATAAATAGAAACAATAACTACGAAATAACAATCAGGCAATCCCAATTCATAAGCAACGTTAACGTGATTTCCTCCCTCAACCCCGAGAAACGCATTTATTCAAATTCCCCCACGGGAAGAAGCGGGGCCTTGGCTTTTTTCATGAGTGGAAGCATTTTCAATGCCTTACAATGTGAAGTCAGTGCTTGGCACAACGTCATACGAAAACTACGGTTTATGCGTCTGCGGTCGCCAACAGATTAAGCGGTTTTGCTCTGGCAATGAAAAGGAAACACTGAAGATAATATGAATGCGTCTTCGTTTCCGACAAAGTGACCGCATCAAGATAAGTATCTGTGATAAAAACTAGAGTAAAAAATGACGCAAGTTCTCTTTTTCTTTTGTTTTCTGTCTTCTTCTCTTGTATATTCTTTAGTCTTTGTTAGTATAACATTTGCTCTCTGTCTCTATTCAATGTCGTTTATCGGTGTTTTTTTTCTTTCTTCTTTTTATTCTGCAAACTTAACTGAGAATAAATAGTTTTCACAATGTCCTTCGCTCTACAGTTTTTCATGGCTGCTTTTTTTAAAGCCCTGTAACAGGTTTGAGAGCACGATCAGGAAACGCTGCCGAATGATATAGTCGAGACTCCGGAGAACTAGCAAACAAAACGTATTAGCGCAGCACGAGGCTTGGAATTCAAACAAATTCTCAAAAAACAGCTCCTAGCCTTCTCCTCTTTTCTCGACATCTCAAAAAATGACGCTAAAAGCTCAAAAGCAACTGCGTCACAGGCCAAGCGTAAGCCATTGGCTGATTTGAGCATGGCGTTCTCGATTGTTGCTGGGGTGCCTGACAGACAACCGCGACTTGTTCACGCACGCAGCAACAGCGCACGGAGAAGCCGTTCATTCAAGAAGAATAAAAAAAAAGAAACTACCCAAGTCGCGGGGCTTGCGTGACGTATTTCTTCTATCGTGCTTCATCCCTTTCGCTTGCTTCCAACGCTATCATAAGGACGTGAGAAGAGAGAATGCAGTTACAGCATGCGATAAGTCTTCGAGCTCCGCTTGTATAGAAGCCTATGAAAATATTTGCGGTGGTGATTTCGTGAAGCAATGAGCTAGTTTAAGAATATGGTACTGTGTTTTTAAGAAAAAAAAATGATAGCAGAGCACTTTCAACTGTTTATATTTCACGGATTCACTCTTTTCTTCCTTGTTCTCTTGCTAGCGTTCGTTCTCTTAAATTCCTTGTTTTTTCCTTAGTTTCTTACGCGACTGCAAACAAGTTGCAGTCGCGTAAGAATGCAAACAGCAACATGGATATTAGCAACACCAGAAGCGGTAAGCTGACATGAAGGCTGGGGCTTGCTTTGGTGCACGCGAGCATGGTAGCCCTCAACACAGCCGCATAAATCAACATGAGTGGATGGTGCTGACAACAATTTACATAAGCCGGCATAACGGCTGCATCATAGAAGTACATGGGTAAGTTTATAAAATGCATTGCCGGTACTTCAACCACATTGGCGTTACACGAACGTTTGGTGTGGCTCTGTAGTATAATACTTCATTGCCACACA
>WOVY01009516.1:0-28298 GCA_013436015.1 Rhipicephalus annulatus
GGGAAAGATGGACGCCTAAGTACTTATTGATGAAACGTGTTCTATTGGCATGCATTAATGAGATAGGAATTGATCGGGGGCTGGGTAGTATTCGTAAAAGTTATAACTTTTGTTTTGGAAGCGTTAATTTTCATTTGCCATTGATCGCACCAAGTAGCGATGCTATCGAGGTCTTTTTGTAAAGCAGTGTGGTCGTTTGGGTTAGTAATCTTTCTATAAATCACACAGTCGTCGGCAAATAAGCGAGTAGTAGATGCCAGATTTTTAGAAATGTCGTTAATGTAGATGAGAAACAGTATCGGTCCAAGTACAGAGCCTTGGGGTACCCCGGATTTAACTTGAATCAATGTAGATGAACAATCATTTACAGTCACGAATTGATAACGATTACACAAAAGTTATTTATCCAAGTGGTAACGTTTCGGTTTATCTTAAGGCAGTCTAGCTTCATTAATAGACGACTGTGGGGAACTTTGTCAAATGCTTTGGCTAAGTCGATAAATACGGCATCAATTTTTGTAGACGCATGAACGGCATAATGGAGGTCAGTAACTAATTCGAATAATTGTGTTTCGCATGACACGCCCGCGCTGGAAACCATGTTGGTTAGGAATAAAGTAATTATGCTCGGTTAAGTACGTCATTACTGCAGATGATATGATGTGTTCTAATAATTTGCAGGGTATGCTGGTGAGTGAAATGGGCCTGTAATTAGATGGCATCGATGAATCACCGGATTTAAATATCGGCGTCACGCGAGCGATTTTCCATGTGTCAGGCACACATCCAGTGTCAATTGACTGCTGAAATAAAGCTACAAAAATACGGGATATGACTGGCTTAGTAATTTTAAGTAACTTCGGGCATATACCATCTGGTCCAGGGGATGAATTGTTTGCAAGACGTTCAATAGCCGATTCGATACCTTCCAGAGTGATCACGATGTCATTCATTGTGGCGTTAATGGAGTCAAATTTTAAATCGGGCCGAAATGGGCTCCTCTTCAGTGAAAACAGATCAAAGAATAAGTTCAGTTCTTCTGCAGCCTCTGACGGTGACAACAGTTTATCGTCTTTAGTTAGATGAATTGGCTGTCCCGAACATTTCCTAGGATTTACCACTTTCCAAAATTTTTTAGTATTGTTTGTTAGCAGCGCAGGTAGATCCTCATTAAAAAATTTGTCTTTAGCTGTTTTTATTTCTCTGTCGCATATCTTTGCATAGTTTCTGTACTCTTCCCATGCAGCATCGGTGCCCGAGAATCTTGCCTTAGAATACAAGCGCTTTTTTTTGTTGATGCACCGCTTGACATGCGAGGTGAACCATGAGTTGTGAGTCGAAGATGTGATTGTAATTGTAGGAATGTATTGGTTTTTTAGTTGTATGAGTTTCTCGTGAACGATTCGCCAGTTTTCATTCGTGTCACGAGAATGGAGGCTGGTGAGAAAATGATCAGAGAAGACGACAGGTCGGACAGAATGTTCAGTACGTCAGCTCGTTTGTAGTCGTACAATACTTTCATCTGTTTTTCTGGTTTTACCACTTTTATCATGGCCTCGCAGTGTAGAACATTGTGGTCACTAATACAATCTAGTACGTGGACGCGCATATTCTCAGGTTCAGTAGTGAGCACTAAATCAAGAACAGAACTTCCGCGTGTAGGGACAGAGACCATTTGAGTCATGTTAAATAATGAAAGTGTATCAAGGAAATCAATACATTCATTTCTTCTTGTACCACCCGTAGGTGTGCATGTCCGCCAGTCTATTCCCGGATAATTAAAATCACCGGCTAATATTATTGGTGATGTTGGATGTTTGCATTGAACAAAACTAAGTGAGTCATTCAAATTATCGACAAACTCGATAGAAGCGTCTGGCGGACGATAGCACACCCCGACAATACAAGTTTCACCTGCTGACAGTTGCAGTAAAATCCACAAAATTTCTAAGTGTGCGTCTGTGTCTAATAGTTGCGCCTTAAAATGACTTTTTACGGCAATCATTACGCCGCCACCCCGCTGGTATGACCTGTCCTTTCTGAAAATATTGTCACCAATCTTGTCCTCACTCAAGGAAACCTTCCGCAGAACTGCTCGTCAAGCTAGGACAAAGAAAACGGCTCCAACCCAACCTCTTCGTCCTCTTCCACACGAAAACCACGCGAATTCATGCGGCATTAAAAGCGGCTCAATCCCAACCTCTTCGTCCTCTTCCACACGAAAACCACGCGAATTCATGCGGCATTAGTCCCCCCTTTTAAAAAGCATCGACTCGATGCTTCTAAATAAAAGAAGAAAAAAAAACCCATAATTAGAACACGCGTTGACGCAGAGAATCACAAAGTGAGTGCCAGGGAAAACAAAGAGGGCGCACAAGCACTTGGACCATGCGCGAACACAACAGCACCAGTGGAAGAGTCAAGAAGAAAAAAAAAAAAAAAACACCACATGAGATCACTGTCACGTTTGCGAAGTAACTCGCAAGCATAGAGACTATTGTGTGTAGTACGGCTTGAGTCGTACGACATGCACAGTTTCGGGCCGATGTTGTCGACGTGACGACACTGTGCCGTCCGGAAGTACTTCGTATGTAAGATCACTCACACGTCGGATAACCTTGTATGGTCCGAAATAACGGCTCAGAAGCTTTTCAGACAAGCCTGGTCGTCGGACAGGAGTCCACACCCACACTCGTTCACCCGGGTGGTATGCGACGTTTCGACGGCGAAGGTTGTAACGTCGTGCATCTGCGTCTTGTTGGTGACCGATGTTCACGCGAGCCAGTTGACGAGCCTCTTCGGCGTACTGCGTGTATTGCTCGGCTTCTGGAGAAAGAGCATCGCTATTATCGTACGGCAGCATAGCGTCAAGCATCGTTTGTACGTTGCGTCCATAAACAAGGTGGAAAGGTGAAAATCGGGTTGTTTCCTGCATTGCCGTATTGTATGCGAACGTGACGTATGGGAGGGATATCGTCCCAGGTTTTGTGCTGCACGTCCACGTACATTGACAGCATGTCCGCTATGGTCTTGTTGAGCCTTTCCGTCAGTCCATTACTTTGTGGGTGGTAAGCCGTTGTTTTTCGGTGACTCGTGCAGCTCAGTCTGAAAATGTCCTCTAGCATTTGTGCCGTAAATGATGTTCCTCTATCCGTAATCACACATGACGGCGCGCCGTGCCGGAGGACGATGTGCTGCACGAAGAACTTCGCCACTTCAGACGCCGTGCCGCGGGGTAACGCCTTTGTCTCAGCATACCGGGTCAAGTAATCGGTTGCCACTATAATCCATTTGTTACCAGTGGCCGACAAAGGGAAGGGTCCTAGAAGGTCCATTCCCACGAGGTCGAAAGGTGTCCGTGGTGGTGTAATAGGGTGGAGAAGGCCCGCAGGTTTCACGGGTGGCGTCTTGCGACGCTGGCACTCGCGGCAGCCTTGCACGTAGCGGTGTACACTGGTCGAAAGTCGTGGCCAATAGTACTGCTGGCGCACTCTGGCGAGAGTCCGCGAGTAGCCCAAGTGTCCCGACGTGGGCTCGTCGTGGCACGCGAGGAGGATGTCATCCCGCATGTCGGCTGGTACAACGAGGAGGAAGGCTTTGTTGCTACCTCGAGCATTTTTCTTGTAAAGAATGCCCCTCCTTAGACAAAAGGATGACAATTCGCGAGCGATGCGCCGAGGAGTGTGAGAATTTCGGCCTTCTAAGGAATCAATAATAGGGCGCAATTCCTGATCGGCTCTCTGTCTAGACATAAAGTCAGAATCACTGAGGGCTCCGAGAAAACCATCAGCATATTCCGAGTCCATATCAGGATGTCCCACGGGTGCTCGAGAAAGTGCGTCGGCATCTTCGTGCTTGCGCCCAGACCTATACACAATCATGATGTCAAACTCTTGCAAGCGCAAACTCCACCGAGCGAGACGACCAGACGGATCACGGAGATTGGCCAGCCAACACAGCGAATGGTGATCGGTCACCACCTTGAAGGAGCGGCCGTAGAGGTAAGGTCGAAACTTTGCCGTTGCCCACACGACCGCGAGGCATTCCTTCTCTGAAGTGGAGTAGTTGGCCTCGGCTCGAGAGAGAGTACGACTGGCGTAAGCTATGACATGTTCTACGCCGTTGTGCCGTTGTACAAGGACAGCGCCAAGTCCGACGTTGCTTGCATCCGTGTGAACTTCGGTATCAGCGTCCTCATCAAAATGCGCAAGAACAGGTGCCCTCTTGCATTCGCTGCCGTAACTCTGCGAAAGCTGCTTCTTGCTCTGTAGTCCAGGCAAACGGTACATCATCTCGGGTGAGTCGCGTGAGCGGTTCGGCTATCGTCGAGAAGTTGGTAATGAATCGGCGATAATAAGCACACAAGCCGAGAAAACGCCGCACCGCTTTTTTGTCTGACGGCACAGGAAAGGTGGCGACTGCTGCAGTTTTTTCTGGGTCAGGCCGCACTCCATCCGCACTCACAACATGTCCCAGAAATTTCAGCTCATCGTAGCCGAAATGGCACTTCTGGGGTTTTAGCGTGAGTTCGGCCGAACGAATAGCTTCCAGAACCATTCTTAGACGCTTCAGATGTTCTTCGAAACTCTCGGCAAAGATGACCACATCATCAAGGTATACAAGGCAGCTTTGCCACTTCAAGCCAGCGAGAACGGTATCCATCATTCGCTGGAATGTTGCGGGAGCCGAACAGAGGCCGAAAGGAAGAACTCTGAATTCATAAAGCCCATCGGGAGTTACAAACGCTGTCTTCTCTCTGTCTCGCTCATCGATCTCTATCTGCCAATAGCCGCTCTTCAAATCTATCGATGAAAAATACTTCGCGTGTCGTAGCCTGTCGAGAGAATCATCAACCCGTGGAAGCGGGTAGACGTCTTTTTTGGTGACGCTATTGAGTTTCCTGTAGTCAACACAGAATCGCAGCGTTCCGTCTTTCTTCTTTACTAGAACGACTGGCGAGGACCACGGGCTGCTCGACGGTTGTATCACCCCGTCGTCAAGCATCTCCTTTACCTGCGTCTGTATAGTCTCGCGTTCTTTAGCCGAAACACGGTAAGGTTGCTGGCGGATTGGGCGAACATCATCGTCGGTAATAATTCGGTGCTTTATGAGGGGTGTTTGACCGACTCTAGATGAAGAGGCGAAGCAAGATTTAAATTCCTTCAGCAGGGTATGCAGTGCGGCCTTCTTCTCGTCCGAAAGCTTCGAACTGACGTCGATGTGGTCCAGAAACTTATCTCCATCAACCATTTCCTCGGATGCGAAGCACTCGGTGACATCCGCTACACGGTCTCCGAAGGCCACGGTGGTGCCGCGGAAAAGATGTCGGTGCTCGAAGTTAAAATTTGTGACGAGTATCTGCGACCGTCCGTCACGCACACGCAGAATGCTTCGCACTGCACACACACCTTGAAGCAGTAAAAGGGATACGTTGCTCTCGGCGACCACGTCACCGTCTTGGAGGTCTTCACAGGTGACTTCTACGAAAGCAGTCGCTCGGGGAGGCAACGTCACGCTTTCGTCGGCAACACGCAGCGCAGGTCTACGACAGCTATCAGCGCCTCGATCGGTTGCAAGTTGCGTCGAGAAAGTCACCATTCGCTCGCGGAGATTTATGATCGCGCCATTCTCTCGAAGGAAGTCCATTCCAAGGATGAGCTGACGAGAACAGTCGCGTAGTACGAGGCAGGTTACCACAAACGTTGACTCGCGTATTTCCACTCTTGCGGTACAGCGACCCAATGGAGTAATAACGTGGCCTCCAGCAGTGCGAATACGCGTCCCATTCCAAGGTGTCATCACTTTCTTAAGACTGGTTGCCAATTTTCCGCTCATAATAGAATAATCTGCACCTGTGTCCACCAATGCGCTGACCTGAAGACCGTCTATCAGCACGGGAATGTCGAGTGAGACTCGGCCACTGGGTTCAGACGCACAATCCGGCATTTCTCTCGCACTGCACTCAGACGTCAATTCAATGTCTGCAGCGTTTTGTGGAAGCGTCGATAGGAGGTCTTCCGCACTTTTAGTCCCAGCGACCTCGCCCCCGAAGGTCGCTGCCTTCAGTTTTCCCGACGAGGGCTTGGGGAACGTCCCCGTGCCATCGTACTGAGACGTGGTCCAATAGCTGCGGGTCGTCGTGGAGATGGAGACCGCGATTGACGCCGTGAGAAAGGCAGACGTTGCTGCGCGAGGTAGTCCTCAATTTCTCTTGGCCTCTGACCAACTAGGGGACGAGGCGAATGAATAGAGAAACCGCGCAGTCCAAGTTGTCGGTATGGACATTCCCGGTAGATGTGACCGGCTTCACCGCAATGGAAGCAGAGGGGTCTTCTATCCGACGTACGCCAAATATCGGACTTCCGCGGAGGGGCACGGCGACCGTCGATGTCCAAACCAGCATGCGCAGATTGAATTGAAACTGGCGGCATCGTCTGGATTGGGACTGCAGGGCTTGAGACCGGCATGGAAGTGCGCAGAGCTTCGGCATATGTGCGGTTCCCAACATCAGTGGACGCAGGAGGTGGTTCTAGATTTGTAACCGTTGGTTGAGGGCGACGGCTGTGAAGCACCTGCTGGACCTCGTCCCGAATAATATTGGTGATGCTGCTTACCTCCGGCTGTCTCGCCCCGTGTAGTTTCGCGATTTCCTCGCGGACGACGGAGCGGACGATTTCGCGAATCCACTCAATGCTGTTGCTCCCGAAGCTGGCGGAAAATTCAGTAGGTGATGCAGAATTCACTTGCCGGTCGAGTAGGGCTGACCGCTGATGAAGTACCCTCTCCATCGTAGTGGCTTCGGTCAGGAATTCTGCTACACTCTTCGGAGGACTCCGCACCAGACCAGCAAAAAGCTGCTCCTTCACGCCTCGCATCAGATAGCGTAGCTTTTTTTCTTCTGGCATTGCCGGATCCGCTCGCCTGAAAAGCTGCGTCATGTCCTCCACGTACATGGTGACGGTCTCATTAGGCATCTGGATGCGTGAATGCAATGCACGTTCAGCACGATCGCGGCGGTCGGGGCTCCGGTAGGTCTCCAAGAGGCGATGCTGGAACTCGCGCCAGGATGTCAAGACATCACTTCTGTTCATGAACCACGTTCGGGCGCCGTCTTTCAAACACGCGTAGACGTTGCGGAGTTTGGCGGCTTCGTCCCAGTAGTTGATCGCTGCGACGTGTTCGAACTCGCTCAGCCAGTCGTCCACATCCTCAAACAGCTCTCCGTGAAAGGGACTAGGCATCAGCGGGTTCTGGACAGTGCAATAAATTGGTGCCGACGACGTAGGAGTTTCCATGACGCCTTGAGGCGAAGTCATAGTCGCTCTATGGATAAGCTGTGCCGGTGTCTCTGGTGGTAGGCCTCGTTGGCGGCGGCTTGTTCTGTGAACTGGCGTGTCCACGGGCACAGGGCTTGTGTTCCGGCTCCTGGGCGGGCTCTTGTGCATGGGGTGCGTCGTCAGTTGTCGTACCCAGCAGCTCCACCAATCTTGTCACCAATCTTGTCTCACTCAAGGAAACCTTCCGCAGAACTGCTCGTCAAGCTAGGACAAAGAAAACGGCTCCAACCCAACCTCTTCGTCCTCTTCCACACGAAAACCACGCGAATTCATGCGGCATTAAAAAGCGGCTCAATCCCAACCTCTTCGTCCTCTTCCACACGAAAACCACGCGAATTCATGCGGCAATATTGAAATCAGCAGACAAAGCGAGTTCGCCGTTCGATACATCAGCATTTAACCACGTCTCCGTACCAAGAACTAGATCCGCAGTGCAGCATTCAACGATTGTGGCAAGTTGATCTTGTTTGTTCAAGATGCTGCGAAAATTACATACAACGAGAGATAAGGTATGCGCACAACGATTCCTGCGTCAAGCCGTGTTTACACGTGGTTCGTGCCTTGGTATTTGAACAATTGTGCTGTCGTTAGTATTCCCTAATCCGTACAATCTATTTCCCAGGAGAACCTTATCAAAGAGCAGCTTATACTTTTCGCCAGGCTTTCGTTCTACCTTTACGAAATCGCGAAGTTTCTTTCTTATCATCTGTATCCTTGGCGAGAAATCCTCCTCTACCCAGACTCGAGGGAAGATTTCTGTAGCTTGTAGGCGTTTCTTAGAATGCTACTCTTATCTTTGAAGTTCAAAAATTTCACTACAATCGGCCGAACTCGATCATCTGTGACTCGCCCTACTCTGTGGGCACGTTCTATTTCACCCGATTGAATTCCAAGATGCTGTGTGACAAATTCAGATACTATTTTTTCTGTGTCCTTCCATTTTTCTGCTGTCTGCTCCGGAATACCTTTGAAGACTAGGTTATTCCTTCGCATTCTGTTATTCAGATCGTCGACCAGTAAGTCTGCTTGCTCTGTCTGTTTCGTTTCAAGGCTTTTCAGCTGGGCGTGTGATTCTTGTAGGACCTCGTTCACGCTTGTAACGTCTTTACGTAAGACGTCTATAACGTCAAGTCGCTCTTCTATTTTCGAAAGTCGCCGTTTTGTATCTGTAATAGTCGTTTGAAGGTCCTTCAACTTGCTTGAAGTTTCTTTCTGGAATTTGTCAATTGTCTGTCCTATATCTTTCACCAAAACTAATAGCTGCTCTACTTTGTCAGGCCCTGGATTTGTTTCGATGTCACCAGCGCAAAGCAGTATGTGTGCAACACTGAACAAAACTACAAGTAGACGGCATCCTGGTCTCCAGTAACCAAAAAACGCCGTTGAACGGAGCCAGACAGCGAATTGCTGTTTGAGTTGTAAGTGGCGCGCGAGGAAGCGTCCTATGCGCGCGCGATACGTACACACATCAACACCCATAGCAAACAAGCAATAATAGAAAGTTGGGATTTGCAGCCAGTGACAATGGTAATAATCGAGGTGAAATAGGTGCTACACACTTACCTACACAAGGTAAACAGCCACCGTTAATATCGAGTACACGGCCGCAAATCCCGCAAGTCCGTCGTCGCCGCAGCTACTTGTAGGTAACCATGGACCACGGGGTGCCGCACTTGTCGATGCCGTTGACAGCGCAGTGCGAAGGGGAGAACGCACGCGCGATATTTTCAGATGACAGGCCCAGATCCAAGGCCTCTAGATTGGTGATCCGCTATTTGCTCGCAATCAGAAGAACTGGTGCAGCATGCGCAGATCAAGCGTCTTTCAACGATAGCTGGGCTCGGCGTTGTACAGCAGTTGCGTGGTCCACACCTCGGTCGTGGACGTCCTCGGCTCGCAGGAGGGGGTTGCGGGTTCGTCCTCCTGGGATGGTCGCTGGTGTCAGAGTTCTTAACAGTCTTAGGGGTCATGGCTTTGACCTGAATCTACTTTACAGACAAGGACACGACGGTGCGACATCCAACTAAACGGTGTCCAGGCCTTCATTCGCCAAACCACACCCAAAGCATTGTACATGCATTGTAGCGCCCACTCGCTAAACCTTGCGCTGCTTCACGCATGCAAACTCCCCAGCGTCCGCAATTATTAGGAGACTGTATCAGCAACCTGTGCATTAGTGAGAGCTTCGCCACAGAGTACGAACCAACTGCAAGAGAAGGTAGAAGATATAACACACAGAAAAAAAGAAAATAAGTTTTCTCGTTTCGTCAGACAACGGGCGTGGAGAGTCATGATGCCGTTCAGCGTTTTCTTGAGCTGTACGTGCCCATAAACCCCATTGTCCAATATTTCGAACATTTGGAGGGTGAGGCCGTGACATCTGATACTTTACCAAGAGTGTCTCAGCTGCTCACTGCCATTACCAAGCCCGAGTTTGTTGTTTCACTTCAAATCGGCAGTGACCTCTTTTCTTTGACCCTGCCACATTGCAAGTTTCTTCAAAAAGTTGACTGCGACTTTGGTAGTGTTATAGTCCAAACCTTGCATTGACCACAATTTGAGGTTAAGACAGCAATTTTATAATTCAGTACAAATATTTGAAACGTACCATCGAAATAACAAATATAAGCAATGTATTTAGTCATACCCCAAAATAAGCTGGCATAAATCTTTAAAATTTGCAAAGCTTCTGCACACGAACACCCCTCCCCCCCGAAAAAAAATTCTTGGGTACGGCCCTGCCTTCACTACTGCTCTCTCGTAATCATATGGTGGTTTAGGAACGTTAAAGCTCACATATCGATCAATCATCGGAAGTAGCGGGAGCCATATGAGCAACAACAGGCCTTGAAGCTGGCCGCGATAGATGTCGTCAGTGCAGCTGACAACGACGCTGGCGCAGAGGCATGACATTCGGCCACTTCGAGCATAGGTGTTCGTTTCGCGGCACTTTTTGGAAATTCTTGTCAGATTATTTGCTGCAGCTGAAGCGGCGTGCAGAATACAGGCTTCCGGCAGCACAATAGCACCAAATTTGGTCACACTTTCTGGTACAGTGACTTTCGTCAGCCTGCGAAGCATGGTTTTGTTACGCAAGCATCATTTTATTACACGTTGTGATGTACGGAAGGTTCTTTTTCAATGTAACTGGTTTGAATACTAGTAATTAATTGTACTCTGGACGCTTGAAGCCATCGGGATCATTCTGAAATGTCCCACTAGTTGCACGTATGGTGTCGTACATTTAGCTTGCTTTCTCGGTGAGCAGAGGACGGCTGGTAATAACGTTGGCGTTCTACATACTCTCAATCACTGATCTTTTACTGTGACCTAAATTGTTATTCGCCTTTAGAATCCGTTTAGAATATGCGTAGAGTAATCGCTATTTGTAGAAAACAACGTCATGAGTCTTGCCGCATAACGTATGTGTAGGGCTGTTAAACCCAGCATTTTCATTCGTTGCTAAACAAGATAGTGCAGCTCGAGGTCTTTTTATTTGTCAATGAAAATGAAGAGAGAAAGGGTGTCGGAGAGGGGCCGGAGGCACTGGGGAAGGAGGTGCAGTGTTTTATTTCGAGACTTGCAATGTTTTTAAAGATGTACGAGGTTCGTATGTGCCTCCGTGATCTTCCCTGAAAAACTAACTTTGGCGTGTGAGCAAATAAAACGCTGACAATATGTTCAATTCGGTTATTGTTGGCATGTAGGCTACATTGTAGAGCATCTAGGTTGAGTGCAGGTCATTTTAAGAAGTTTACAGACGTTGAAAAAGCCGCAAGAGGGGGAAAAGGAGGTTTGAAGCAGTTTAGTAGTGCTTTAACCAAAAATAGAAGTACAGACAATTAAAAATGGAGCTTAAGTAAACTAAATATAAACAAAAATACGAAAAAAGGTAGAAACTATGAAACTATGAAAATGGGGACGCCACTCCTTAGAATCGTTATTTCGAAAGATCGAGATTATTACACCTTACATGCATAAAATAAACAGAGCATTTCATTGTTTTGGCCTACCCACATGTGTGCATATGTGTGTAAATTATGCGTGACTGTCTACATGCTAGCATATATATAGTGCTTCTATTTCCACTGGAGGCTTCCATGAGTACTCATTATTACAGCAAGATTGAACAACTGCTTTCGTCTCCTGGTGGTGTACAAAAATTAAGTTATACAACTATTCCTAAGGTAAGCTACACTACTGTGGTATACTAAGACGTAATGTGTTATCACGTGAGCAACATTTTTTGACGACAGTTTTGTCTCTATTTGTTGCCATTTACACCATCATACACTGAAACTTGACCGTGTTGTAGATGCCATACTTTTAAATTACCTATCTGCCTAAACGTTTGAAGTGTCACAGATTGCTGCTAGATTGAATGTTTGTCCGGAAATCAACTTTCTCTAGGAAACTGCTCCAAAATCTTTCCAGAATGTCAAACAGGTTCATCACATTAAATATTTATGCGCATGGTCTTTTAAGACGATCCTTGGTGAAAGCATTTGACAATTTATGGGTGCGTTCCAATACTCACTGAAGTCGGTTAAATAGATAGCTAAGTGGACAGCGGCCATATTGTGTCCCATTACGGTTCTCTCGTGACCGACAAAATAAACAGCTTCGAGATGACAGCATACTAGACAAAAACTTTGCAGGCTATGTTGCTGTTTTAACAAGATGGCGGCTCAGCGAACTGATCGGCTGGCTCGAATCTTGCTGGAATGGTCGTCTGTACACAAGCAGATGCTTTTCTAGGCCCTCGATGGGAGTAACATTCAATTTTCATACATTTGAACATGAAATAGGCTAAAAAAATAACAGTTACGTTTTTTTACTTTAACTTTTTTTCCTTGACTAAGGTGGCGTTTTGTCACGTAGAGGCCATGCAGACATGTTCCATTTCTCAGACAACATGTGTTCGATTCTGCTTTCAAATCTGTCAGCGTAGACTGCCTACGATGTTGTATAGAATCGGAACACAGCCTATATGAACGCTTATATTTGTTCATATCAGTTGTATATAACTGCATAGGCCCCGCTGCGGTGGTCTAGTGGCTAACATACTCGGCTACTTACCCGCAGGTTGCGGGATCGAATACTGGCAGTGGTGGCAGCATTTTAGAAGGAGGCGAAAATGCTGTAGGCTCGCGTGCTCAGTAGTGTGTACGGTAAAGAACCTGAGCTGGTCGAAATTTTAGGGGCGAAGCTCCTTGTTTAGAAAAAGTTTATTTACAGCATGTACAGAACACAAAGGCTTCATACCATTCCAGTAACAGGGCACATACACTTCCGCACATCTATATTTCACGACTAACATCACTACGTTACAGTGAAGACATTTGCTCTAATATACATGATTATGTTAGCACATGTACACAAAAATTCAATGTGATATAACGATACAAGGGTATAACGATACAATATATCCAAATGAAACACAATTTGTAACAAATGAAATCATATACAACAACTCAACGGGCGCTGATTAGCATCAAGTCGGTCGAAAAATGAGTTGTATCCTTTCGTGTTCCACCTTGGCGAAAGGGCACGACCAATGCCGCAGAAACTCTTGCTCCCCGAGGAAGAAAAGCTCTTCTGAGAGGAACGCGAGGATCTCTCGTCTCAATCTCCCCAGTATCGGTCACAAAGCACGCCGGCGGCAATTGGCAGCTACGGCCTCACATCGGTTTTTCCAAAGGCTGAACAGCCCCGCAACTATTAAGAGAGCGGAGAAGCGGCTACGCGGAAATCGGCCGTTGGACACGAAAGTTCGCACACCCTGTCCCCGAAAACCAGCATTAACCGCACGCCAAAAAAGGTGGGAAACCACACATTCAAATGTCGCATGTCGATTGGTCTCTACCATGGCGCAGTTGGGGCAAGTGGAAGTGCGAACCACCTGCCATCGCTGCAACCGATCTCGCGTGGGGAGCAAGCCCCAGCCCAACCTCCAGACAAAGTCTCTGAGATGCCCTGGCAACACTGCGGCAGTTATTGGTTTCCAAGCGCGGTTCAATACAGATTCATGATGCTGGGGCACCAAGGGCCGTGGAAGGGCGGCCATTGTGTCCACTACTTTAGAATCGGCCACCTCTATCTCTGGGCACGTAGCTTCCAAACGTCGGTGAAATGCCAGAAGGGCTCGATACAAAGACGGTAATTCAGTTGATTGGGGACCTTTGTTAATTTGGCTATCCGGCAAGAAGACACGTAGTGATGGCCCCAGATGGTAACGAGCCAGTGTCTGAGCAGGCATGTCATCATTGCTTAGTATTCGCAATAGAGTGTGGAGGCACAATGTAGAAGCCGTGACGGAAACGTCGGGGAATGCAAAACCGCCTTGATATCGCGGTTGAGCTAACGCTGGACGCGATAACAATTCTGTGCCACCAGACCAAAAAAATGAACTGATGCAGCTTTGCACTTTCCTGCAGACGTGGAGCGGTGGTTTAACAGAATGGCAAAGGTACCAAAATTTTCCTAGGTACACCGTTTGAGTTAAGTATCGGCGTTCCAAGAGGGGGAATTCGAAGTACCTGGCTGCTTTGATATCATTTAGAAGAGTTTGTACAACGGATGACCAGATGCTATCCTGTATACCAAATACAGTGAAAGTAACTCCGAGTATTGAAATCTCAGGAGACCACTGTAAAGGCGACGTGATGTTGATACGACCGCTGGGGTTACCAATGAAAAAATACTGGCTTTTAGAAAGTTTAACCTTGCACCGGAGATAATACCGAAATCATGGAATGTATCAAGAGCATGTTGCAGCGACTGTTCATTATGTACATATAGAGTGATATTATCTGCATATGCAGCGACTTTTACTTGAGTGTTACCGGGTAGAGGTTAGCCACGAATCTGCGGGTGATGTTCAACGGCCCTTAAGAAGGGCTCTAATGCAAGGATAAATAACACTGGGGAGAGGGGACACCCTTGACGGACCACACGCGTGACTCTAAATGCGTGACTCTCACGGGAATCGAAGTAAAGGGTACTTTCTAAATTAGTGTACATCGCGTTGATAAGGTCAATTAACTTATCCGGGAATCCGTATGCATGTAAAACATTTAGTATGTAGCCATGTTCTATGAAATCGAAAGCTTTCTCTTGATCTAATGAAACCAACAGTCCTTGCGCACATCGGCTAATGGTGTATTGAATATTGTCACGCGTTAACCACGTATGGGTGCGTATTTCTCTGCCCGGAACAGAACAGAGCTGGTGGGGAGCGGTTAATGTTGCAAGAAATGGACTGATTCGGCGCACCAAAATGTTAGCCAAGAGCTTGTAATCTACATTGAGCAGGGTAATAGGGCGCCAATCTTCTGGTTGCGTGGAGATTGGGTCTTTCTTGGGAACTAGCGTTATGCGGCCTATGTGGAAAGAAGTTGGAAGTGTAATATCTTGGAAACACTTGCGAATGACGCGTGACATAGTTGGACCAATGATAGGCCAGAACTGTACATAAAACTCTGCAGGGAGTCCGTCAGGCCCTGGGGCCGATCCCTTTTTCATTGCGTCTAATGCGCCCTTTGATTTCGTCATCGGATGGCGGTGATAGGAGGACGTCATTTGACATGTTGGAATCATGAGGTAAATCTGTTAGTAGAGGATGCGAAGAAACGGATCCTGGGTAACAGACATTAGCACCAGATTTAGCTATTGACTCAAAGTGTTGGGTGGTGAATTCCTGAAAGTCGCGCGTACCCGCCAGCAGCTGGGGTGATAGAGTTCAGCGAGTGGGCAGGCGAGCCTGGTGGACGAAGCAGAGCTCTGCGTGCATACCTTAGCACCTCAGGGTGCGCACAGGGTGCACGTCTACAGCGCCAAGCTGCAGCCGAGAGTGAAGAAGCGCGCATAATACGCTGGTACCGTTCAACGAGCTCCTGTTGCCATGCCCGCATTACAGTGGAAGGACTGGGATCTCGATTGGCAATGCGTATCTTCTGGATTAACAACGACGCATCTTTCGACATACGGGTGCAAAGTCCTCTGCCCGACGCACTGCAATGATGCCGCCACTGTTCTTTGAGGCGATCCCAATCACCTACATCGGCCCCAATAAGCGATGCGCGTAACGCTCGGATAATTTCTCCGTAGCCTGAGAGTCCTGGAGGACGCGGCAATCGAGACGCCATGGTCTGTGAACCGTTGCGTCCCCGCTGGCAGGCGGAGAGATAACATAACCGGCCGATGGTCGCTAATGTACACCAGTGTCGGTGGCAATGACATTACCCCGGTGTCGTGAACGTAGGTAATGAGACTGGGGGATGCATACACGCGATCAATTCGGCTGCTCGACGCTGCTCGACGCCCAAGTATAGGCATAATTACTGCCATGCACAATTCGATGAATGTCAATCAATGCCAATTGCTGCACTAGACGTTCGAGTTCTCTGGCATTCCAGTTTGAACCGGCCGCGACCCGGGACCTCGAACGTCTGCGTGTGAATCTAAGACACAATTGAATCCCCTTAAAAGTACCACATGTCGGGAATTAAAAGGAACGCATCAAGAGATTCGAAGAACGCGTTTGAGTTCTCGCGTGCCGCTGGGGCATACACGGCAACAAATCTTATTCTTAACAAAAAAAGTGCAGTCGAACGCCAGCACGCGTCCGAAGGCATCGAAGGAAACATGATGGTCACGTAAAAGACCTCGGTTAAAAATAACGACTCCGACGCCAGTCGAATGCGTGCTGGCGTACGAAAAGAAACAATCAAAATTGAACGCGCGCTTGAAAGCGAGTACATCAGAAAGCTTGAAAAAAATTTGTTTCTTGCACGAACAGCAATCACAGTGCACTGAACGTGCAAAAGCCAATACCTCAGCCTGTTTTTGTGGATTTCGGAAACCTTGAACGTTAAAAGTAATAACTTTTAGAGTAAGAGCCATGGGGAAAATGAAAACATAGTATAGGATCACGCATATGTAGGGGTACCTTTATCAGGTGCGGGAGCCAATGCCCCGCAAGTGGCTGAGTCATTTTTTCCGGCCAGGCGATCCACCGGAGGCTCGAGGCTTTCCGGGATCGCGTCAAAGTCCGCAAGGGACTTCTGTCTCTGGTGGGGGCTTCTAAGTCACGAGTAGTTATCCGGGGGCGTTTGGTGTCCAGGTGTTTGAGCGAGGATGGTACAAAGACGGTCTCCACTGTCCTGGCTTATGTCACTGGGGCTGGTGCTTCGTCAATTTGTAGGGGCGCCTCACTCGCGGTGCTGTTGGAGTCCTCGTAGATGCAGGCGTCCGTCGTCTTGAGATGTAGACTCCCCGATGACGCCCTGAACTTGTTGTCGACAGAGCAGCAACGCGAGGAGCCTCAGATGCGATATTCCCATCCGAGGACGCCGTCCTCACGAGGCGCTTCGTCTGACGAGGGCTTGGCCTGCGATTCCTCAGAAATGGCCACGGGACGCGGGGAACTTAAGTTTTCAGTACCTGGAGGGATTACCAGGTCCGGAATCGTTGGGAAACGCAGTAAGCGTCTGGGGCAGCGCCGCGATTGGCACACCCCTGGTTTGTGGTCGGCCACCACGGCTCGCGCCGACGAATCGTCGCACTTGTTCTTAGATGGCGTTCCTGGTTGAAGTGGAGGGAAATCCTTTGATGCCGCCTCGGAATACGATGGCCTGATGGTGCAGGCCACGGTGGCATGCGGGTCCCCACAACGGCGACACGGCAGCGAGCAGCCTTTCCCATCGTGGCCATAAACGCCGCACCTTCCACAAACGGAGCTGTGCAGTTCGTGCGGAAGTGCCCACTGTCTCCACATCAACGACACACTCGCTGGATGCCTTTATAGTCACAGGTCACTCGATGGCCCGCGATCTTGAGGTAGTTGGGCACCGGTGACGAAGCCTTCATTTCCATGCGGACGTATCGCGTCCCAGTGGTCACGGTTGGCCGCGATCCCATGAGTCCTCTGGTGATGTGCAGCACCTTCCCATAGGGAGAGAGTGCTTGTGCGAGGACTTCGCTGGGTACGCGGCACGGCAGGAACAGGACGGTCACTTGGGTCACTGGGGGTCCCAGGGGTTACGATGGCGACGCGCTCTCCTCGGATGATAAGGTGCGACGCGTCTACGATTTGGGCCAGTGCGGCCTCACTGTTGACGGTAACTTGGTAGTTCCGGCCTCCAAAGTGCTGAACGCAGTACACTTCTTCGATTCCTACTATTGAAGACGTCGCGTCAACGACGTCTTCAGGACTAGTCCCCTCGGGGACGACTATGTCGAAGGCTAGCGCCTTCTTCGGGGGCTGACATGCCATGACGGGCGTCCGCCAGCCCAGGGACGCCGTGAGACGCTAACGACGACGTGGGACGCTAAGCTCCTCGTGGCGTGGCTTGGGCGTCCCTCGTATGTAACCACCAGTGGCACATACCCGAAATAGGTATAACACTTGATCTCCAAGGTGGTGCCAGTGAGAGATTTCTTCTGTGCGTTGTTTAACAATAAAAAAATAGTGCTCAATGTACATGCCATGGCTGCTAATGGGGAATGAGAGACATGAGCATTCGGCTTTTAGTCAACGCGCACGCTGCGATCCCCATTAGCAGCCATTGGCATGTACATTGAGCACTATCGGACAAGAAAGGGATGCTACATTATACTCGCTAGGTGTAACCTCCTTAGCTTTAGAAAGGTTTAGCGAGCGTTGAGCCGCAGTGCCATGAATACATTGAACTTGTAGATACCATGAATGAACTCAAGGTGGTTAAAAATGAGAAGTAGATACGAAGCGCAAGCCGTAAGAAAGTAAAAGCCGAATTCTCCTGTCTCTCATTTCTCATTAGCACCCATTGGCATGTAAATTGAGCCCTATCTGACAGGGAAAGGTTGCTACATTATACTCGCTGGGCGTAACCTCCTTGGTTTTCGAAAGGTTTAGCGAGCGTTTGGTCGCAGTGCCATGAATACAGTGAACTAGAATATACCATGAACTCGAGGTGGTTAAAGGTGGGAAGTGGACCCAAAGCGCAGGCCGTAAGAAAGTGTGCGTGTGCCACCTCTCGTTTAGTCCTTGGAATGTCCGCTGGATGGCCGTGCTTCTATATGGGGAATATATGATGAAAAGATGCGAGATGGTGGGACTTGGAGTGTTGAATAGATCAACGAACGGACACGCAAACAGATGCATGGATGGACGCATGAACGGACGCAGGGGCGGATGCATGAAAGAACGCAGGGACGGGCGCACAAACAGACGCATGGACGGTCACACCGACGGACGCGACGCATGGACGGACGAATGCTTCGCCCCACTCTCCATCATTCACTCCGTGGATATGCTGCCATTTTTTTGGAACCTTCCACTACGGCGTCTCCCATAATCATATGGTGGCTTTGGGACGTTAAAACCCCACATATTAGTATAAGACTGCATAGAAGAACAGTTAGCCCAGGAGCGTTTTCTGCCACCTATGGCCGCAAATGGGGCCGTACATTGACGTGTGAGGGATTAAATAAGGCTAAATATGGAGATAAGTTCAGTTTTGTACGGCCGCTGTGTAGTGAACCTTGACTACTCAGTAATGGGTCGTACTTTACGTCACCTTCTAGCAGGTAGTTTTCTTCGGCTTCTTTTTGAAAGAACACCGTTTCTGTTGCAAAACCATGCTCTGCCTTGTCTTGCCTTCTTTGCCGTCATTGCGCATTGTCCCTGAGTTCCATCTAATGATCACCTCTACTATATATTTCCTCGTGAACACTTGGTATATGAACTTCCATGTTCTGCGTAAATGGGCACACTCGTACATATAATGCTCTACATTACTGTTCCCCTAAATCTGCATGCTGACTTGTATATGAATTGCACTTTAAGCGTTACATTACCCCAAAATGTATAAGTTAGGACGGACATCATATTGCCGCATTCAACCTGCAGAGGAGAGCTCGCGCAGCCAGAGAGGAAGACGAAGCTCTTTCCCGGTTTTATTTACGAGCGCCTTTCATTTTAAATAAAGTGAGTACTTCTATATCGGACTCCTGCTGTCTCTGCGTCGTGACAATATATATATGAAAGTGGTAAGCGGGCTCTCAAGGACTGTCCGAGCACCATGCAAGGTGACCATGTCTTTTACAGGTGAATCAGGTGCCCGGTGCAAGTTCATAAACTTTATGCCGCTATAGGATCGCAAACGACGCTTAGGGTTCTCGTGGTGTATGCCACGGCTATAGAGGACAAAACAATAACCGCGTATCTGTGCGCTTTGCTGAAAATGTCGTCGAAAGACGATAATTTTCTGTCTGGAGGCGCTGCGTAAGATATGGACGCCATCTGCCAGTAATGTAGGGAAACACGAGCTTGTACAGAACCTAGGGTAACTGTCAGGAGGCAGCACAATGTCCTCGATAGAGTGCTTTTTCGTGGATATCATGACTTTTTCAGTGAAGAGCATACGAAACACCTGCTTTTCCGTGCATAACGTCGCATTTTCTGCACAGCGAAAGAATCTCTGGAGTATTTATTATTACGTACATATTTTCTAGTAAATTAATTAAATAAATAGTAAGTTAATAAATATAACACACCAGCTAATACTTACGTATAGATTTCGCGCCGAAGATATGCGTACATTTGATTTTTGATCGACAATGTTCACAAGTATGAACGCAGCTGATAGATCCGGACGGCTAGGCGCTGAGAAAAAGCTTAAACTTTCGTCGCGCGTGGCTGAATCATGTGACAGACACACAGAAACAGACACACAGACAGACAGACAGACAGACAGACAGACAGACAGACAGACAGACATACATACATACATACAGACAGACAGACAGACAGACAGACAGACAGGTGGACGGACGGATGGATTCATGGTTTACCGATAAATCCCGGTGAAGCTTCATTCCACTCAGCATATTCCCTCCGTGAATATGTTGGAATTTTTTTGCTCTTTTCTACTGCTTTTCTTTGATCTGTGTTTTTCCAAGTTTGCACAAGCCACTGAAGTTCCTCAGGCTTCCATGATGTCCTTTGGCCCCGCTGTCGAAGCTTCCCGTCGGACCGAAGCACAGATTTATTAATATATAATGCATAAAGCGTTTATGATTTGAGAATAGACTGTACTCTGCCCGTCCACCTGTCCGTACAACCACCACCCGTGCATCTGTCCGTCTGTACATTTATGTGTCCGTCCCTTCGTATGCGTGTATCCATCCATCTGTATACGTGCATCTGTCTGTCCTTTAATAGTCGATGACTTAAGCGTAGACACTGTGGACCTTTGGACGTAGCCTCGCTCTATCATAAGCTTTCACTTGATGAATCTGCACAATTTTTTTCTCCCTCTTTTGTTTTTCCTCGTATTTTTAACACTAACGTGTTTTATCCAGTAGTTCAACAAGACTTCCGTGACATATTTTCATCAAGGAAACCGACGTCGACAAAGCGGACGCGGCCAGATGATCAGGAAAAATATTTTACGTATCTCGGCGTCGATTTCATTACCGCATGGTCCATGACAACATAAGCACGGCACGCCAGTCACTGGGCTATGGCTGCACACCGCACGGCGTTCTTTGTCGGCTGGTCCTCGTCACCCTTCGGGAGCGATAAAATAATGCAATACATTAGATAGCGGCCCAATTAGCTACTGCAACGTGTCGTTGCTACGCGTCCATCAAAATAAGTGCATTCGCAATGGTTAAGGATAATTTTGTCAATGCGAAGACGCGTTGCGTTAAGCGCACAGCCCAAACGCAACCTCGCTCATAGCACCTATCGACACCGACAATAGCTCTGTAACGCGCTCCTGCCTCTACTCGCTGTAACACTGCATTCCCCTTTTATTCTCGCCCCGAAAAAAATCACGGCCGGACTAATCGGTCATTCCAGCGACGCAGGCGGCGCAATGCAGCCGTGCTCCAAAGCTGTCAGACGGTGATAATCTGCGACGCAGTTCGGTCTCTGAGTAGTAATGAACCAGCAAACGCGTTTTCTTGCTCTTCGACGCTGACACACACGCTCGCGACATGACTAACTCGTCCTGCATTTTGACGTACCGTTGCGCCGCCTATAGTCGCTGGCATGGTCGGAAAGGAAAGAGATGACTCGCATCGCATTTCCCTCTAGTATGGCCACAATTATCAATAGCTATTTTCAACATGCCGCGGCTAGACGACCTCAGCCCAAGTTCTGGGCCCAATATCAGAGACCCTCGTCTGACAGTCCCGCCACTTTCTCCGATTACGCTCTCACCGTTCCCTGCAGCTACACGAATGGTTTGTTTGATCATTTATTATGAACGTTAGTCGTCGGCTTGGAGGTCTACCACCAAGCCTCAGCATAGGTGCATGCGGTGCTATAATTGCCTAACACCAACCAAATTGTACAAGCCCTCCTAAATGAATGCACAGTATACGCTTCCATTTACTTTCGTGATATGTCGATTCTTACAGGGGAGGGGTGAATGATGTTTTTGCCTTCTTTTCTTTCTTGCTTTTCATCACTGTTGATTTCTCGTTTCCTCTTTCTTTCTTTCTCACTGTCTTTATTTTTTATATTTCGCTTCTTCTGTCTTACTTCCTCTCTTTTTAATTCACTTGTTTTGTCGTATGCTTTACTCCACAGAGTTTCCTATGAATAGAGTGAATACTCCGGCGCTAGTATATGCGAACCACAATGCACGGTGCTTCAGCCAGCATGGGAATTATTAGTAGTACACAGATTTGCCTAGTTTCATTCTTTTGGTTCCGTTTGGCTCTATGATGCTGAATCTGCTTTGCCGCAACACAAAGTTCAGCAAAGGTTCAGCAGTTACGCTTCACCTCCTTGAACTTTTTAGACTAACGAACTGAAATCGGATCACGTCGTCCACAGTTAATTCTTTTACTAGAATTCAAATCGGGTCACGAAGTTGCAAACAGTCCGTTCTTTTTACTCGAAACGAAACTTAAGCACAGCAATAAACACAGCCACAAGTGCGTTCGAGACCCGCAAGCACGAAACCTATACGAGAGACAAGGCAAATTTGTGTACTGTCCATCATTCGCATAGTTGCTGAACATAGTTCCCTTTTTCAGCCCTCGGTGTTTTACGCCACAACATCTAATGTGCAGCTACCGTGCTTTAAATGAGGAGGCGGTACAATGATCGCCTTCTGATCATGGTTCGAGGGTTGGAATCACACTTTGTCGAACAACTTTGTTTGTTTGTAGCATGAACACCACGGCACATACCCACTCTGGGGGATTGGCCACGAAAGCATATTCTAGCGAGAAAGTTATTACTCTTTCTACTCCGCTCTCTCTATGCATTTCTTTCTCGCTTTTATCCTTCAATTCCTATTGAACATTTTTCCTCACTTAGCAGAGTTCACAGAACCGTACGCAAAACAATCGGCGCACGTGTTCGCTTAGCAAAGGAGAATTAACAGCAGCGAGTAGGTGCCGTTTCGTGATGGCGAAAGCTATTACAGATTGCGCACTGAAACATGGCTAAAACAGCTCCGTTAAACAGCTCCGTAACTAAAAAAACTACCTATTTTAGCTTTTTTTCGTTTTCTTTCGACCCGCACAATTGTGTTAACTTTATTTGTGTTGGAAACCTGTTGTTTTGATATCTCGGCACAATTTCTTGATCTCTACGAAACTGTATGCACCTCATACACAGCCTCGATGTTTTATTGTTAGACAATCTTGCGCGCGTGGATGTTGGCATTACTAATAAACTATTCTTGGTGGGCTGAAAAATCAAATCATTACCGCGTCTCCCGCACACTTTTACCGGTGAGTGAACTATATTGTAGCACACTTCAGACATTTCAGTATAACAGGAGCGAATAAGAAAATTTATTTCAAAATATTACGTTCTGCGTGAACGAAAGCCACCTTCAAACTTGCGAGGTTATCGGGACTGTTCGCGGCATACACCAACCATCCATTTCTTCGTAAAGCAGCGTAGCTCGGACCGATCCCACCTAGCTTCTAACGATGCTTGCACTCGTAGAGGTCTTGCAGACCATGGAACGCCTGCCGTGCATAGCTGAAGAGGCACAACTCGGAGCCTTCATCGCCTTCTTGCGTCTTCGTCCATGGCTCTAAGACATGAGACTACCGACATGGTGACGCTTCTTGCCTCTCTCCGGCGCGGCGCATCTGCTTTCTCCATTGGCTTCATTGCGACCGCGTGGCCCGACTTTCGCGACCTCGGGCTTTACTAGCGGGTCCGCCATGGCGGCTGCGGGATAAGTGCCCTGATCGGCCACAGCTGAACATCGACGCTTGGGAGCCCTTGGAACTTCGACGCTTGGGAGCCTCTATAGTAGCATCGCTGGCGCTGCTTGGAGAGGAGCCCCTCGAACGCTTTCTGCGGCTCACTCTCGTGGCGTTGGTCGCGACAGCCTTGAATTGTTGTGCAGCCTTGAATAGTTGCAAGAAATCGTTGTGCTCCTCAGCATTGCCGCTCGCGGGCCAGGAGGGCTCCAGGCTTCGGGGGACCAGTGTTGAGTGCTCAGATTGAACAATGAGCTGAACTGGCGGAGTAGACCGAACGGAACCCTGGAACCATGGCACAGACGCAAGCATGCGGTATTGGCCAAGAACCAAATAGCAGTGTTCGTTGCTCGTGCACCGCGCGCGTATAGTTCTTCCTCGTCTACTGTATGTCTCGAGCATTATTAGCCCACAGCGCAATGTAAAATTCAATAAGCTCTGAGGCATATTTATTTATCAAGATTATTGTTACTAATCTAATAAACTGTTTTTTAGACATTTCCGGTGTTTTGAATTTCTTATGTCCTAAACGCAGATAATTGGTATAGGGCTTTGATGGTGTTCCTAACGCAATCAATGTTTACGCAGACAACTAGACAATTTTATATTTAACAATTTGAATCAACAATGAAGCGGAGAGGTGCAGGAATGGGCACTTAGTGTGCTTTTATAAGAACCCGAACAAAAAAAGGTAAGGCCCATAGAAAATTTGAAACTGATTGTCTTTGTTCGGCTCTGTAATTTTGATTTTTTTTTCTTGCTTTCCTTTTACCTCTTTTTCATTTTTCTTCTCTGTTTTGGATCCATAAGTCAATGAATCTAATTCGGGAACTGTCTTCAGGTGCAGAATCCACTAAAAGCGTGGGTCTCTCGCTAGTAGGGAGCCTACATGAACGGCCGTTTTTAGGGTGGAGACATCTTAATAAGTGCCGTCAAGAAACTCAGCCGAAACCAGTGGGCAACGGGGCACGCTGTTGCCAGCCTCCACCAAATTCAGCATAGTTTTCTGTGTGCCGCCATTTTAGCCAGCCGCCGCTCCCTCCAGCTATGCGAAGTACGGTGCCCAGCCCTCGTAACAACACACAACACCTGGGCTTTTGACAGCGGCGGTTCTCAGGGTCGTGTAAGCGACCCAGTTCTCAAAGTGAGCGCACGAAGAAATTCGCAGCCCACACACAAACACTTGCGACATAATACTGAGGTTACGCTGACACGAACGCAAGCGTGGCAACAGCTCAGACTAGCGAGCGCGTCTCCGTACGAACGCGCGGGCGCGTCTCGTTTGTGGGCTTCCTACTCGCAATGCGTGGACGCAGCAACGACAACTTCGGTTTACCTACTCATTCGCGAACACCGCGAAACACATATACGTGTGCCGCAGGAAAAAACTGTGAACGAAATACGCAGTACCCACAGACAAATACGAAACGCACTTGTGGGCTCCCAGCCGTCTCGCTTCACTTGAGCCAGCCATAGTTGTCGTTGGCCAGGGCTCGCTGGGAAGCGGAACATTCGCACCCCCTTTCTGTTGTGGTTAGTGCAGAGTGGTACGCAGCATCCAGGCATTCTAAGGCTTTACCGGCAGCGTTTAACACGCTACCGCAACGTTCGACGCCGTATTATTGAGAACTAAACCCAACCGGGCGTAGACGCAGTGCGGGCACCAAGATGGGGCGACAGCGCGGCGCTGCTGTCTGGAAACATTGTGTTTTGGCGGGCGGCGGTGCGTTGGCAGCATGTAGTGGGTCAAATGCTGACATCACCCTAAAAACGGCCGTTCATGTAGGCTCCCTACTCACTAGCAGGCCAAAACCACGTTAGAAGAGGAAGGTCGTCTGAATTTTTATGGATTTATACCTTGTTACTTATGTTTTTTTTCTTTGTTTTTTTGTCGTTCTTCTCTTTGCCGCACTCTGTTTCTTGCTTCCTTTTTCTGTATTTTTCCGTCCATATCTCTCACCATCTTTGATTTTCTTCTCTCTCTCTCTCTGCATCTTTCTTCTTTCTGCTCTTTTCGTTTTTCTCTCAGCATTCTTCTTTTTCTCTTCTTTTCTATGCTATCCATTCCTCTCTCCTTTCCTCCTCCTCCTAACTTACCTTTCGCGCCCAATTCCTGGACTACGATAAGCGAAGAAGTGCGATGATGAAAAGAAGACGACAACGCGGAAGTCTCTAGAGAGTTTTTGAGATAAGTGACGCAAGAAAGACAAAGGTGACGGGCGACGCCTGAAAGCTTGAAAGGTGACGGGCGACGTCTGACATGATTGCATGGCGAACACAAGTGACAGACCCTAACATGAAAATCATGACATGCGTGTCATGTAACAACTTGACTACATGCCAAGCTCATCATGACTGCATGAAGAACATATTTGACTAGTCATAACATCAAAATCATGACATGTGTCATCATTTACATTTTATGGTCCTGCAGCTCTTGCAGTGGTTTCGTTCACATGCCATGTTGAAAACTGGTATGGTATGGCATAATTGCATGACCAACACAAGCGACAGACTCTAACATAAAATCATGACATGCGTGTCATGTAACGACATGACTACATGCCATGCTCATGATGCGCCCACGGCCGTTTCGCTAGCGTCACATACACCAAAATTCGGTATTACAGTACGTGAACGGATGACGAAGGTATGTGACTGGTGCAAACATGATAATCACGACATGCGTGCCGTGTACAACATGACGACATGCCGCACTGATACACTCGCGGCCGTTTCGCTAGCTTCACATATGCCGAATTTGGTATTACGTGGCGCCAATGAATGATGAAGGTATGTTACTGGTGCAATCATTATAATCTTGAGGTGCGTGCCATGACAAAACATGACTACATGCTCAGTGAAGGGGTCAATACAGTTCGACGTGACGTGGTGCATGTGCTCGCCGGCACTCATATAGTAGCGTCACGACCGCGTTGACACGCCAGGCGGTGGTACTGCCATATACTCGTAGACGCGCGCTGCGCTTCGTTGCCTTGACGCAAGCGTGTTTCAGCGCGTCCGGCGTGCCTAAGTCACGAAAAGAGGGAGAAGACGCGAAATGCCGCATGTAACATTTTGTGCCGGTTGCCGTCGGGCAGCGCCGACGGACGCTGGTCGCGCCTGGCGTCAGACTATAGAGTGCTCGCGTTTTGCTGACGTAGCGTCACTGTGCCCAGCGTGCGCGCGCGTCAACGCTACTTTAGTGTATATGGGGTCGTTATTGACGCGCTCGCGGCCGTTTTGTTAGCTCCACATATACCAAAGTCGGGTTACGTGACGTCAATGCATGACAAATGATATGATACAAACATGATAATCCTAACACGCGTGTCATGTAAGAACACGACAACATACCACGCTCATAGCGTGCTAGCGGCCATTTCGCTAGCTCCACATATACTTAATTTGGTATCACGTGACGTGAATAGATGGCAAAGGTAAACTACACATCCAAACATAATCATTATGACACGGACGTCATGTACGGCATCATTTACCTCCACCTCGTAATGTTGTGCTGATTTTAAAGTAACATATCAACATTTCTCATTCGTGCTTCGCATTTGTCGATTTCCACTGTACGTGGAATCTGCCAACTTTTTTTTGTTTCCCCCTCCCATCCTTCCTGCTTAGCTTCCAGTGCTTTCGTCGGGACGAGAGAAGATAGATTGTGATTGCAGCGTGTGCCCAATCTTTTTAGCTTCGCTCTTATACGAATTTTTAAACTTTTTGCGGCATTGAATTTGTGAGGTTATACGCTTTTCCAGCGAACTAATTCCATGGTTACTCAGAAAATCTTCTCAGAATCCCTTTAAAGGCAAGGTAATGTAAGCCATAATAAAAAATGTGCTCACAAACGGCAATCATGACTAATGCGAGCTTTGAGCTTATGTCACTAGACCTTTCGACAAAAGTTGAGAAAGCATAACACCGAGTGACCCTTTTTTCATAATTGGGCCAGCTTTCCTGCGATTGATGTGATTAACGTCCCGAAAGCACGATACAATTACGAAAAACGTTATAACGGAGGACCCCGCGAACTTCAAACACCTGAGTTTTTTCAACGTTCACCTAAATTTATGTACGCGGACCTCAAGCCTCCATCGAAAATGCAGCAGCAGCAGTCTGGATACGACGGTCGGGTAAGCAGTCAAGGAACGTAACCACCAGGCCACTGCGGAAGATTTTTCTGTTATACTGTCAGCCCAACTAATAACAGCTATTACCTTCGGCATCACGTCTTCAAGCACAGTTTGCATGCACCGTGACGCGGCAAATGCCTACAGAGCTGTGTTAAGATAAACACGTATAATGTAGACAAACCGCAGCAGGTGCAATTTAGACGCCGTCTCTACCAAAGATGACGTCATTAGTTGGGCCAATATGGTGCGCAGAGGAGCGCGAACTTGTGGATTATGAAAAGGATCTATACTATGGTGTCTAGGCGACGTCAGTAACAGGACGTCAGCTGGCAGCACGATGTTGGGCTCTCCGCAGCGAGAAAAAAACAAGCTCATTCACCCGTAGTTGCCGACTCTTGATGGACAGACTTGTAGGCTGAAGAACGAAGCATCAGATGGTTGTATTTCTAACAAATAGGTCTTCTGTGAAGCCGAAGCAAAGACTCCGATCTCGCCGGGCCAGTCGACGAGCCGCACCGTCCCCCCCCGAGCACAGCACCCGACGAGCCACAGCTGGACGTGGGCGGGAACGTCCGCGCACTGTCAGCTT
>WOVY01009517.1:0-37568 GCA_013436015.1 Rhipicephalus annulatus
TACTTGTAGGTAACCATGGACCACGGGGTGCCGCACTTGTCGATGCCGGACAGCGCGTGCGAAGGGGAGAACGCCACGCGCGATATTTTCAGATGACAGGCCAGATCCAAGGCCTCTAGATTGGTGATCCTCTATTTGCTCGCAATCAGAAGAACTGGTGCAGCATGCGCAGATCACGCGTCTTTCAACGATAGTGGGCTCGGCGTTGTACAGCAGTTGCGTGGTCCACACCTCGGTACTGGAGTGGACGTCCTCGGCTGCAGGGAGGGGTTGCGGGTTCGTCTCACTAGGGAGGTCGCTGGTGTCAGAATTCTTAACAGTCTTAGGGGTCATGGCTTTGACCTGAATCTACTTTACAGACAAGGACACGACGGTGCGACATCCAACTAAACGGTGTCCAGGCCTTCATTCGCAAAACCACACCCAAAGCATTGTACATGCATTGTAGCGCCCACTCGCTAAACCTTGCGCTGCTTCACGCATGCAAACTCCCCAGCGTCCGCAATTATTAGGAGACTGTATCAGCAACCTGTGCATTAGTGAGAGCTTCGCCACAGAGTACGAACCAACTGCAAGAGAAAGGTAGAAGATATAACACACAGAAAAAAAGAAATAAGTTTTCTCGTTTCGTCAGACAACGGGCGTGGAGAGTCATGATGCCGTTCAGCGTTTTCTTGAGCTGTACGTGCCCATAAACCCCATTGTCCAATATTTCGAACATTTGGAGGGTGAGGCCGTGACATCTGATACTTTACCAAGAGTGTCTCAGCTGCTCACTGCCATTACCAAGCCCGAGTTTGTTGTTTCACTTCAAATCGGCAGTGACCTCTTTTCTTTGACCCTGCCACATTGCAAGTTTCTTCAAAAAGTTGACTGCGACTTTGGTAGTGTTATAGTCCAAACCTTGCATTGACCACATTTGAGGTTAAGACAGCAATTTTATAATTCAGTACAAATATTTGAAACGTACCATCGAAATAACAATATAAGCAATGTATTTAGTCATACCCCAAAATAAGCTGGCATAAATCTTTAAAATTTGCAAAGCTTCTGCACACGAACACCCCTCCCCCCCGAAAAAAAATTCTTGGGTACGGCCCTGCCTTCACTACTGCTCTCTCGTAATCATATGGTGGTTTAGGAACGTTAAAGCTCACATATCGATCAATCATCGGAAGTAGCGGGAGCCATATGAGCAACAACAGGCCTTGAAGCTGGCCGCGATAGATGTCGTCAGTGCAGCTGACAACGACGCTGGCGCAGAGGCATGACATTCGGCCACTTCGAGCATAGGTGTTCGTTTCGCGGCACTTTTTGGAAATTCTTGTCAGATTATTTGCTGCAGCTGAAGCGGCGTGCAGAATACAGGCTTCCGGCAGCACAATAGCACCAAATTTGGTCACACTTTCTGGTACAGTGACTTTCGTCAGCCTGCGAAGCATGGTTTTGTTACGCAAGCATCATTTTATTACACGTTGTGATGTACGGAAGGTTCTTTTTCAATGTAACTGGTTTGAATACTAGTAATTAATTGTACTCTGGACGCTTGAAGCCATCGGGATCATTCTGAAATGTCCCACTAGTTGCACGTATGGTGTCGTACATTTAGCTTGCTTTCTCGGTGAGCAGAGGACGGCTGGTAATAACGTTGGCGTTCTACATACTCTCAATCACTGATCTTTTACTGTGACCTAAATTGTTATTCGCCTTTAGAATCCGTTTAGAATATGCGTAGAGTAATCGCTATTTGTAGAAAACAACGTCATGAGTCTTGCCGCATAACGTATGTGTAGGGCTGTTAAACCCAGCATTTTCATTCGTTGCTAAACAAGATAGTGCAGCTCGAGGTCTTTTTATTTGTCAATGAAAATGAAGAGAGAAAGGGTGTCGGAGAGGGGCCGGAGGCACTGGGGAAGGAGGTGCAGTGTTTTATTTCGAGACTTGCAATGTTTTTAAAGATGTACGAGGTTCGTATGTGCCTCCGTGATCTTCCCTGAAAAACTAACTTTGGCGTGTGAGCAAATAAAACGCTGACAATATGTTCAATTCGGTTATTGTTGGCATGTAGGCTACATTGTAGAGCATCTAGGTTGAGTGCAGGTCATTTTAAGAAGTTTACAGACGTTGAAAAAGCCGCAAGAGGGGGAAAAGGAGGTTTGAAGCAGTTTAGTAGTGCTTTAACCAAAATAGAAGTACAGACAATTAAAAATGGAGCTTAAGTAAACTAAATATAAACAAAAATACGAAAAAAGGTAGAAACTATGAAACTATGAAAATGGGGACGCCACTCCTTAGAATCGTTATTTCGAAAGATCGAGATTATTACACCTTACATGCATAAAATAAACAGAGCATTTCATTGTTTTGGCCTACCCACATGTGTGCATATGTGTGTAAATTATGCGTGACTGTCTACATGCTAGCATATATATAGTGCTTCTATTTCCACTGGAGGCTTCCATGAGTACTCATTATTACAGCAAGATTGAACAACTGCTTTCGTCTCCTGGTGGTGTACAAAAATTAAGTTATACAACTATTCCTAAGGTAAGCTACACTACTGTGGTATACTAAGACGTAATGTGTTATCACGTGAGCAACATTTTTTGACGACAGTTTTGTCTCTATTTGTTGCCATTTACACCATCATACACTGAAACTTGACCGTGTTGTAGATGCCATACTTTTAAATTACCTATCTGCCTAAACGTTTGAAGTGTCACAGATTGCTGCTAGATTGAATGTTTGTCCGGAAATCAACTTTCTCTAGGAAACTGCTCCAAAATCTTTCCAGAATGTCAAACAGGTTCATCACATTAAATATTTATGCGCATGGTCTTTTAAGACGATCCTTGGTGAAAGCATTTGACAATTTATGGGTGCGTTCCAATACTCACTGAAGTCGGTTAAATAGATAGCTAAGTGGACAGCGGCCATATTGTGTCCCATTACGGTTCTCTCGTGACCGACAAATAAACAGCTTCGAGATGACAGCATACTAGACAAAAACTTTGCAGGCTATGTTGCTGTTTTAACAAGATGGCGGCTCAGCGAACTGATCGGCTGGCTCGAATCTTGCTGGAATGGTCGTCTGTACACAAGCAGATGCTTTTCTAGGCCCTCGATGGGAGTAACATTCAAATTTTCATACATTTGAACATGAAATAGGCTAAAAAAATAACAGTTACGTTTTTTTTACTTTAACTTTTTTTCCTTGACTAAGGTGGCGTTTTGTCACGTAGAGGCCATGCAGACATGTTCCATTTCTCAGACAACATGTGTTCGATTCTGCTTTCAAATCTGTCAGCGTAGACTGCCTACGATGTTGTATAGAATCGGAACACAGCCTATATGAACGCTTATATTTGTTCATATCAGTTGTATATAACTGCATAGGCCCCGCTGCGGTGGTCTAGTGGCTAACATACTCGGCTACTTACCCGCAGGTTGCGGGATCGAATACTGGCAGTGGTGGCAGCATTTTAGAAGGAGGCGAAAATGCTGTAGGCTCGCGTGCTCAGTAGTGTGTACGGTAAAGAACCTGAGCTGGTCGAAATTTTAGGGGCGAAGCTCCTTGTTTAGAAAAAGTTTATTTACAGCATGTACAGAACACAAAGGCTTCATACCATTCCAGTAACAGGGCACATACACTTCTGCACATCTATATTTCACGACTAACATCACTACGTTACAGTGAAGACATTTGCTCTAATATACATGATTATGTTAGCACATGTACACAAAAATTCAATGTGATATAACGATACAAGGGTATAACGATACAATATATCCAAATGAAACACAATTTGTAACAAATGAAATCATATACAACAACTCAACGGGCGCTGATTAGCATCAAGTCGGTCGAAAAATGAGTTGTATCCTTTCGTGTTCCACCTTGGCGAAAGGGCACGACCAATGCCGCAGAAACTCTTGCTCCCCGAGGAAGAAAAGCTCTTCTGAGAGGAACGCGAGGATCTCTCGTCTCAATCTCCCCAGTATCGGCCACAAAGCACGCCGGCGGCAATTGGCAGCTACGGCCTCACATCGGTTTTTCCAAAGGCTGAACAGCCCCGCAACTATTAAGAGAGCGGAGAAGCGGCTACGCGGAAATCGGCCGTTGGACACGAAAGTTCGCACACCCTGTCCCCGAAAACCAGCATTAACCGCACGCCAAAAAAGGTGGGAAACCACACATTCAAATGTCGCATGTCGATTGGTCTCTACCATGGCGCAGTTGGGGCAAGTGGAAGTGCGAACCACCTGCCATCGCTGCAACCGATCTCGCGTGGGGAGCAAGCCCCAGCCCAACCTCCAGACAAAGTCTCTGAGATGCCCTGGCAACACTGCGGCAGTTATTGGTTTCCAAGCGCGGTTCAATACAGATTCATGATGCTGGGGCACCAAGGGCCGTGGAAGGGCGGCCATTGTGTCCACTACTTTAGAATCGGCCACCTCTATCTCTGGGCACGTAGCTTCCAAACGTCGGTGAAATGCCAGAAGGGCTCGATACAAAGATGGTAATTCAGTTGATTGGGGACCTTTGTTAATTTGGCTATCCGGCAAGAAGACACGTAGTGATGGCCCCAGATGGTAACGAGCCAGTGTCTGAGCAGGCATGTCATCATTGCTTAGTATTCGCAATAGAGTGTGGAGGCACAATGTAGAAGCCGTGACGGAAACGTCGGGGAATGCAAAACCGCCTTGATATCGCGGTTGAGCTAACGCTGGACGCGATAACAATTCTGTGCCACCAGACCAAAAAAATGAACTGATGCAGCTTTGCACTTTCCTGCAGACGTGGAGCGGTGGTTTAACAGAATGGCAAAGGTACCAAAATTTTCCTAGGTACACCGTTTGAGTTAAGTATCGGCGTTCCAAGAGGGGGAATTCGAAGTACCTGGCTGCTTTGATATCATTTAGAAGAGTTTGTACAACGGATGACCAGATGCTATCCTGTATACCAAATACAGTGAAAGTAACTCCGAGTATTGAAATCTCAGGAGACCACTGTAAAGGCGACGTGATGTTGATACGACCGCTGGGGTTACCAATGAAAAAATACTGGCTTTTAGAAAAGTTTAACCTTGCACCGGAGATAATACCGAAATCATGGAATGTATCAAGAGCATGTTGCAGCGACTGTTCATTATGTACATATAGAGTGATATTATCTGCATATGCAGCGACTTTTACTTGAGTGTTACCGGGTAGAGGTTAGCCACGAATCTGCGGGTGATGTTCAACGGCCCTTAAGAAGGGCTCTAATGCAAGGATAAATAACACTGGGGGAGAGGGGACACCCTTGACGGACCACACGCGTGACTCTAAATGCGTGACTCTCACGGGAATCGAAGTAAAGGGTACTTTCTAAATTAGTGTACATCGCGTTGATAAGGTCAATTAACTTATCCGGGAATCCGTATGCATGTAAAACATTTAGTATGTAGCCATGTTCTATGAAATCGAAAGCTTTCTCTTGATCTAATGAAACCAACAGTCCTTGCGCACATCGGCTAATGGTGTATTGAATTATGTCACGCGTTAACCACGTATGGGTGCGTATTTCTCTGCCCGGAACAGAACAGAGCTGGTGGGGAGCGGTTAATGTTGCAAGAATGGACTGATTCGGCGCACCAAAATGTTAGCCAAGAGCTTGTAATCTACATTGAGCAGGGTTAATAGGGCGCCAATCTTCTGGTTGCGTGGAGATTGGGTCTTTCTTGGGAACTAGCGTTATGCGGCCTATGTGGAAAGAAGTTGGAAGTGTAATATCTTGGAAACACTTGCGAATGACGCGTGGACATAGTTGGACCAATGATAGGCCAGAACTGTACATAAAACTCTGCAGGGAGTCCGTCAGGCCCTGGGGCCGATCCCTTTTTCATTGCGTCTAATGCGCCTTTGATTTCGTCATCGGATGGCGGTGCTAGGAGGACGTCATTTGACATGTTTGGAATCATGAGGTAAATCTGTTAGTAGAGGATGCGAAGAGAACGATCCTGGGTAACAGACATTAGCACCAGATTTAGCTATTGACTCAAAGTGTTGGGTGAATTCCTGAAAGTCGCGCGTACCCGCAGCAGCTGGGGTGATAGAGTTCAGCGAGTGGGCAGGCGAGCCTGGTGGACGAAGCAGAGCTCTGCGTGCATACCTTAGCACCTCAGGGTGCGCACAGGGTGCACGTCTACAGCGCCAAGCTGCGAGCCGAGAGTGAAGAAGCGCGCATAATACGCTGGTACCGTTCAACGAGCTCCTGTTGCCATGCCCGCATTACAGTGGAAGGACTGGGATCTCGATTGGCAATGCGTATCTTCTGGATTAACAACGACGCATCTTTCGACATACGGGTGCAAAGTCCTCTGCCCGACGCACTGCAATGATGCCGCCACTGTCTTTGAGGCGATCCCAATCACCTACATCGGCCCCAATAAGCGATGCGCGTAACGCTCGGGATAATTTCTCCGTAGCCTGAGAGGTCCTGGAGGACGCGGCAATCGAGACGCCATGGTCTGTGAACCGTTGGCGTCCCCGCTGGCAGGCGGAGAGATAACATAACCGGCCGATGGTCGCTAATGTACACCAGTGTCGGTGGCAATGACATTACCCCGGTGTCGTGAACGTAGGTAATGAGACTGGGGGATGCATACACGCGATCAATTCGGCTGCTCGACGCTGCTCGACGCCAAGTATAGGCATAATTACTGCCATGCACAATTCGATGAATGTCAATCAATGCCAATTGCTGCACTAGACGTTCGAGTTCTCTGGCATTCCAGTTTGACCGGCCGCGACCCGGACCTCGAACGTCTGCGTGTGAATCTAAGACACAATTGAAATCCCCTAAAAGTACCACATGTCGGGAATTTAAAAGGAACGCATCAAGAGATTCGAAGAACGCGTTTGAGTTCTCGCGTGCCGCTGGGGCATACACGGCAACAAATCTTATTCTTAACAAAAAAGTGCAGTCGAACGCCAGCACGCGTCCGAAGGCATCGAAGGAAACATGATGGTCACGTAAAAGACCTCGGTTAAAAATAACGACTCCGACGCCAGTCGAATGCGTGCTGGCGTACGAAAAGAAACAATCAAAATTGAACGCGCGCTTGAAAGCGAGTACATCAGAAAGCTTGAAAAAATTTGTTTCTTGCACGAACAGCAAATCACAGTGCACTGAACGTGCAAAAGCCAATACCTCAGCCTGTTTTTGTGGATTTCGGAAACCTTGAACGTTAAAAGTAATAACTTTTAGAGTAAGAGCCATGGGGAAAATGAAAACATAGTATAGGATCACGCATATGTAGGGGTACCTTTATCAGGTGCGGGAGCCAATGCCCCGCAAGTGGCTGAGTCATTTTTCCGGCCAGGCGATCCACCGGAGGCTCGAGGCTTCCGGGATCGCGTCAAAGTCCGCAAGGGACTTCTGTCTCTGGTGGGGGCTTCTAAGTCACGAGTAGTTATCCGGGGGCGTTTGGTGTCCAGGGTGTTTGAGCGAGGATGGTACAAAGACGTCTCCACTGTCCTGGCTTATGTCACTGGGGCTGGTGCTTCGTCAATTTGTAGGGGCGCCTCACTCGCGGTGCTGTTGGAGTCCTCGTAGATGCAGGCTGTCGTCGTCTTGAGATGTAGACTCCCCGATGACGCCTGAACTTGTTGTCGACAGAGCAGCAACGCGAGGAGCCTCAGATGCGATATTCCCATCCGAGACGCCGTCCTCACGAGGCGCTTCGTCTGACGAGGGCTTGGCCTGCGATTCCTCAGAAATGGCCACGGGACGCGGGGAACTTAAGTTTTCAGTACCTGGAGGGATTACCAGGTCCGGAATCGTTGGGAACGCAGTAAGCGTCTGGGGCAGCGCCGCGATTGGCACACCCTGGTTGTGGTCGGCCACCACGGGCTCGCGCCGACGAATCGTCGCACTTGTTCTTAGATGGCGTTCCTGGTTGAAGTGGAGGGAAATCCTTTGATGCCGCCTCGGGAATACGATGGCCTGATGGTGCAGGCCACGGTGGCATGCGGGTCCCCACAACGGCGACACGGCAGCGAGCAGCCTTTCCCATCGTGGCCATAAACGCCGCACCTTCCACAAAACGGAGCTGTGCAGTTCGTGCGGAAGTGCCCACTGTCTCCACATCAACGACACACTCGCTGGATGCCTTTATAGTCACAGGTCACTCGATGGCCCGCGATCTTGAGGTAGTTGGGCACCGGTGACGAAGCCTTCATTTCCATGCGGACGTATCGCGTCCAGTGGTCACGGTTGGCCGCGATCCCATGAGTCCTCTGGTGATGTGCAGCACCTTCCCATAGGGAGAGAGTGCTTGTGCGAGGACTTCGCTGGGTACGCGGCACGGCAGGAACAGGACGGTCACTTGGGTCACTTGGGGTCCCAGGGGTACGATGGCGACGCGCTCTCCTCGGATGATAAGGTGCGACGCGTCTACGATTTGGGCCAGTGCGGCCTCACTGTTGACGGTAACTTGGTAGTTCCGGCCTCCAAAGTGCTGAACGCAGTACACTTCTTCGATTCCTACTATTGAAGACGTCGCGTCAACGACGTCTTCAGGACTAGTCCCCTCGGGGACGACTATGTCGAAGGCTAGCGCCTTCTTCGGGGGCTGACATGCCATGACGGGCGTCCGCCAGCCCAGGGACGCCGTGAGACGCTAACGACGACGTGGGACGCTAAGCTCCTCGTGGCGTGGCTTGGGCGTCCCTCGTATGTAACCACCAGTGGCACATACCCGAATAGGTATAACACTTGATCTCCAAGGTGGTGCCAGTGAGAGATTTCTTCTGTGCGTTGTTTAACAATAAAAAAATAGTGCTCAATGTACATGCCAATGGCTGCTAATGGGGAATGAGAGACATGAGCATTCGGCTTTTAGTCAACGCGCACGCTGCGATCCCCATTAGCAGCCATTGGCATGTACATTGAGCACTATCGGACAAGAAAGGGATGCTACATTATACTCGCTAGGTGTAACCTCCTTAGCTTTAGAAAGGTTTAGCGAGCGTTGAGCCGCAGTGCCATGAATACATTGAACTTGTAGATACCATGAATGAACTCAAGGTGGTTAAAAATGAGAAGTAGATACGAAGCGCAAGCCGTAAGAAAGTAAAAGCCGAATTCTCCTGTCTCTCATTTCTCATTAGCACCCATTGGCATGTAAATTGAGCCCTATCTGACAGGGAAAGGTTGCTACATTATACTCGCTGGGCGTAACCTCCTTGGTTTTCGAAAGGTTTAGCGAGCGTTTGGTCGCAGTGCCATGAATACAGTGAACTAGAATATACCATGAACTCGAGGTGGTTAAAGGTGGGAAGTGGACCCAAAGCGCAGGCCGTAAGAAAGTGTGCGTGTGCCACCTCTCGTTTAGTCCTTGGAATGTCCGCTGGATGGCCGTGCTTCTATATGGGGAATATATGATGAAAAGATGCGAGATGGTGGGACTTGGAGTGTTGAATAGATCAACGAACGGACACGCAAACAGATGCATGGATGGACGCATGAACGGACGCAGGGGCGGATGCATGAAAGAACGCAGGGACGGGCGCACAAACAGACGCATGGACGGTCACACCGACGGACGCATGGACGGACGAATGCTTCGCCCCACTCTCCATCATTCACTCCGTGGATATGCTGCCATTTTTTTGGAACCTTCCACTACGGCGTCTCCCATAATCATATGGTGGCTTTGGGACGTTAAAACCCCACATATTAGTATAAGACTGCATAGAAGAACAGTTAGCCCAGGAGCGTTTTCTGCCACCTATGGCCGCAAATGGGGCCGTACATTGACGTGTGAGGGATTAAATAAGGCTAAATATGGAGATAAGTTCAGTTTTGTACGGCCGCTGTGTAGTGAACCTTGACTACTCAGTAATGGGTCGTACTTTACGTCACCTTCTAGCAGGTAGTTTTCTTCGGCTTCTTTTTGAAAGAACACCGTTTCTGTTGCAAAACCATGCTCTGCCTTGTCTTGCCTTCTTTGCCGTCATTGCGCATTGTCCCTGAGTTCCATCTAATGATCACCTCTACTATATATTTCCTCGTGAACACTTGGTATATGAACTTCCATGTTCTGCGTAAATGGGCACACTCGTACATATAATGCTCTACATTACTGTTCCCCTAAATCTGCATGCTGACTTGTATATGAATTGCACTTTAAGCGTTACATTACCCCAAAATGTATAAGTTAGGACGGACATCATATTGCCGCATTCAACCTGCAGAGGAGAGCTCGCGCAGCCAGAGAGGAAGACGAAGCTCTTTCCCGGTTTTATTTACGAGCGCCTTTCATTTTAAATAAAGTGAGTACTTCTATATCGGACTCCTGCTGTCTCTGCGTCGTGACAATATATATATGAAAGTGGTAAGCGGGCTCTCAAGGACTGTCCGAGCACCATGCAAGGTGACCATGTCTTTTACAGGTGAATCAGGTGCCCGGTGCAAGTTCATAAACTTTATGCCGCTATAGGATCGCAAACGACGCTTAGGGTTCTCGTGGTGTATGCCACGGCTATAGAGGACAAAACAATAACCGCGTATCTGTGCGCTTTGCTGAAAATGTCGTCGAAAGACGATAATTTTCTGTCTGGAGGCGCTGCGTAAGATATGGACGCCATCTGCCAGTAATGTAGGGAAACACGAGCTTGTACAGAACCTAGGGTAACTGTCAGGAGGCAGCACAATGTCCTCGATAGAGTGCTTTTTCGTGGATATCATGACTTTTTCAGTGAAGAGCATACGAAACACCTGCTTTTCCGTGCATAACGTCGCATTTTCTGCACAGCGAAAGAATCTCTGGAGTATTTATTATTACGTACATATTTTCTAGTAAATTAATTAAATAAATAGTAAGTTAATAAATATAACACACCAGCTAATACTTACGTATAGATTTCGCGCCGAAGATATGCGTACATTTGATTTTTGATCGACAATGTTCACAAGTATGAACGCAGCTGATAGATCCGGACGGCTAGGCGCTGAGAAAAAGCTTAAACTTTCGTCGCGTGGCTGAATCATGTGACAGACACACAGAAAGACAGACACACAGACAGACAGACAGACAGACAGACAGACAGACAGACAGACAGACATACATACATACATACAGACAGACAGACAGACAGACAGACAGACAGGTGGACGGACGGATGGATTCATGGTTTACCGATAAATCCCGGTGAAGCTTCATTCCACTCAGCATATTCCCTCCGTGAATATGTTGGAATTTTTTTGCTCTTTTCTACTGCTTTTCTTTGATCTGTGTTTTTCCAAGTTTGCACAAGCCACTGAAGTTCCTCAGGCTTCCATGATGTCCTTTGGCCCCGCTGTCGAAGCTTCCCGTCGGACCGAAGCACAGATTTATTAATATATAATGCATAAAGCGTTTATGATTTGAGAATAGACTGTACTCTGCCCGTCCACCTGTCCGTACAACCACCACCCGTGCATCTGTCCGTCTGTACATTTATGTGTCCGTCCCTTCGTATGCGTGTATCCATCCATCTGTATACGTGCATCTGTCTGTCCTTTAATAGTCGATGACTTAAGCGTAGACACTGTGGACCTTTGGACGTAGCCTCGCTCTATCATAAGCTTTCACTTGATGAATCTGCACAATTTTTTTCTCCCTCTTTGTTTTTTCCTCGTATTTTTAACACTAACGTGTTTTATCCAGTAGTTCAACAAGACTTCCGTGACATATTTTCATCAAGGAAACGACGTCGACAAAGCGGACGCGGCCAGATGATCAGGAAAAATATTTTACGTATCTCGGCGTCGATTTCATTACCGCATGGTCCATGACAACATAAGCACGGCACGCCAGTCACTGGGCTATGGCTGCACACCGCACGGCGTTCTTTGTCGGCTGGTCCTCGTCACCCTTCGGGAGCGATAAAATAATGCAATACATTAGATAGCGGCCCAATTAGCTACTGCAACGTGTCGTTGCTACGCGTCCATCAAAATAAGTGCATTCGCAATGGTTAAGGATAATTTTGTCAATGCGAAGACGCGTTGCGTTAAGCGCACAGCCCAAACGCAACCTCGCTCATAGCACCTATCGACACCGACAATAGCTCTGTAACGCGCTCCTGCCTCTACTCGCTGTAACACTGCATTCCCCTTTTATTCTCGCCCCGAAAAAAATCACGGCCGGACTAATCGGTCATTCCAGCGACGCAGGCGGCGCAATGCAGCCGTGCTCCAAAGCTGTCAGACGGTGATAATCTGCGACGCAGTTCGGTCTCTGAGTAGTAATGAACCAGCAAACGCGTTTTCTTGCTCTTCGACGCTGACACACACGCTCGCGACATGACTAACTCGTCCTGCATTTTGACGTACCGTTGCGCCGCCTATAGTCGCTGGCATGGTCGGAAAGGAAAGAGATGACTCGCATCGCATTTCCCTCTAGTATGGCCACAATTATCAATAGCTATTTTCAACATGCCGCGGCTAGACGACCTCAGCCCAAGTTCTGGGCCCAATATCAGAGACCCTCGTCTGACAGTCCCGCCACTTTCTCCGATTACGCTCTCACCGTTCCCTGCAGCTACACGAATGGTTTGTTTGATCATTTATTATGAACGTTAGTCGTCGGCTTGGAGGTCTACCACCAAGCCTCAGCATAGGTGCATGCGGTGCTATAATTGCCTAACACCAACCAAATTGTACAAGCCCTCCTAAATGAATGCACAGTATACGCTTCCATTTACTTTCGTGATATGTCGATTCTTACAGGGGAGGGGTGAATGATGTTTTTGCCTTCTTTTCTTTGTTGCTTTTCATCACTGTTGATTTCTCGTTTCCTCTTTCTTTCTTTCTCACTGTCTTTATTTTTTATATTTCGCTTCTTCTGTCTTACTTCCTCTCTTTTTAATTCACTTGTTTTGTCGTATGCTTTACTCCACAGAGTTTCCTATGAATAGAGTGAATACTCCGGCGCTAGTATATGCGAACCACAATGCACGGTGCTTCAGCCAGCATGGGAATTATTAGTAGTACACAGATTTGCCTAGTTTCATTCTTTTGGTTCCGTTTGGCTCTATGATGGCTGAATCTGCTTTGCCGCAACACAAAGTTCAGCAAAGGTTCAGCAGTTACGCTTCACCTCCTTGAACTTTTTAGACTAACGAACTGAAATCGGATCACGTCGTCCACAGTTAATTCTTTTACTAGAATTCAAATCGGGTCACGAAGTTGCAAACAGTCCGTTCTTTTTACTCGAAACGAAACTTAAGCACAGCAATAAACACAGCCACAAGTGCGTTCGAGACCCGCAAGCACGAAACCTATACGAGAGACAAGGCAAATTTGTGTACTGTCCATCATTCGCATAGTTGCTGAACATAGTTCCCTTTTTCAGCCCCTCGGTGTTTACGCCACAACATCTAATGTGCAGCTACCGTGCTTTAAATGAGGAGGCGGTACAATGATCGCCTTCTGATCATGGTTCGAGGGTTGGAATCACACTTTGTCGAACAACTTTGTTTGTTTGTAGCATGAACACCACGGCACATACCAACTCTGGGGGATTGGCCACGAAAGCATATTCTAGCGAGAAAGTTATTACTCTTTCTACTCCGCTCTCTCTATGCATTTCTTTCTCGCTTTTATCCTTCAATTCCTATTGAACATTTTTCCTCACTTAGCAGAGTTCACAGAACCGTACGCAAAACAAATCGGCGCACGTGTTCGCTTAGCAAAGGAGAATTAACAGCAGCGAGTAGGTGCCGTTTCGTGATGGCGAAAGCTATTACAGATTGCGCACTGAAACATGGCTAAAACAGCTCCGTTAAACAGCTCCGTAACTAAAAAAAACTACCTATTTTAGCTTTTTTTCGTTTTCTTTCGACCCGCACAATTGTGTTAACTTTATTTGTGTTGGAAACCTGTTGTTTTGATATCTCGGCACAATTTCTTGATCTCTACGAAACTGTATGCACCTCATACACAGCCTCGATGTTTATTGTTAGACAATCTTGCGCGCGTGGATGTTGGCATTACTAATAAACTATTCTTGGTGGGCTGAAAAATCAAATCATTACCGCGTCTCCCGCACACTTTTACCGCTGAGTGAACTATATTGTAGCACACTTCAGACATTTCAGTATAACAGGAGCGAATAAGAAAATTTATTTCAAAATATTACGTTCTGCGTGAACGAAAGCCACCTTCAAACTTGCGAGGTTATCGGGACTGTTCGCGGCATACACCAACCATCCATTTCTTCGTAAAGCAGCGTAGCTCGGACCGATCCCACCTAGCTTCTAACGATGCTTGCACTCGTAGAGGTCTTGCAGACCATGGAACGCCTGCCGTGCATAGCTGAAGAGGCACAACTCGGAGCCTTCATCGCCTTCTTGCGTCTTCGTCCATGGCTCTAAGACATGAGACTACCGACATGGTGACGCTTCTTGCCTCTCTCCGGCGCGGCGCATCTGCTTTCTCCATTGGCTTCATTGCGACCGCGTGGCCCGACTTTCGCGACCTCGGGCTTTACTAGCGGGTCCGCCATGGCGGCTGCGGGATAAGTGCCCTGATCGGCCACAGCTGAACATCGACGCTTGGGAGCCCTTGGAACTTCGACGCTTGGGAGCCTCTATAGTAGCATCGCTGGCGCTGCTTGGAGAGGAGCCCCTCGAACGCTTTCTGCGGCTCACTCTCGTGGCGTTGGTCGCGACAGCCTTGAATTGTTGTGCAGCCTTGAATAGTTGCAAGAAATCGTTGTGCTCCTCAGCATTGCCGCTCGCGGGCCAGGAGGGCTCCAGGCTTCGGGGGACCAGTGTTGAGTGCTCAGATTGAACAATGAGCTGAACTGGCGGAGTAGACCGAACGGAACCCTGGAACCATGGCACAGACGCAAGCATGCGGTATTGGCCAAGAACCAAATAGCAGTGTTCGTTGCTCGTGCACCGCGCGCGTATAGTTCTTCCTCGTCTACTGTATGTCTCGAGCATTATTAGCCCACAGCGCAATGTAAAATTCAATAAGCTCTGAGGCATATTTATTTATCAAGATTATTGTTACTAATCTAATAAACTGTTTTTTAGACATTTCCGGTGTTTTGAATTTCTTATGTCCTAAACGCAGATAATTGGTATAGGGCATTTGATGGTGTTCCTAACGCAATCAATGTTTACGCAGACAACTAGACAATTTTATATTTAACAATTTGAATCAACAATGAAGCGGAGAGGTGCAGGAATGGGCACTTAGTGTGCTTTTATAAGAACCCGAACAAAAAAAAGGTAAGGCCCATAGAAAATTTGAAACTGATTGTCTTTGTTCGGCTCTGTAATTTTGATTTTTATTTCTTGCTTTCCTTTTACCTCTTTTTCATTTTTCTTCTCTGTTTTGGATCCATAAGTCAATGAATCTAATTCGGGAACTGTCTTCAGGTGCAGAATCCACTAAAAGCGTGGGTCTCTCGCTAGTAGGGAGCCTACATGAACGGCCGTTTTTAGGGTGGAGACATCTTAATAAGTGCCGTCAAGAAACTCAGCCGAAACCAGTGGGCAACGGGGCACGCTGTTGCCAGCCTCCACCAAATTCAGCATAGTTTTCTGTGTGCCGCCATTTTAGCCAGCCGCCGCTCCCTCCAGCTATGCGAAGTACGGTGCCCAGCCCTCGTAACAACACACAACACCTGGGCTTTTGACAGCGGCGGTTCTCAGGGTCGTGTAAGCGACCCAGTTCTCAAAGTGAGCGCACGAAGAAATTCGCAGCCCACACACAAACACTTGCGACATAATACTGAGGTTACGCTGACACGAACGCAAGCGTGGCAACAGCTCAGACTAGCGAGCGCGTCTCCGTACGAACGCGCGGGCGCGTCTCGTTTGTGGGCTTCCTACTCGCAATGCGTGGACGCAGCAACGACAACTTCGGTTACCTACTCATTCGCGAACACCGCGAAACACATATACGTGTGCCGCAGGAAAAAACTGTGAACGAAATACGCAGTACCCACAGAGCAAATACGAAACGCACTTGTGGGCTCCCAGCCGTCTCGCTTCACTTGAGCCAGCCATAGTTGTCGTTGGCCAGGGCTCGCTGGGAAGCGGAACATTCGCACCCCCTTTCTGTTGTGGTTAGTGCAGAGTGGTACGCAGCATCCAGGCATTCTAAGGCTTTACCGGCAGCGTTTAACACGCTACCGCAACGTTCGACGCCGTATTATTGAGAACTAAACCCAACCGGGCGTAGACGCAGTGCGGGCACCAAGATGGGGCGACAGCGCGGCGCTGCTGTCTGGAAACATTGTGTTTTGGCGGGCGGCGGTGCGTTGGCAGCATGTAGTGGGTCAAATGCTGACATCACCCTAAAAACGGCCGTTCATGTAGGCTCCCTACTCACTAGCAGGCCAAAACCACGTTAGAAGAGGAAGGTCGTCTGAATTTTTTATGGATTTATACCTTGTTACTTATGTTTTTTCTTTGTTTTTTTGTCGTTCTTCTCTTTGCCGCACTCTGTTTCTTGCTTCCTTTTTCTGTATTTTTCCGTCCATATCTCTCACCATCTTTGATTTTCTTTCTCTCTCTCTCTCTGCATCTTTCTTCTTTCTGCTCTTTTCGTTTTTCTCTCAGCATTCTTCTTTTTCTCTTCTTTTCTATGCTATCCATTCCTCTCTCCTTTCCTCCTCCTCCTAACTTACCTTTCGCGCCCAATTCCTGGACTACGATAAAGCGAAGAAGTGCGATGATGAAAAGAAGACGACAACGCGGAAGTCTCTAGAGAGTTTTTGAGATAAGTGACGCAAGAAAGACAAAGGTGACGGGCGACGCCTGAAAGCTTGAAAGGTGACGGGCGACGTCTGACATGATTGCATGGCGAACACAAGTGACAGACCCTAACATGAAAATCATGACATGCGTGTCATGTAACAACTTGACTACATGCCAAGCTCATCATGACTGCATGAAGAACATATTTGACTAGTCATAACATCAAAATCATGACATGTATGTCATCATTTACATTTTATGGTCCTGCAGCTCTTGCAGTGGTTTCGTTCACATGCCATGTTGAAAACTGGTATGGTATGGCATAATTGCATGACCAACACAAGCGACAGACTCTAACATAAAAATCATGACATGCGTGTCATGTAACGACATGACTACATGCCATGCTCATGATGCGCCCACGGCCGTTTCGCTAGCGTCACATACACCAAAATTCGGTATTACAGTACGTGAACGGATGACGAAGGTATGTGACTGGTGCAAACATGATAATCACGACATGCGTGCCGTGTAACAACATGACGACATGCCGCACTGATACACTCGCGGCCGTTTCGCTAGCTTCACATATGCCGAATTTGGTATTACGTGGCGCCAATGAATGATGAAGGTATGTTACTGGTGCAATCATTATAATCTTGAGGTGCGTGCCATGACAAAACATGACTACATGCTCAGTGAAGGGGTCAATACAGTTCGACGTGACGTGGTGCATGTGCTCGCCGGCACTCATATAGTAGCGTCACGACCGCGTTGACACGCCAGGCGGTGGTACTGCCATATACTCGTAGACGCGCGCTGCGCTTCGTTGCCTTGACGCAAGCGTGTTTCAGCGCGTCCGGCGTGCCTAAGTCACGAAAAGAGGGAGAAGACGCGAAATGCCGCATGTAACATTTTGTGCCGGTTGCCGTCGGGCAGCGCCGACGGACGCTGGTCGCGCCTGGCGTCAGACTATAGAGTGCTCGCGTTTTGCTGACGTAGCGTCACTGTGCCCAGCGTGCGCGCGCGTCAACGCTACTTTAGTGTATATGGGGTCGTTATTGACGCGCTCGCGGCCGTTTTGTTAGCTCCACATATACCAAAGTCGGGTTACGTGACGTCAATGCATGACAAATGATATGATACAAACATGATAATCCTAACACGCGTGTCATGTAAGAACACGACAACATACCACGCTCATAGCGTGCTAGCGGCCATTTCGCTAGCTCCACATATACTTAATTTGGTATCACGTGACGTGAATAGATGGCAAAGGTAAACTACACATCCAAACATAATCATTATGACACGGACGTCATGTACGGCATCATTTACCTCCACCTCGTAATGTTGTGCTGATTTTAAAGTAACATATCAACATTTCTCATTCGTGCTTCGCATTTGTCGATTTCCACTGTACGTGGAATCTGCCAACTTTTTTTTGTTTCCCCCTCCCATCCTTCCCTGCTTAGCTTCCAGTGCTTTCGTCGGGACGAGAGAAGATAGATTGTGATTGCAGCGTGTGCCCAATCTTTTTAGCTTCGCTCTTATACGAATTTTTAAACTTTTTGCGGCATTGAATTTGTGAGGTTATACGCTTTTCCAGCGAACTAATTCCATGGTTACTCAGAAAATCTTCTCAGAATCCCTTTAAAGGCAAGGTAATGTAAGCCATAATAAAAAATGTGCTCACAAACGGCAATCATGACTAATGCGAGCTTTGAGCTTATGTCACTAGACCTTTCGACAAAAGTTGAGAAAGCATAACACCGAGTGACCCTTTTTTCATAATTGGGCCAGCTTTCCTGCGATTGATGTGATTAACGTCCCGAAAGCACGATACAATTACGAAAAACGTTATAACGGAGGACCCCCGCGAACTTCAAACACCTGAGTTTTTTCAACGTTCACCTAAATTTATGTACGCGGACCTCAAGCCTCCATCGAAAATGCAGCAGCAGCAGTCTGGATACGACGGTCGGGTAAGCAGTCAAGGAACGTAACCACCAGGCCACTGCGGAAGATTTTTCTGTTATACTGTCAGCCCAACTAATAACAGCTATTACCTTCGGCATCACGTCTTCAAGCACAGTTTGCATGCACCGTGACGCGGCAAATGCCTACAGAGCTGTGTTAAGATAAACACGTATAATGTAGACAAACCGCAGCAGGTGCAATTTAGACGCCGTCTCTACCAAAGATGACGTCATTAGTTGGGCCAATATGGTGCGCAGAGGAGCGCGAACTTGTGGATTATGAAAAGGATCTATACTATGGTGTCTAGGCGACGTCAGTAACAGGACGTCAGCTGGCAGCACGATGTTGGGCTCTCCGCAGCGAGAAAAAAACAAGCTCATTCACCCGTAGTTGCCGACTCTTGATGGACAGACTTGTAGGCTGAAGAACGAAGCATCAGATGGTTGTATTTCTAACAAATAGGTCTTCTGTGAAGCCGAAGCAAAGACTCCGGATCTCGCCGGGCCAGTCGACGAGCCGCACCGTCACCGCCCCCGAGCAGCACCCGACGAGCCACAGCTGGACGTGGGCGGGAACGTCGCGCACTGTCAGCTTGGCGACACCAGTGCGAACTTTTAACGTCGCACCACTTGGTGGTGATCGAACGGCCTTTTGGTGGAGCAAGAAATGGCAGATTCCACATACAGTGAGAATCAATGATATTGTAATGCAAGGTTCTTTTAGATGTTTAGTAAGAAGAGCTCCCTAAGGTTTAAACCTACGAGAGACTTAAGGAAAGACAAAGCCGTTTGTACCAAAACTCAAACAAGAAGTTTAATTGAAAAGTAAAAAAGGACTAAAACCCCCGTAAAACGAAACAATAAACAGTTAACTAGACATGGCAAAATCCATCTGTCAACACTCCACAAAGACGTTCAAAGTGTTCAATTGAATCTAACGTCCGAATGGGGCTGAGCGGTGGAGTAGGGCAAGATATCTGTTTGGTCTCCACCCACGCGCTGAATTCCGGCGACGATGAGCAACCCGGAACGCGGTGATTCAGGCTTCCGGACGCGGGCAGGACGGGGATGAAGGAACGCTGGCTGCTGAAGACACGTCGAGAAACCAGACCAGAACGTGGTGGCTCTGGATTTAGGAGTGTGGACCGGTCAGTGACGAGGGAATGCAGGCTGGTGGCGACGCGTCAGGGAACCAGGGTCAACCTGGCCAAACAGCTGGGCGCACAGCTCGGGCCCGTAGCCCGACGGCTGTTGCTCGCCTGTTGGAACCAAAGTCCGCAGGCCTGGGTAGGAGTTCAGGACCGGATGGCCATTGTCCTCTCGAGCGGGAACACGACGGCAGGAGGCCCCGGCCTGTTGAAGTCCTGCAGGATCGGGTCCGACGCCCGACGGGCCATCTTCAGCGTCCGGTCCGGTGACGACCTTCCGCTTGCCCCGTCTTTGAACTCTCCTTGATCTGCTCTGCTCAGGCTTCTGCTTCCGCTATGGCCCACTTGTCTCGTCCCAATTGGAAATTCTGTACTTTCGTGGTAACCAGCCATTGGGCCTTGAATTCTTCGTGGTCTATGATCATTGGTTACCTTATCTTTTATGATGATGATGTTGATCCTTGATTCTCTGGCGCACACCCACAAAGGAGGATTGGCCAAGAACCTGGCGGCAGGATCTAAAGAAAAAGGCTGATGGTTTTTCAAACACAACGTAATTTTGGACTGAAAAATATATATAGAAAGAAAAGCCAAAAATAAAAAAAGAGTATATCTGAGCAGGGAGCGATGCAGGCCATCGGATGCGATTTGAAACAGAGGTAATAGTGGGTCTAAAAACGATATATATATATATATATTATATATATATATATAATATATATATATATATATATACTGACACGTGTTTATATGAAAAAGAACGGTGATAGGAATGTTTTGTAGATTCCAGCTAGTGGGTCAGGTGGTTTTTTCGGGACGACAACGAAGCAGGCATCTTGCTGTCCTGTTCGTGTATTGTTCGGTCGCCTGAGTCAGCTCATCGGCCACTTGCTCGCTTGCTTACTCTGGGGGTTTGGCTGAAATCTGAGTAGCCACTACTGAATTTCTTCTTGGATAGGCGTATCTAAAGCCTTAGCATTGATTAGCTAGTACCCTTCTGGCTAGTCAATCCAGACAGATGCCGCTTTCTTCGCCTGGACCAGGGACTTATCTCTGGTCTGCTTCTCTTTCACCGCAGGAGCTACCAGTGGACCAGTTCCTACGCAATGGCGTCGCTTCCGTTCCTGTGGCCCTAGTCCCAAGCAACGACGGAGTCATTAAGATGAAAAACCCTAAGTTGATCCAGTCGGAACTCAAAGCAGCGACAACTCACTATCACACCATCACAGAGGTCCGGCAGTTTGGCAAGGGAGGCATTGTCTGCTTTTCTCCTGACCAGCTCTGTGTCAAAGACTTACTTAAATGCTCGATGTTTGCTACCAATCCGGTGAGCGCCTTCATTCCTCCTCACCTAGCATGCGTCAGAGGTATTGTCCGAGGCGTAGACATTAACATGACTCCAGCTGAGGTCCTAGAGATGTTCTCTGAGGCAGGTGCAATTGCAGTTTATAGATGCTCACGAGTTGTAGAACAGACAAAGATCCCTACTGAGTCTGTAATTGTCACATTTGCCGGGTCGATTCGCCCCACTGAAATCAAGGCGTGGCCTTTAATATTCAGAGTCGAACAGCTGTCACCTCGTCCCCTCCAGTGTCAGAAATGTTGGCGCTATGGACACACTTTAAAAGGATGTAGGTCAGCTCCCAGATGCCGAAAATGTGGTGAGGCACATACTGCAAATGAATGCAATTGTACTGAAGAAAAGTGTTGTCTTTGTCATGAGCAGCACTGCGCAGATAACGCTAATTGCTCAGCCAAAGCGCGGGAGACTCAAATTATGGAAATTGTTGATCGCAGACGCTGTTCACGAAAAGACGCCATCGCTGAAATTCAGGCAAGAACCCAGGGATATGCTGGTGTTGCAGCCCGACATAATGCAACTTTAGAAGCTTCTCTTTCAGTGTCCATTGCAGACATGATTGAAAAAGCGATGGAGAAAGCTATAGATCGCCTGGCCATCACCCTTTGTGACTCCTTATCTCATATTGTAGCCACTCAGTTGACGCAAATATATGGGCCACAAAGAGATATGAAGGATACTTCCCAAGACAACGTAACTCTCCCACCAAGTGAAGCAGACGCAGAGTCATCTCCTTCAGAAGTACAGGCTGCAGGGCCCTCTTGTACAGACAACCAGAGGATAAGTGAAGACATACTAGAGGATGGTCAGGATTCTGAAGATATGGACATGGACATCAAATCCCTAAAGCGCACTCGATCACCTGTCTCCAAAAACACTGGCTCTTCAAAACATTCAAAAAACAAAAAATACCAGAAGGAGAACCTATCGAAGAGCGATTTTCTTAAAGACAGCATTTTAGATAAGGTAGTTGCCGAAACAATTCTGTCAAAATGATAGGTTCTATCAAAATTCTTCATTGGAACTGCCGATCTATTCATTCAGCTAGTACAGATTTATTGTATTTATCTTGTAAATTCAATCCAGACATTATTGCACTGCAAGAAACGTGGCTGTCAGCACATAATTCGTTTTACCTACCTAATTTCCGGTCTTTTCGCCTGGATCGCCCATCCAAAGGTGGAGGTTTAGCGTTCTTTGTCAATAATAAAATTAGTTCAAAGATCAAAACTTCGTACAAACGTATATCCCCCGAATGTGAAATTTTCGCCTTAGACATCACCTTGCCTGGATGCTCTCCCTTCTCTCTAGTAAATCTTTACTTTCCTCTGGGTGTACAAGACACGCGATGTTTAGACATGGCTGTTAATTCGTGGTGCACAGAAAAAATTATGGTTGGAGATTTTAATTCTCACCACACTAGTTGGGGTTTTAGGACTGATCAATGTGGACAACGCTTGTGGGACTGGTCTATAGACCATAATTTATCATGCCTCAACGCTAGAACTCCCACATTTATCCGAGACCGATCCCGCTCTGCCTTAGATTTGAGTTTTATAAGCTCGGGTATTTCTAGCGTATCTTGGACTACTCTAGACTGCGCCACCAACAGTGACCATTTACCAGTACTGTTTGAAATTTCTTGCCCCATTATTCCATCTTGCTCCCAAGCTCGAACCTTTATCAATTATTCCAAATTTAAAAATGACCTAGAAGTTGCTTTGACTACTCCCACTGAAGACAACGATGAAAATAAAGCCATGAAATTAAGTGCGGTAATTAAAAGAACGTTCAAAAAAGCAGAATTTTCTATTGAGTCTGATACGAGAAAGCCTTGTAGCCAGTGGTGGAATTCTGAGTGCTCTCGTGATCATAGACGACGACAAGCAGCTTGGAAGCAGCTAATTCATAATCAGTCCCCAAAAATTGGGCAGATTACAAGTTTATTGCTGCTACATTTAAGCGCACCGTGGCTAAAGCTAAAGAAGACTATGACAAAAAACATTTCGACTTTCTTTCCAAACCTAGAAATAAGAAAGCGTTATTCCGATATATGAGATCGCGCAAAATTCTGCCGTCTCTAGCTAACTCTGATTATGACAGGTTATCGACGGAAGAAATGACTAATTCGTTGGAGGACAATCGGAAGAGGTCTAGCTAACAGATTTTCGTCGACTTTGACAATCAACTGGCAAAAGTCCTCTATAAAGACTGACTACGAAAAAGTGACATTGTCCGAAATGTCAAGCGTAATTAGAAACTTACCCTCTTCGGCTCCTGGTCCTGACGGTATAACAGTTCCTATGATTAAAATTTTATTCCAGATATCACCCGGCGACGTCCTCAACCTTATAAACTATTCCTTAAGCAATGCCTGGATACCACATGACTGGAAAATAGCTAGAGTGATTCCCATATTAAAAAAACAAGGGTCAGGTTTTAACATTGACAACATCAGACCAATCTCTCTAACATCTCACCTGATCAAAATTATAGAGAGAGTTCTCAATAATAGAATAAAAGTTTGGATGGCTGACAAGCTAATATTGAAACCATTTCAAATAGGTTTTCGTAGCGAATGCTCAATTTGGTGTGCTCATGCCGACTTAGAGAGCCGAATACAGCTTGCCCGAAAAAGACGACAATACGCGGTACTAGTAACACTAGACATAGCTAAGCTTATGATAGCGTTGAGCACTCAATTTTATTGAACTCGTTACACGAATGTGACTTTCCGCGATATATTGTTGATTGGGTAGCAGAGTTTCTAAATCGAGAGAATTTTATTGTGCAAAGGATGGATGTCACTCATCTAAATTCAAACAGCAACGTGGAGTACCTCAAGGGGCGGTCCTATCTCCGCTGTTATTCAATGTGTTGATGAGCTCAATTCCCATTGAACGAGATATCACTGTCTACATTTATGCAGACGACATTGCATTTTTCGTTGCAGACAGTGACATTTCTTCTTTGCATCAAAAATTGCAAAAGTACATGTATTCTCTTGAAATTTGGCTGCATTCAATTTCATTGTCTCTAAACATCAGTAAAAGTGCGCTCCTGGTGTTCCCTATAGCAGATTCTATTCAAATTTCAGTACTTTATAATCAGGAACCGATTCCACAAGTAGAGTCTATCAAATATTTGGGCATTATTTATAACGAGAAACTTAACTGGAGCCCTCACATAGACTATATCGTGGCAAAGGCACAACGAGCATCAGGCTTATTGCGAAGGTTGAGCAACAGAAAATATGGGTTACGTAGACACACCTTATTAATGATATATAAAATGTACATGCGCCCAATACTAGAATTTGGGTGTATATTATTTTCGGGTGGCCCTACGTACAAAATTAAACCGTTAGTTCTATTAGAGCGAGAAGCGTTACGTTTGTGTTTGCGACTCCCAGGTATGTCGCTATTAATGTACTATATCAGGAAGCTCCGCATACCAACTATTCTTTGCCGATTCCGTATCCTAACTGTACAAACATACTTGAAATTTTACGGCTTATCAGCGAGACGGTCTGCATATGCCTTTATTAGTGAACCCGACGCCTTCTTCCTCGCTCACTGGCCACGCTTTCGTACTCCCCAGATTATTTTTGTACAAAAGAAACTGGAAAGCATAAAGGTGGATATCAGATCGGTAATTGGAACCAAAGCATTAAGTCACAATATTACGATAGAATGTGATGAAATTTTTCCCCCATCTATCTAAGTTTCAATCTTCGAGTTACTTAAATGACAGGTTAGAAGATTACATAGCTCATGCGGAAAATAAAGAACATAATAGCCACAGACGCTTCTGTGAATAAAGAAAAGGCAGCAGTAGGTAATCGTCTCAGATTACCTCGGTTGGTCATTCTCGGTAAGACTACCAGACTTCACTCCGGTTTTCGAAGCTGAGCTCTTGGCTATTATTTTAGCGCTACGAAAACTTTCCTTCAAACGAAGAGAGTGCAATGATATTACTGATTCTCTTTCGCTGTGTACTACTCTCACAGCTTCAGAACAATCAAGAGCTCTAGCGACATTACAAACATTAGTTCCACCTCATGTGAAGTTCCTGAAGTTAGTCTGGGTCCCGGGACACTGTGGCATACGGTTGAATGAAATGGCCGATTCACTATCTCGAGCCCACTTGATGGCCCTGTGATCTCGGTACTACCAGAATCGGAACACATAGTGTCGATCAGATATAGAAAATTGGCTATTTATACGGATATGATGGAAAATATACTAAATATACGGACTATCAGCACCTTACATATCCCTGGAAACCTCAGTGGAGTCAATCTAAAAAGTTAGAAGTTATTTTAACCAAATTTCGATGTCGTGTCCCTCCATTAAACTTTTACTTGCACAGAGCTGGTCTGGCGATATCCCCCCTGTGTCCATTTTGTGAAAGAAACGGAAACAATAGAGCATTACTTTATAACATGTAAAAACTATTCATTAATTAGGAAAAGACTTTTAATTGTTCCGTTTCACGCAGTAGGATTAAATTTAACTGCAGATAATGTTCTAAGTTTCGGTGCCTTTAGCTTGGGACATTGCCACAGGAGCGTATTCGATGCTGTATGCAATTTCATTCGAGAATCAAAGCGCATGTCATAATAATGCCTGCTTAAATATATTTCTGACGACACTTGTCTAATTTGAATGAAATTTGCATATTCATTTGATTGTGACCGGGTGAGATAAGCTCGATTGTCTGGTCTACTCAAAATTTCTGTCTTACACTGTAGTATTACCTCCCCTTTACTCTTCTTGATTCAATCTTCAATTATTTGTTAGTTAATATTCTTTTTCTAGTTAATTATTCTTTTCTATTATATCATTAGTTTTTCATTTAGGATAAAACCTTTTAGTAGAATCTCATACTAGGCTACTTCTAGATTTCATGGCCAATCCCCCATAGTGGGTATGTGCCAGTGCGAAGGGGCAACAACAACAACAACAATGGCGGAGATGCATTAATACGCTCTGTTTTTGCCGCGATTCTGTGTGATTTTTATTTGCGACCGAACTGGACACCTTCCAGGAGCAGCGTGAGCATCTCGATGCATCTCACCCTGGTACCGCTGCCACTGCACCCGGCCATGTACCTTCTTCAGGTCTTGTTGGAGGTACTACTACATGACGCTACCACAGCTGTGGCTTGCCGATCCCTCCTTGTGGTTCATTCAAGTCGAGAACAAGTTCCGCACTCATCGCATCACGTCAGAAGTTCGCAAGCATGAGCTCCTCGTTGAAGCGTTGTCGCCACAGGCAATGGCCGAGATACGCGACATCCTCGTGCGCCCGCCTGGTGACACTCCATACGACAGTCAAACAGGCTCTTTTTCACCGAGTCGTTCCGCCTAAGCATCGGCGCATTCAGCAACTTCTGTGCAACGAAGAGCTCGGGGACCGCCATCCCACACAGTTTCTACGTCACCTGCAGCACCTGCTTGGGGACCAGCCGGGCGGCTCGGAACATCCATACTACGTGAGTTATTTCTACAGCGTCTTCCACCTACCATGCGAATGACTCTTGTCCCAGCTCAGGATAAGCCGCTGTCGGGGCTGGCAGAAATGGCTGATAACATGATGGACGTTGCTCCGGCAGCATAAACGCTGCCCACACCTCTCCGATTTCCGAAGCAGATTCCCTTCGAGAAACGGCAGAAGATCTCGCAGCTGAAGTCGCCAACTTGCGTGTGCAATTGCTGAGCATTCGCAGCTTAAATTACCAGCCTCGTCCACATCGACCATCTCTCACGTCGGCTGCTCCGCAACGACACCTCCACCAGCCCGAGCACTGCTTTTCACCGCAGAACACATGCTATTAATAACGGCGTTTTCGTGCCACGGCTCGAAGATGTGTGCCACCTTGCTCAGGGCGCTTGGGAAACGCTCCGGCCGATCGTCAATAATAGCGGCGGGCGATCAAGGCCAAGTATCAAGCCGCCTCTTCCACATCACCGACAGAATCACTGGTCTGCGCTTGCTGGTGGACACTGGGGCAGACGTCAGCATAATTTCAGCGTCTAAAACTGACCGGCGTCTTCGCGAGAAGTCAACTCCTTTACAAGCGACCAATTCTTCGGTCATCGCAACTTACGGACAGAAGTCTCTGACCCTTGATCTCGGTCTTCAGAGGAAACTGCAGTGCTTATTTTGGATAGCAGACGAACGCTACGCAATCTTAGGCGCCAATTTCTTAAGGCATTTTCATCTTCTCGTGGATATGAACCGCTGTCGCCTGGTAGATATCTATACCGGCTTATCGGTAAATTGTATTGTGTCACGTGCTACGGCCCTAAAGCCCACTTTCGTGAAACCGCCCACGTCACCATATACAGCTCTGCTCAACGAGTTTCCGGAGATTACAACGCAGTCTCCCATGGATAAGACCCCCAAGCACACTGTCACCCACTGCATCGTTACCACAGGCCCACCGGTTGACTGCCGCCCTCGTCGACTTGGCCCTGATAAACTTCGAATTTCTCGCAAAGAGTTTGAGCGTATGTTACAGTTGCAAATCATTCGTCCGTCATCAAGCTCGTGGTCGTCGGCGCTACACGTGGTTCCCAAGAAGAACAATGACTGGCGGCCCTGTGGTGATTATCGGGCTCTCAATGCAGTCACTGTTCCAGATCGATACCCGTTACCCAATATTCAGGACTGTACTGCCTTTTTAACCAGCACAACTGTATACTTGAAGATTGATCTTGTGAAAGCTTATCGCCAGATCCCGTTGAGCCTTCTGACATTCAGAAAACTGCAATAATTACCCTATTTTGGGCTCTATGAGTTTTTACGAATGCCTTTCGGTTTGAAAACACAGCCCAGACATTTCAGAGTTTTATAGACGAAGCCACAAGAGGCTTACCGTTTTGTTTCACCTATATCCACGATCTTTTCGTTGCCAGCAAGGACGGCTGAAACGCACAAGGCACATCTACGTCAGCTTTTCACTCGACTGCGTGATTACGACCTTGTCATCAATGTAGAAAAGTCTCAGTTTGGGGTCTCGGAGATAGCATTCCTCGCACATCAGATCACTAAAGATGGCATCACTCCTCTACTTGACAAGGTTCAAGCTATCCTCGAGTACCCGCCTACCAAGTCCATACGCAGTCTACGACGTTTTCCTCGGACTTGTCACTTTTAATCGCCGCTTCATCCCTACATGCTCTACACTGCTGCAGCCTCTGGAAGCACTACTCTTGATTTCGCAAGCCGAGTCAGCCACCCTTCCCTGGGATACGGTCGCGGATCAAGCTTTTGCCGGCGTTAAGACCAAGCTCGCCCAGGCCACTCTCCTGCACCACCCTTCACCAACTGCTCCCACAAGCCTCCTGGTGGACGCTTCTTCAGAAGTAGTCAGGGCCGCTCTTCATCAATGGATCAATGGTGCATGGCCTCCAATTTCCTTCTTTTCCCGCAAGTTACGCGACCTGAGCACCGATATAGTAATTTCGGACGGGAGCTCCTCGCGGCATACCTTGCGGTGAAGCATTTTATGGTACTTCCTTGAAGGGCGACAATTCGCCACTCTTGCCGACCACAAGCCCCTTGTTTCGGCTTTACGTTCCTGCAGTGCCACGCAAACTTCTAAAGAACTTCTACACATTGCTTTCATTGCCGAATTCACCACAGACATACGGTATGTAAAAGGCAGCTTTAACAGTGCAGCGACGCTCTCAGTCGTATTACATCAATGCCACGACAGGCACCACCGACCTTTCATTGTCATCACTCGCGGAGGCACAGGCATTAGACGATGAGCTTGCACGACTCCGATCCTCTACTTCCCTCCGACTGGAACAAGTCAACTTCCCCGACGACGACGTTACGCTCTGGTGCGATGTTTCACACACCTGCACTCGTATCTATGATCCTTCACAGCTTCGTCGTGCTGTTTTTGACACCCTCCGCTCCATCTGCCACACAGGCGTAAAAGCTACGCAACATTTGATCACTGAACGCTATGTCTGGCCGCGCATACGCGCTAACATTCGGGGACTAGGTTCGCACTTGCAGAGCATGTCAGCGTATCAAGGTGCAAACGGCACACCAAGCCTCCATGGGGAAAATTCCCTCTCCCTGATGCACGTTTTGACACCATTCATTGGACATGTCGGGACATTACCTCTATGTCGGGGAAATACGTATTTGCTTACGTGTATTGACAGGTACACTAGGTGGCCTGAAGCAGCTCCAATGCCTGACTCGCAGCAGAAACAGTACTCGTACTTTTCTTGCTACCTGGATTAGCCGTTTCGGTGTACCATCAATGGTGACCACTGATCGAGGCAGACAGTTTGAGTCGGCGCTTTTCACCTCTGTCACATCTCTACTTGGTTGTGCACGTATTCGCACACTGGCATAAAGAGGGGTTGCATCCCGGCTTCGGAGAGGATCCTGGTGCCTGCTTTGGTAAGTGACAATCGGCATAGCTGCGCTGTTCGTTGAGATTCAAAGAGCTCCGTTGCTTTGTTATGGCAGTCTGAGCTGTAAGAGCCACTCCATTTTAGTGCTTTTTCGGGAGATTTAAGACCTGCTTTAGCACCATCCAGATAAAGGGCGTCAATCTTAATAAGTTCCTTTTTTTGTCAGTTTTAGGAAAGGCGTGGCGTAAATAATGTGGCTGAGGAGGAACGCATTGAAGGCTTTGATGAGATTATCCTCCTTATAGAGATGACCCTACTGAAGCTGTGAGCGCTCTCCTCGAGACGTCTGAGTGCCTCGGAGTTGTTGTTGCTGTACTTTCCAATTGTCATGCCTAGAACCGTAACTGATTCACAGATGTGAATTGGCTTCCACTTCTCGATCGCAGATTAATAGGCTGCCCATAAATCTCCGGCCCCGCCTCGGAAAACGCTTGTGCAGAAGGAGTTCTGACTTATCAGGAGATAACTCCATCCCCGTGCTCGTCATGAAGTCCTCCGTGACATCGAGTGCTCACTGTGGATTTCCCTCCAGCTTCCCAAGAGGGCCCTCCGTGGACCATATGGTGATGTCGTCCCGCGTATATTGCATGACCAATGCCCGGAACGTTGGCGGGCTGCTGAGACAGGTTGTGCATTGCAATGTTGAATAAATGCGGGGGCAACACTGATCCTTGCGGTGTACCAACGTTACCCAGTATGTACTTTTTGCTCTTGACTAGACCGATGCTGAATGTCGCCCATGAAGCCATACTTGATGCCCTCGAGTCCGTTGGCTTGGGTGGTTGAGTGTACCGTGTTATGACCGTCGTCAGTAGGCGCCATGCTGCCGGTGAGAAGCGTACCCGGGCAGCGCTCCCACGCCTGGAACCCGAGTTCTCTCGGAACCAGCGTCCAGAGCTGATGGGGAACGGCGCTCTTTTAATCCTCAAACAAGTAGCCGACTGGCCGGCTGCCTATGCCCGCCAGGTATTGTCCCTGCTAGCCGGAGGATGAGACGTCGTGTCACCACGACGCCGTAAGCCGTTCCAAAGAGGACAACAAATACAGCGTCTTCCTGGAAGAAACCGCGGCCGCCGCCACAAATTGCCCTGCTAATGGAGCGGACAGATCGGTGGACCGTTTGATCTCTGCTGTCAGGAGCTGGGGACCCCTTGACCAGCGGCACACACAGGACGAGGAAGAGCGCCTCTGGCGCCACGTTGCAGTGCAGTGATCAAGACTCAATATTGGATGTTCACGTGGGCCGTGCATACTCGTACCCCTCGCCGGTTGTGTGTGTGATTGGTGTTCCACTCAAGAAGGAGGAGCCCGACAGGGCTTATAACGACGCCGCAGAGTGCTGGACGTCGCTCTGAATCATGTAACAGTTCAACCACCACGCTCGTGGTTGTTGAACTCCTAAATTCATGCTGTAAATAAGTGTAAATAGTGCCATAAACCTGTTTGTTTTTCGTATCCCCTTTTTGTCAGCATTCGTTTCCTCCACTTGAAGTTGCGCCACGCTACCACAAAAGACCGGGTAGACCCCGGTCCGCAACAACAGGTGATCAGCGCTGGGATTCGAATCGACTACTGGACAACAGCGCAGAAATCTACCACAACTGATTGGCAGCGGTCGGATACGAAACTACAAGGGACAACAACAGTCGGCCCAAGAGAAGCAGCTGGCTCGAGACATGGATCACGTATGGGTGAGTGCTTGGCTTTTCCTTTGAGTGAACCAGGTTCTAAAAGAGGGTTAAAATTGAGAACTGGTAGTTAACTTTGCCGAAAGACTAAGTTTAGCCGTTTCGGGAAGTTTATTTTGGAACTAGCGAGCACTCAGTACGATCATGTACTTACGGGAGCTGCAGGAACTCAGACTTGTTTGCTGTTGTGTGAGGAATTGGGGATAGATACAAAGAGTTTGGCACGAAAACCCATAATAATTCAAGCGATTAATAATTTGGGGCTGATGATTAGGAACTAAAGTGAAGAATGGGACCTCATCATGAAAGAAAGTTTAGATCAGATGGAAGGAAAGAGTGAAGACGAAGAGAAGACATCAAGATAAAGTTTTTCGAACAAGACTATGAGTTGAGTATGAGGTTGGGACCCCAGCGAGGAGTACTTCTCGAAAAATGAGGGCCGAGTTCGAGATGGTCTAGGTACATGCAGCCATATGAGGTATCATGGGATATGGGCCTGTCTCTTAGACTCTTTGAACGTAAGTGTAGGTAACTGTCGTGTGAGCGAGACACGTGGTCTCAGAAGCTACTCACGGTTCTGCCCTGCGAGGCAGTAGATGTTGCGCTACTCAGTGAGCAGCACGCGAACAGCTACGAAGTTTTTAAAGCAGAGCTAATGAGAAGATTTGGAAATTCTATTAGCAAAAAATAAGAAAGATTCGCACCGGAGTCTGAAAGCGAGGCGCGTCGCAAAGCACCGGAAGTTGAGGCGCCTCATAAAGAGCGACAGGAACAGATCGCGCCAGAGAAGGGCCCGCGTACTCTCGATTGCATCAATGTAGAGCATGTAGAGAACGAGGCCTTAGCCGATCTGGAGGTAGGGACGATGTCGAAAGACGCTCCTGGCGCGCATGAGGAAGGTGCCAGCAGCCCTAATGGGCCCAGTAAGAGGCTGGAAACCTTCTTCGTGCCTCAAAAGGACGTTTCGACAACGTCAAATGTAGGCATGGTTAGCGCAGTGGCTGATGAGAGCAAGAACGCCACGCTTCAGCAGTGCAGCAATAATACCGAGCTGGTTTGCAAACATCGCAGAAAAAGGAAGAAACGGAGGCGTTCGTCACTGCCTAAGCCTAGGACAGGTCCCACTCAGTCGCAAGAAAGACGAGAGCGTAGGCCGTTAATCTGTTTAAGGAAACGTCAATGGTGGCGTTCAGGAAGACACAGGTGGCGAGCCAGGTATGGAGGGGGAAAACGAGGTGCGTCACCCCAACGAAACGCCTGGTTCTTTTCGACGACTTCGGGAAAGCGGCCTTGTCCGAAGGGTCAAAGACGAAAAGGCAAAACGGCTAAGTACTGCGTGGGGGCGACCACAAAGACACTATTACCCAGGATTCCTCCCTTTTTTGGCGTCCCTTGCACATTCCTGAGGGGAGCCGGCCGAAATGCAGAATGAGGCGTGACAGCAGGACTCAGCCTAGCGTTCGTGCTTTTTGTAACCTCTGGCGTGCTCGATAGCCGCCGGGACCGCGACGCCATCGTGTGCGATTTAAGCGAATCTAATTGAGAAAATGGGGTGGTCAGTTTGAAAAATTGTTGCACGTGCGTGCTAAGTATGGTTACTTAATGTTGCTTTGTAGATGCAGACTTGAGTCATTTAATTTTGTAGGATACATGATGCGGTGTAAATATTTCAGAAGGACAACCGCCGAACTGAAGGCTGAAAATTGAAGTTCGTTAATCATTTGTACGAATTTACCGAGAAGGTAAAACGATGAAATGTGTTATTTTTTGTGTTTCATAGATTCAGTGCAATGTCGTATGCCTTCACTATCATGTAGATGTGGCATGAATGAGCATTTCAGGAAGATGTTCACCTAGACCCAATGATTACCTGAACTGATTAAGTTTGGCGCGACACAGTAGAGTTGTCGCTACGAGCTATGAGTATTGAGAACCATCTAGTGCACGGTTTTTGCATAAAACCTGTGCAATTGTATTGAGGTGCTTTAATGAGTATTGCACCGAAGATTATTTTTGTGCTGTACACAGAGTGTTACAACGTAACGTAAGAATGTTAGAAAAAGTGTGGGGTATTATGCGTTTGGTTAATAGCGCCGTGTATTTTGCAATGCTTAGAAATGAGAGTAATTGAACGCTCAGGAGAGCCCAGTGAGCTTTACTCAGAGGCATTGGCAAAGGCAGTTTGCTTTAGCCAAATGAACCTTCTAGAAAGAAGTTTGTCTCTGTTTTGTTGGTTTTCTTTGAAGACGATTGATCAAGTGATCATATGAGCGGAACAGTAAACTTTTTCTCAGGTTGAGCGACCAAAGAGTATTTTCGCCACAGCGTAGGCTTAAGTTTCAGGAAAGCTAGATAGCTTAGTGTTCCAGTAGTAGACAAATATTTGGGCGGCCGTAAACAAAGACGGACACCAGGACAATTGTAGCGCTCACTGAATCCGAGTTTGTTCAGTGCTCGCGTACTTGACCGATGTTCTCCGCGGGACAGAACCGATGAAAGTGGTCAGTGATGAAAAGTAAATTGAGGCCTTGGTGCCGTATCACGTCAAGACGACAGTGGTAACGAGGAAAGATATGCTCTACTTGAGCCAGAAATTGGGTTCTCGAGAGATGACTTACTGCGCTTCAGGAAAAGAGTGCGCTTGCATTGTGTAGGCCATTCATTAGTTGCAGTGTTATCTCAGAGGTGCTAAATTTAAAGCAGGAACAGACCATTTTCCTTTTACTTGGCTGCAAACCATGACATCAAAGAACAGTCGCCTTGTGAGGCGGAGCTTGATTCTTCAAAAATATCATTTCAACATTGGGTAAAAAAGGGCGAATTGAATGGAAACGCTGACGCGCTCAGTCACTCTTTTTAAGCCGTTCTGGGCTGCTCTTGATGTATCAAAATTGATATTTTAGTTTTTTCGTGCATCTTCTTATGCGAATTGTGTAAGGTAGCTCGGCTGGTTTCTCATCGCAAATGAGTCCTAAGAGTTCTGAGTGTGAGCTTTTGTTAAAGCTAGTAATAAAAATTGGTTTGTCATCCCTCTTTTGGCTTGGTTTGTTTGAAGGGGGTCAAGTGCTTGCTTGTGCATGTGGTCGAGTTTCAGAAACAGTGTCGAAGATTCGGCAATTACCCAGACCATGCCACAAGTGAAGGCCAGTTCCTGGCATTCAACTACTGACCCTTTCGTCGTCCCTGCGAGCAGCAGCGGTCACTGCTGCCCTCCGTGACTCATCTGGCGAGGGAGAAGCTGTTATGACCGTCGTCAGTAGGCACCATGCTGCCGCTGAGAAGCGTAGCCGGGCAGCGTTCCCACGCCTGGAACCCCAGTTCTCTCGGAACCAGCGTCCAGAGCTGACGGGGGAGCGGTGCTCTTTTAATCCTCAAACAAGTAGCCGACTGGCCGGCTGCCTATGCCCGCCAGGTATTGTTTCTGCTAGCCGGAGGATGAGACGTCGTGTCGCCACGACACCGTAAGCCGTTCCGGAGAGGACAACAAAGACAGCGTCTTCCTTGGAAGAAACCGCGACCGCCGCCGCAAATTGCCCTGCTATTGGAGCGGACAGATCGGCGGACCGTTTGATGTCTGCTGTCAGGAGCTTGGGACCCCTTGATTGATTTGTGGGGTTTAACGTCCCAAAACCACCATATGATTATGAGAGACGTCGTAGTGGAGGGCTCCGGAAATTTAGACCACCTGGGGTTCTTTAACGTGCACCCAAATCTGAGCACACGGGCCTACAACATTTCCGCCACCATCGGAAATGCAGCCGCCGCAGCCGGGATTCGAACCCGCGACCTGCGGGTCAGCAGCCGAGTACCTTAGCCACTAGACCACCGCGGCGGGGCAGCTTGGGACCCCTTGACCAGTGGCACACACACGACGAAGAAGAGCCCCTCTGGTGCCACCTTGCAGTGCACTGATCACGACTCAATATTGGATGTTCACGTGGGCCGTGCATGCTCGTACCCCTCGCTGGTTGTGTGTGTGTGATTCGTGTTCCACTCAAGAAGGAGGAGCCCGACAGGGCTTATAACGACGCCGCAGAGTGCTGGACGTCGCTCCGAACCATGTAACGGTTCAACCACCTCGCTCGTGGTTAGTGAACTCCTAACCTCATGCTGTAAATAAGTGTAAATAGTGCCATAAACCTGTTGTTTTTTCGTATCCCCTTTTTGTCAGCGTTCGTTTCCTCAACCCAAAACTACACCACGCTACCACAAAAGACCGGGCAGACCCCGGTCAGCAACAACGGGTCCTCAGCGCCGGGATCCGCAACAACCACTAGGTCGGCTGCTACCTTCATATGAGATCATTGTTAATGGAAACTGATGATGGGCCAAAATCTGAGCATTACATTCACCGTGGTGTTCCCCAAAGTGGTGTATTGAGCTCACACTATTCAGTCTTGTCATGATCGGCCTCGTGGAAGCTATACCAGAATCTGTTCAGTTATATATGTATGCAGACGATATTGGTGTTACTACATCTGGTGTTACACGTCCGCAGATAAGCGCGAAACTTTAGAAAGCTGTAAACTATTTTGGCGCACCTTATAGAGCAATGTCTCAAGATTTCTCCAGACAAATCAGCGCTGGTTGCGTTCACGCGGAAGGCAATGACGTCTTATTCTATCACCATCAATGGACAAATTGTCTGCTACACCCGCACATACAGGTTCTTGGGAGTCACCGTTGATTGAAATCACTGCTGGAATGCCCATGTGGCCCCTCTGAAAAAGCGCAACAGCCATCTCCCAACTTTTCAACTTCCTCGGAGGAAAAAAGTGGGGCGCGTCAGTACACGCAATGTTTCAGCTATACAGGATGTTGTTCCTGAGGTAGCTGCGGTACAGCTTGCCTGTTTTTATGAACAACTGCAAAAGTAGCATAGGTACAATAAAGAAACGCCCAGGGTCAGGCAATCACAGTTTATCTTGGATTACCACGCTACACATCCACAGCGGAGACCACCGAGGTCACCAAAGATCATCCGGCCTCAGTACACATTACTCTAGAGGTGCTTCGAGCGCATACTAGGCACCTTGCTCGCGCCACTGCCCACAACCTCGCTTTGCTTCCAGAAGACCGATCGAGTGCCTCATTCTAATAAGCAACTCAGTAATAAGCAACTCATTTCTAACTACAGGCCTATTTCATTAACGTGTACCTGTTGCAAGCTTTTAGAGCACATAATTCATAAACATGTACTTCAGCACCTCACTAATAACAACTTATTGTCCCGTAATCAGCATGGTTTCCGCTCTGGTTTTTCTACAACTACACAGCTCATTGAATTCACTCACGACATCGCTTCGGCTCTTAATACTCGAGGACAGGTTGACGCCATATTCATAGATTATAGCAAAGCATTTGATGTAGTATGTCACAAAAAAACTTCTTACTAGACACAGAAGTATTATTAACGAAGACAAAATAATAGGCTGGATAGCTGATTGGCTACGTTTGAGGTCACAATTTGTTACGTTTGAGCATGCGCAGTCATCGTCGTGTGCAGTCACTTCCGGGTACCACAGGGCTCGGTGCTTGGGCCCCTATTGTTCATTATTTATATTAATGATGTCACACAGATCATTAAGGACACACCAGTGAAACTGCGATTGTACGCTGACGACTGCGTTTTATATACTAGCGTAAATAATGCTCATGACCAAGATGTTTTGAACAAGGTATTTTCGTCCTTTTGTGGTTGGAGCGCCATGTGGCAAATGAACATTAATTACCAAAAAACTGTTCAAATGACATTTACTAACAAAAAACAGCCGCTAAAGTTTAGTTATGGTTACAATGGGCACTACCTTAACTCTGTTAATACATTCAAATATCTTGGTGTTACCTACACTCAAAACCTAAAGTGGCACCATCACATTGAAACAATTTGCGCTAGAGCACTTCGAAAACTGGGATACATAAAGCGAACACTCAAGCACTCTACCAAGGACTGCAAATTAACGGCGTATAAATCGCTCGTCCGACCATTGCTAGAGTACGCCTCAGCGGTGTGGTCACCCTATACTGCACTTGACATAAATATGCTCGAGGGTATACAGAAAAAAGCAATACGATTTATATTTGGCCGGTATGACCGCAATTTTTCTCCCTCATCTCACGCATGCTCATTGTCGTTAGAACCCCTTGCTTTCCGACGCACACTTGACCGTATCACTCTGCTACATAATATTGTACACAGCC